>JBBBDQ010001401.1:1100000-1282500 GCA_037127315.1 Ascarosepion bandense
AATGTACGACATTAAAATCCGAAGTTGCACTTGGATAGAAAAAAAAAGAAAAAACGTCTTTCAAAAGATAAAGTATTACATAAATGAAAACTTTTAGAAACAAAGAAAATAGTAGTGAGCTGTTACCTTATATTAGTTCTCCTATATGACAGTGAATGCTTGACAACGTCCTTCCAAATGAAGAAAAGTTTCGAAGCCAAAGAAATGTGGATCTACAGAAGGATATCAAGAATATCATTGAACGAACATGTGAGCAACGATGGAGTTGAAGAGACAAGAGAAATAAAATTAACACTTATCCTCAACATCAAGAAAATTCAGTTGAAAATTAAAGAGTATGTAATGAGAAAAAAGACCTTGACAAATTGGAAACACTCACAACAGAGACTAAAAGCAAGAAAGACCGAGAAAAAATATTTACCTTATCATTTTAGTTTGAAGTAATTGATGTCAGTGAAGTAAAATTTGGAAGTGATGGCCGAAATATAAAATTTACCGAGAATTAAAATGAAAAGCAAGTTTTAAAGATCCATGCTCGTCAACCTCCTGAAGAGATACGGCACATAAAGAAAGAATAATATGATTTCTTTCTCTTCATTAAGAGCCTTGTCTCTTCAGAACGTAGACGATCATGGACTTCTACTTCGCCCTGTCTCTTGTCGCTCACAATATTTTTCCTCTTGGTATCTCTCCCAAACCCCTCTCTGCCATCAAGTTGCTCAAGCCTATCGGATATGTCTAACACTAATTTCCCCTCTCTCTCTTTCCATCTATCTGTCCAGTGATTATTAGATTCTTTAGGCTCGCTTTCCTCATTACATTTCCTGGGAACCTCGTCTGTTTCATAATGATGTTTAGAATGAGTTGCTTCTCGTTTCCATCCTCTCGAACACCTCAACGTTTCTTATGTACTCACGTCATTATATCCTCAGCATCCGTCTGCAGAAACTTATTTCTGCTGTCGGAAGCCTCACTTGCATCCTTGAGGGGACCATCCATTATTTACTGCCATAGAGAAGGAAATATATCACATAGGAGTTCAGAACACTTTACTTTGTTTCCATTGAGATTTTTTTGTTTCTCAGTAGTCTGGTTAGCTTTTGAAATGCGTCCTTGATCATGTCAATGCGTGTTTAGATCTCAATATCGCACTTTTCATTCTCTGTCTGAACACGTTTTATGTACTTAAACTTACTTGTTTCATTGCAGATTCTCCAAACTGATATTGACATTTTGGTTTCTTCTTTTTGCTGATGATTATACACTCAGTTTTCTTGAAATTAATAATCAGTTTTTTCGTCTTTCTTTCTCTTCATATCTTCCGTAGGAGATCCTGCATTTTTTTCCATTTCTGCTATCAACACCCTCTAATCTGCGTATGTTCCTTTTTCGAGATTTGGGCCGTCAATGACTAATCCTGGTAAGAATATTTTATCTCAGAATGCAACGAAATAACAATACTTTAGAGAATATAAAGGAAATATTTCAACGCAGTTATTTCCGGTGCTTCTGTATGTAACACGGGAAGACAAATATTGCATTACCTAACCATCAAAAGAGGATTCTACTGCTCCAAGATAGTTTTCCCTTTATATTTTCTATTCAAGCAAGATATATTTAGATATTTTCTCATTTAAAGTGTCAGATCAAAGGCGAGAACGTTGTAGACTTGACATATCAGAATTCAAAGAAGGATTAAGTGTCCTTGTGGTTGATTAAATATTTTTCATCCTGCAACTAGTTTCCTACAGATTAAAAGTCAGTGGACACTTCTTATTCTATCATTAGTCTTTTGAGTAACGTTCAGACGAGATACATTCGTCAATTCGACAATTTCAGTTCCGAGATCAACCATATCACCTATACGTTATCAAATCATCCTCATTCCCCTTTCGCATCCCATTAGTAAAAAGAAAGATCCACTCAGGATATTTTCCGAGATGCGTCGCTTTATTGTACATAAAGAAGCCTTCCACGTTACTACGCTCTTCAAGTCTATGTTTAACTCTTATATATCTTATGCATCTTGATAATATCGCGCTGTCATCTGTGGCTTTAGAATATACCCAGTGCACCTCCGCAGAAAGCTAACACACCATCAATGAAGGGTCCTGGTTATAAAGATAAACTAATAAGAATCGTAGGCATGACAATAAACTGCATTCGGAAGAAAGACCTTTGATTTGCACTTTTAGAGGAACGTGTAACCACGACTTAATTTCTGTTGTTCCGATCTCCACCCTGACCCCGTGTGATAGCAACTGTTATAGTGTCAGCAAAATGGTGTCAAAACACGATGAATTTATAAGAATATACTTCTATATTAAAAATTACAGCAATGCTTTTAGAAAGAAAGCAATATTAGCAGTAATACGTTTTTATTGAAAACAAAAATATTATAAGCAATATAATTTTGGAAAATAAAACTATATACCAGCAATACATCTTATTTTTTATGTGATTATATTGTAAAAGGGATTAAAAACCATTGGAGAAGGACATACCGTAAAACAAAACAATCCAAATCCTCTTTACAAAAAATCGTCATTGAAATCGTATGTACAAACTGTTTTCTCACAGAGAATGCATATACTATTCATATTAATGTATAAATATCTTATCGGTACTGACTAACACATTGAGATATCGATATGCTAACCAACCAAATAAACCTAATAATATGTACTCTTCTTCCTCTATTTACACTCTTAGAAACAATTTTTTAATCACTTAATATCATTAGTAGAACTTGGGCCTTTTATTAGGAGAATAATAATAAATAATTTTTTTAAATTGTCTAATATTAGCGTTCATGCAGTTTAATTTCTGACAATCAAGACCTTTAAATATTTAACCAAGAACATGTGTGTCATTTTCCATCAGACGACGGCAGACGTCACGTCTCTATGCAGAGATTGGTAATGTTTGTCTGGATAGCCTAATAGCTTTCACCTTTTGATTACCACTTATTTTTATATCTACAAAAATTTCTTTGTGGAAAGAACAATAATTCTCTAGAAGCATGTAAAAATCACTTCAGCCATTCTATCATAAAAAAGACGAAAATCAATATTCGGGGAGGAGAGAACCATGAGACAATCACAACTATTGTACTACAAGATTATACATTCAATGATGAATAAATATGTGCTTATTTGTTTTATCATTTCATTTTTAACAAGTCAAAAAACCAGTAGGGGGCAAGATGTTATTGCGTTTTAGAGAATAAGCTACTATGAGGGAGAGAAGAAAATAAAAGAATAAAAACCAAGAAGACAGAAGATAACGATTGATATTGCATTTAAAATTTGGAAGATCAATGTTGACCGGAAAGCAGAAGGATGAAAAGACTTTCACAAGCTAGAATTGTGTTTGAAGAAACTGTTTACATTTAACTTACAGTTAAATCTAGCCATTTAAATTGTAGATGGATGTGACATGGCCGCCAAACTAGTACTGCGCTTGAGTTTATAGAAAAAATGTAATATAGAGAAAAGTCCATCACAAAAATTACCATTAAAGAATTTGTAAAAAATCACAGAGAAACCAAATAACGGCTGCATAAAAGGGACTGAAATCGGAAACGCTAGGTTAGTACAAATAACTTATTTTTCTTTGGATTTTATTTAGAATCTCTAAATATAGAGCAAGAGATGCAAAACGATTATTGCGGCAATATTCAATGCAGGAAAGAATGGTATAATTTTATTCCATTCAAAACCTCACACTTTCAATGTATATAGAAACTCTCAGACCGGTTAGTTCATAATATGCATCTGATGATTGCATAGTCCTGGAAACTCCGGTAACTTTACAACGCATCAAAGTCCGTACAACAAAAAGCAACACTGGTCAGTAAAGTAAATGACTATATATATATATATATATATATATATATATATATATGTGTGTGTGTGTGTGTGTGTGGATCTTAGGCATTTTTAGCATTATATTTTATTAATTAAATTTTTTTCTCAGTTGAGCCAATACCTTTTTCTATCCTATCGAACTCCTTCTAGTCATGCGTTTCTTTTTTCAAGTAACGATTAAGTTTTGGATAATCATCTTACCAAGAGAAAATATGCCACTCACTCGGTCAATTTATTTGAGGTGTATATAGTACTCACACATCGGTTTAAAATTTTATATTTCCGGCTGAATATAATATGACGACTACTTGATGAAAGAATAGTAATAACTAATGTGTTGGCAATTCACTGTACTGATTTAATTTATTAAACCTGCTCAATGCTTAGTAGAGCATTATATATGGTAACATTTTTATTACAAGTTTATAATAAAAATATAGTTTATAGCAACACAAGGGCCGCTGTGTTTCGGTATTATCTTATTAGCACCTCGTCAGGCAGAGAAACATTTTCTGTTAAAATAACACAAGACCAGTCATTTTCTATGCCAGCATGGAAAATATCTGTGTCTTAAGTCATTTTAAGTCTCTATCACTTATTAAACTTACGAACAATTTTCCTATACATCATAACCTGATTTCTATTAGTTTACTGAGTCAAACTCTCCGAAGATTCCGCACATTAATAGTCTGGATTTGGTAATAATAGTGTTGATTTTAAGATACTTTATATAATAATTCATAACAGATAATATTTCATTGCCTGGCGAGGTGGTAATAAGATAGTACCGAAGCACAATGGACCTTTTCTTGCAGTAAACTCTCTTTATTATAAATTATAATAAAAAATAAAAATGAAAAGAACATATAGATTAAAACACATTGTTCATGCATTTACATTTATAAAGAGAGTTCAATACAAAGGAGAGTATAATTTTATGTATATATATATATATATATATATATATATATATGTGTGTGTGTGTGAGATAAAAATGAAATATATATTTGAGAAACAACAAAATATGGATTTATTTTGCGTTCGTCAACATTATAATGTTTCGGTTGTTATTACCATTATTAAGGCTTATATTTTTAATAGTGTGAAGTTTTTGGTGTTAGGGCTTGTGTATGAATTTAGAAATGGGAAAAAAAAGTTTAAAACTTTTAAGGCCGTTAGAAAGAATTTCAGGCAGCTATGACGTCAGTCATGAACTGTTTCTAATAGTTTGCTATTTGAAAAAATCGTTGAGATTTAATTTAAATAGTTCGCTGACAGGTTTGTGTATTTTTGTTCAGTTGTATCTATGTTTATTTGAATATTGCTTTAATTATTTATGTTTAGCTGATGTTTATATATTAAATTAATTTAGATATATTTTAATTAAAGGTAGGCATGGTATTATAGGAGGTGTGGAATGTTTGTTTCAACATTGAAAGGACAATGTCTCATCAGGTAGTGTGAAAGAAAATGGAAAATGATTTACCTTATATTGGCGAATTATTTGTGATAGGTAGGTGGGGTAGAAAATGGAAAATGTAAGTTGTAATTTAGAATTTGAAAAAAGAGGAAAGTGATGGAGGTGATTGATGGACATGTTGAAAATCTTATTGACAGATTTTTACAGTAGAAGATAAGTTATGTCCCTTTACAGCTTTTATGGTACAGTCCTTTGCGCTTAAGAGAAAAATAAAAAAAAATGTATAAAGGGTGGTAGGAAGTAGGAAAGGATGGGCTAAAAAAGGGGATATGAATCGCTATTTGGTAAACATATCTGTATTAGTTAAGTATACGGCTACAAATATATTTTGTATTAAAATTTGTTTTTATATTTAATAAATTTTTATTCATATTAAACTTTAATTAAATCACAGTCTGTAGTATGAAATAAAGTTAAAATTAGAGGTAAGAGCGTTTATATAAAAAAAGGGAGGAAATCACAGTAAATATCGTGGTTCTTATGTTAATACTATAAAGATTTTATCGTTTCTAGAGATCCTAATTTTAGCTTTTGTAATTTTAGCATGATGGTAAGGTTAGTTCATTAATGTGTTTGCCGTTTACTGTGGTTTCATACCTGCTCCTTATGTATTTAATGATATTTTTTAAGACAAAGCAAACATGGTTCCTTTACCGTTTTACAATGTTCTGGCCTGATTGAGGATTTTCCATTTAAATGTAGGTGTTTTATTTTCGTTTTTTGAAAGTTAATATATATATATATATATATATATATATGATTTTATGTATACTATTGAGTTGAAATAGCTTTTAGCGCCAAGATTTTGTTTTATCAGTTTTTTGCTGTTAAAACTAATTTTGGCATGCAGGTAGTCTCTCATTAAATTCTCAATATCGAGGTGGAAATGGATCATTAATAGCTTTAATGCAAATAATGTGTTATTTTAACTAGTTCATGGCGAATTCAACGGATACAATTATGATGTCATCATTCGTCGGGGATTCAACCTAGCCCCGATGAGTGAAGACATTAAATCGATGTCATAACCAAACTTTAAAAAATGGCATGAATCAGCTCAGTTAGTGTGATGAATTCTTTGCATTATATATATATATATATATATATTTATATATATATATATATATATATATATAGATTCACTGACCAATATCATGGTGGCTTGCAGTTTCAAATTTTAACCTATCATTCAAGCAGTACGACTTTCTCTGTGCTATTGATCTCAATCAATTGGTTAATTGTTGGTGTAAAATTGGTCAAATAACGGAGGCTGATTTTTTAAGAGGGTGTGTTTTCAGCTCGTGTAATGCTTTTGGCCAACCCAAAAATATATTTTTGTCTCTGTATATATGTATTGTTACGAATATCCGAGGTATATTCATCTTGATCATTGTTGTAGTGTCAAGGTTTCTTCATTATATCTCGTTTCATACAATGCATTATTTCTACTATAGTTTGAGGGAAGACTCAGTTTATTTCTCACATTGTTGCTTTAGCCATCATAAATTATTGACATGTTCAGTCTCCCAGATTATGAAACAAATCCTCTATCCATACTTAGACATCATTTTAAAAATTCAACATTTAATACTTGATGATCAATTAAACCTTATTTAATTAAAAAATTAAATTTTTATTTATCCCTGAATAACTGAACCATTAATATGTAAATATTTGTATAATTCCAAAATTAAATGATATCGAAAAAAACTTTGTGCTACGAAAATACTACTTACCACAATAATAATGTAACACCGGACTTCATACATACGTGGAAATTGAAGGAGTGACTTACCTATAAAATAAAAGATGCAGAGGAATTAGACATCGTTAACTGTAATTGAAAAAAATATACAACAGAATTGCCAAAATTTACAATATACAATAAAGGAGAAATACAATAAGTGGGCTAAACAGTACTACAGACACTATATATATATATATATATATATATATATATATATATATATATATATATGCAAGGCAAATCTAGGTAAAACAACAGTGATCCAACAGAAAGTTTACAAAGTATAAATGGTATCCAGTCAGTTAATCGTAGCGTTCTGACAAATGTCATTTTAGAAAGAAATACCAGCATGCATTTCTATGATTTGTCTATCGAATAACAAAATTAATTAAAAATATAGGTAAGTGTGAAAACAATCAGTTTTTTTCTTCTGTAAGTAAAAATTGAAATATTATCCATACATGTTTAGTTAAGCAATATGTGACTTTCCTAAGTTTACTTATCAGTTGTATGTATTAACTAATAAATCTGTGTTTACATTCGGCTTTTCTTAGATGGGATATAATATTTTTTTATTTTATGCTTTGCAAATCAGTGCGGCTAGATAATCGCTTTTGTATATGCTCAAGATTTCAATCGATGTGACTTTTTAGTATAACATTTTCTTTGCAAGCAAGACAAGACTGCCACTGGTGTGTTAGGGGTTAAAGTGAGACGAGAGAGAAAACAAAAAATGGTATAGGGAATTTTGAAAAAAAAGTAAGAGAAGTGGGAATCAAAGAGGTATATGATGCAATTGAACTTGCATTTAAATTTTTGGAGACTAACTACTAAGGAAGCAAGCATAGAGAAAGGAGTTCAACATGGGTGAAGTGTGAGAAAAGGAAATGTTAGAGAAGAAGTGGCTGTTACATTTGCTCATTAGACGTTAAAATTGTTGAACGTAGATTCCATTCCTTTTGCACGAGTAAATTCCTGAGGACTGGGCACCAGGAAACGAATCTCGTTAGAGTAGAAGCCGTGAAAATACTTGTAGACAAAATCAAATGGTATTCCCATTACATCGTTGAGGAAGTGACTGAAGATGAGCTACCAAATCAGGGCCGATTGCATTGCAGATCATCTTTTAGGTTTTGTCGACAACCCCAAGTAGAATAGTTGGAGTCCCGACCAGATATGACAACAGTATTCAATGCAAGGACGAATAGCATACGTACAAACGCGCAAAATCTGGCAAAAAAACTTCTTGGCTTGGCACAGCAACCCAGCAAACTTAGCAGTAGATATAGCTATTTATTTGATGTATGAAGATGAGAAAAACGAGAAACCCACCAGATCGACAGTAGTCGATGCACTAACCTCGAAATTTTTCAGGATGTTTGCCTCTTTACTCGTTGTCTTAATTGAAATCTTTAACCAAATTCTTTTATTTTATTGGCAGTTAGATTTGTGTCAGTTCCCATGTTTCTCCATTTCGTATATTTAAAAGTCATTTGTCTCATTCAATATTTGTTTCTATTTTTTTTTTCCATTGACTCTCGTCCTCGATATGACAATACAGTATATCCGGCAGCAAGGCCTCTGATCAAGAGATTAGTGCATGAAACCTACTCTTGAAAGCAAAATAATAATTTTATTTGCTTAAAACTTCAAAAAATATGAAATTTAGTCCTTAAATGACACATAACAAGTTGACCAAGAAATCGTCCCTTTCTTACATTCAAATTGCACAATTAGTTACATTACACGTTCTACGTTACTCGGTGCGTGAAATCCTGGCTACTTTTTTGTATCAAGACTGCCGTTAACAACGCTATCGATGGCTTTGACCGAATGAAAAGTAGATTTCCTCCAGAAACAAATAAAAATGAAATCTCCGAGAAGTGTAAGCAAAACTGTTCGAAATGCCCAGCTTCTTAGGGTTACAGATACGAATTATAGATCTTTGTCTATACATCTGAGATTAAGAAGTATTTACATTATTTACACTTTTCGGAATGCTGTTCTCACAGTTATTGCCATATTTACGACGTTTAGGCCGTTGCAGAGCGGAAAGAAAAAATGATCTGTGGACCATATATAATCAGAACGACCCTCACAATAGTTCTACAATTCGCAGATACCTAATCCAGAGTGAAACCTATAATACAAAAGAAAATTACTAAGGACTGTACGTACACATTTTTATTTAGCTGTTGAAAGTCATATAGTCATATAAATAAGAAACGGGCTACCCCTTAAGGTAAGGCTGCAAGAATATTGCAGAATTATGACATGAGGGGAGATAGAAAAATCATTCATAGGCAACCATATATAGAGGGAGAAAGTGCATTACCACACACTGTGGGATGAAGTTGCAATAATGGATTGAAAACACCATTAGAAACCACGTAAACTGAAGGAATCAGCGGATATCTCCTAAGCCTGCCAAGCATAGAATTGTATACCATATGGAAACCAGTATTACGGAGTGTAAGAAAAAATCATTAGTTTAAAGATTGCCAAAATAAGCTCTTGTGAAAATATTTACTAAGACATCTGTTTATATGTTAAAGAAATTCAAACACTTATTTCCTCAATAACACATGTCCCAGTGGATAAGAGCTTACTATTGGTTACTTATAATGATTTTACCCAAAGAGTTGTACCTTCAAAATGGGATCTGAATTATATGATCGAAATAAAATATTCGGTTCAAAGAGCGTTGGTTACTTATAACTATTTGACCCAAAGATTTGTGCCTTTAATAAATAGCTTAGAGAGTTGAGTTAAAGGGAGAAAACTATGATATTTAGAAATGATATCCCACCTGGAATCAGAATTACATGAGTAAAATAAAATATTCGGTTCATAGAGCGAACAATGTCTGACACTTTGCAGTCATGGCCATAAATCTCAAGACAACTGTCCAAACAGTGTACATAACAAATCAGGTTATTGTTTCTCGCAAATTAATGAATGTATTTTTACTATGGCCCGGTAAAGCTGTCCGAAAACTAGCATTGACTGTGGAAAAGTAAACGGGACACCTGGCATTTGCCAAAAGCATGATCATTAAACAAAGAAACATGGGAAAACAGGACATACTCTCATGAATTATTACTGCCACGGTTTGTTGTGTATCATCATTATATCAAAAAGACCCCAGGAAAATGATATGACAAAATATATACGTTGCTGAGTATGAAAACCGCTCTCAGTCAGATGAGATTTCAACATTTCGTTTATATTTCCTGGAACCTGGAACAACCAGGAATGTTCAAAAGTATACGGAACTGCTGCCGAGTAAACTAGAATTTAAGCTGCAAATAAATGGTTGCAACATATCCATGCATTATTGTGTCAATGTCACAAAAGAAAAGAACTTGAATATCTCAAGATGGTCAATGTTACTATTTTGGAATTGTCTCTGGTAACAGCCCTGACATCAATTTGATATCAAATATGTAGGGTTATATTTAGAATAAAGTTGCAGACAATCAAACATCCAATTGGAAGGATCTTTTGAACTGTATCAAGGATGTCTGGACAACAGAATGTTTTTGAATCTCATAGACATCATACATCGTCGTTTTAAGCTGATATCTAAACTCGAATAACTCGACTATATTCTGTAAAAAATGGTTTAATTTCTATTTTTGTCTTCAGAAATTTAATTAAATCAACTTTACAGTGTTAGCTGCTTGTGGTAAGTCAACCGGGATTCAGTACATTTTTCAGTCTGTTTTTCTGTAATTATTGGAATTTTTTTTTTCGTATTTTGCTCGTATTTGATTTTTTTTTCTTTTGTCAGTTAGTTTGTGTAAATTATTTTGCAATTCAAGGTTATTTTTAACTCATACAAATTTAAATCTTTGTATATCTCTGTCACTTTTTTTTCTCTTCCTTTTTTTTAATTGGAGTACATAGTTCCTACTATCGCCCGGTCTCACACTCCACCCCCTTCTTTTGAATGAGTTTAGAGGTGATCGCCTTGTTTTTTGTTTAGGAAGGGGTTCCCGGTTCATCCCCCTTCTCCGGTCTTAGTGTTAGTTCAGTTGAAATCTCTTTGCAGTTAGAGGGTACCGGGTTGGCAGTTTCCTGGTTGCTGCTTCCGACTGGTAGGTAGGAGCCCGAAATCTTGCGTAGCATATTGAGAGGTTGCTCTGATCAATAGTTGATTTATACCGGGGTTCTTGTAGTGCCATATCGCGCATGGACGGGCGTCCCTGCATGAACGTTCGGTGGGCAACCCCGAGGCCACATTATGTTGTAGGCAGCGCCAGTTTCCATCCTTCACAAGTTGCAACGATTGACCGTCTGATTCTATTCTAAGACCTCTCCTTAACTGAATCACTATGGAAAAACGCAAACATAAAAGCAAAATTAAACCAGCTCATTTGAAAACGCCCACACCTGTCTGCATCTCTTTCACTAACATATGCGGCATCCGCACCAACTTCCTCAGCGTAGATTCATTCCTCCATAATAACTCACCTGATATATTAGACCTATGTGAAACTAATCTTAACCCTTCTATCCCCTCATCTGAGTTCTACGTTTCTAGCTACCTTCCCCTCTTCAGGAAGACTCCAATGTTCATATGCATGGGCCTGGTGTCTATGTAAGCGAACACCTTCCCATAGCTAGGGTGTCATCTTTTGAATCCCCAGATCATTCTTTCATGTGCTTCCGCCTCTCAATTCTTAGCTCGATTAGCTGTCTCTTCTTTCTCTACCGCTGTCCTTCCTCCCCTGACTGTTCGTTATTTGACATCATTTGACAATATCGACAAAGCCATTTCTTCCCATCCTTCTGCCCATGTATTCGTGTTTGCTGACTTTAACGCCCACCACTACAAGTGGCTGAAAAACGCTGACACCGACCCTGCTGGTGTCCACACCATGAACTTTTCAATAACCCAATCCCCACGCGTTTCTCCGACAACGCTGGTGGAAGGGACTCACTTCTAGACCTCTGCTTCACTTCCATCCCAGACTCTTGCACTACTAGACTACTCTGCCCACTCGGAAACTTTGACCACACTGTAGTGTCCGTCAATATGTCACTCCATCCCGCCCGACCCATGATACCCAGACAAGTAGAATATCCTACTGCTATCAAAGAGCAGACTGGGATCCGTTCCGAGACTTCCTCTGTGACATCCCTTGGAACAACGTTTTTAGTCTTCCCATCGAAGAATGTGCATCTGAGGTCTCCACCTGGGTTAAGGCTGGCATCGATGCCTTCATCCCTGCTAGGAAATTCCAGCTTAAATCTCATTCGTCTCCATGGTTCTCACCCGCTTGCTCGGCTGCCATTGCCCACCGGAATCATTTCTTCCGACTCTACCGTAACTACGCGTCGGACCAAAATAGGCGCCTTTTCACTTCAGCTCGTAATAAGTGTAAAAGGATACTTAACGAAGCTAAGATGTTGTTTGCTGCCAGAATGAAGCAACGCATAGCATGCTCTAAATTCGGCGCTAAAGACTACTGGTGACCCTGTAAAAGAGTACTTAACAGGAGCAAGTCCACAATACCCCCGCTAATCAAAAAATTTGAGGTCCTCACCTCCCCAGCAGATAAGGCTGAATGCTTTGCCCGCAGATTCTCGAAAAATTCGAGTCTGGACCCATCTGGAGTTATTACACCCGACTTCTCACCTAGAACTGAGGCGCAACTGAATGATGTCCACATTACACCTTCGCTTGTCTCTAAGATAATCTTAAAAATGGACCCTCACAAAGCGAGCGGTGGTGACGGAATCCCAACCACAGTCTTAAAGAAATGTGCCCCTGAATTCTCCTCTGTCCTTTCTAAGCTCTACAAACTCTGCCTATCTGCTTCCTGCTTTCCTGCTTGCTGGAAATCTTCCTCTGTATTTCCTAGATTTAAAAACACTGGAGAACTCTCGGACCCTGCAAATTACCGCCCTATCAGCCTTCTTCCGATCTTTGGCAAAGTGTTCGAAGCCATTATCAACGCCGAGGTGGTTCAGCATCTCACAGCACACAGGCTCCTCTTGGACAAGCAATATGGTTTCCGCTTCACCAGGTCTACAGCTGATATGCTAACGACCATCACCGAGTATATATACCAGGCACTCGACAGGAATGGCAAAGCCCGAACTGTTGCATTGGATATATCTAAGACGTTCGACAGAGTTTGGCATGCTGGCCTTCTATGTAAACTGCGGAGCTATGGTATAACTGGACATTTGTTTCAATTAATCCAGTCATTGCTCTCTAACCGCACAATGAAGGTGGTATTAAACGGACATGCCTCCCAGAACTACCATACAAACGCAGGTGTCCCCCAAGACTCCATCTTAGGTCCTACACTCTTCCTGATATACATTAATGATATTCCTGATTCCATAAGAGCCCAAGTAGGTTTGTACGCCGATGACACCACAATTTACTCTCGCCTCCTACAAAAATCTGGTGTAGGCGTCAAAACTAACCTCGCAGCCGAGATTGAAAAAGAACTTCAATCCATATTTGACTGGGGCAAGAAATGGCTAGTAAATTTTAATGCTTCTAAAACGAAGCTACTGTCAATTAACCATCATCGAAAATTTCACCTACCTCCCATTAGCATGGACCAGGCTTGCCTCCCAGAGAGTAAAACACTACGCCTCCTTGGTCTCACATTTTCAGCGGACCTGAAATGGAATGACTATATCGAATCCATTGCTAAATCCGCTGCTATGAAAGTCGGTTCTCTGTGTAGAGCCCGGAAGTTTTTTCCGTCTAAATCTATCCTATACATATATAAATCTATCATCCGCCCGTGCATTGAATACTACTGCCATATCTGTTCGGGTGCCCCTGCTATTCTCCTCGGGCTTCTCGATAAGGTTCAGAGGAGGGTCTGTAATGTGATATATACCGACTTGGCAGACCGCCTGCAGTCTCTCTCTCACCGGCGCGACGTGGCTTCCCTCTGTCTCTTCTATAAATACTTTCACGGCTTCTGCTCCGATGAACATAGATCACTGGTGCCCCCTAGGTTCGAATTTGCACGAGATACTAGATTAGCAACTAGATCCCACCCTTTTAGAGTGAAACCGATAAAATGCAACCGCACCTTCTACTGCTTTCCTCGCACTTCCCGACTGTGGAATTCCCTTCCACACGATTGCTTCCCCGACGGCTACAGTCTCCAGGAGTTTAAATGTAAGATCAATAGACACCTCCTAACACACTAACCTGCTCCCATTTTATCAAACACTCTTCCCATCTTCCCAACTCACACCTTCGGTATCCTTACTCATCTGTCACCTTCCTCCTGACATTCCCTATGTCTAAACACTCCTTCTCTTTACCTTCCCCTATGTAGCCCCATGCGCAATAGTGGCAGTGGAATGTCTTTGTTTGGGGTGAGATGATTAAGAAAAACAAAAACAAAAAAAACAAAGGTTAGCTGGTTTATATTGAAAATAATATAAAAAATTACTTTTTTATAAGTTCGATATGATATCTGCATTTTATTCGTATGCTATTAAGATTTTTGTTTTTGTAAAAATAAAAATGTGGTGTCGACACAATATATCTCCTGCATTTTGGACATGACGTAAGAAAGTGTATCACTGGCAGAGTAAACAACCTGCCATTCAAAGCGTATTATAAGAAAGTATCATAAGTCTCTGCTAAAGGTTAGAGTAGTGTTAGAATTAGAAAAATAATTGATTTCAATAAATAGCCGAATACATATATATATATATATATATATATATATATACACTGGGAGAGGTTACCTACTATATCAGAATCAAATAAGCAGGCCACACATTATGAGACATCAAAAATGTCTGTTCGTGTTAGAATTTTGACAAGAACTGTATATATTCTAAAATTTATTGACTCGCATTTAAACGGTTTTGTTTTCTGGATTGTTTACTAACAAAATTTGAAGAACTAAGTTCATCTCTGCTATCAAACAATTAGTAGGGGAGGCAAAGTAATGATTCCCAATAATATTTGTGTGAAAATGTACAATACGGTTCAAAATGATATTTGAACTGAACATGCAATACACAATTCCTGGGACTATAACTGCCACGATATTTTTATTAATTATTATTATTTATTTTGTGAGTCATTTTAAATGGGAATCCTGGTAGAGTATTGTTTAGCGGATCAGATTAAAAAATCGGCAATTAAATTTCGGATTCCAGTCGAGTTCATTACATTTCCTTATGAACTAATACTCTTTGGAAAGAGTAGATAACAAGATTGAAATGATTCTATAAACTTGATGGGTGACTTGTCTTGGAGGAAGAAAAAAATGTAAAACCATCCTAGAGAGTACTAGGTTCCGTCAGGCTATCTTGCCCAGGACATACAACTGCTACTGCGACTGCAGTACATGTGGTATTCTTAGAATTGTAATGGGAAACGGATTTCATGATTTTAATATTTCATTTCTTTGTATTTAGTCTGACATTTTAAAAATATTCACTGCATATTTTCGTTCATAGATGAAAGTAAATAATAAAACATTCATTTTTACATAAAATTCATCTCAAATCGTATATTATTTCTATGTTTACTTCTGGTAATTGTATGCCATTCTCTTCCAATAAAATCTGACAGAAAGTGTTTTTATTTTCGTGAGGAAAGATATACATATTAAGTAGATATAAAGGTACAAAGCCATATTTTTATGATCGAATTTTCAACATTCTATTGCTTTTGTTTTTTTCGAATGCTCCAAATGTCAAAGACAGTGCTTACTATTTCTGGGCAATGCAAATTTGCTGAGCCGTAAAAAAATTTGGCAAACTACATTCGAAGACGATTTCAAAATTTCATAGTCGTCATATTTTTCCCTTCACAATAACACATAATTTTAGCACTGGTTAATGTTACTACTTTTTATATGAGCGTTTATTTCATTCGTTTCACAAATATAAACACGCACATTATATATATATATATATATATAGTGTGTGTGCGCGCGTTAAAATCTAGAGCTATTAAGTTAATAATATATATATATATATATATATATATATATATATATATATATATATTTAATCATTTCACCCCGAGCACGGCAGAAACGCCACTGATGTGCAGGGGGTTACATAAATGTAAAAAGATTAATTAGAAAAGAGTGAGGAGTAAAAGCTAGTTAGGAAGGAACAATAGAAAGCTGAGAAAGCAGGTGCGATGACAGATACATAGGTGGAGAGAAAGGGAAGGTTATACAGGGGAAGGGAGAGAGCTAGAGTCCAGTGGTTAGTAGATGAGTATTAACTTTGCATTTAAATTTCTGGACGTTGTAGCCGTTAGGAAAGCAAGAATACGGGAGTGAGTTCCACAGGCGGGAAGTGCGAGAGAGGAAGCTGCAGGAGTAGAATTGTCGTCTGCATTTGGCTAACCTGACTGTGAATGAGTGGGACCCAGTTGCCAGTCTGGTCGCACGGGTAAACACCTGTTGAGGAGGCATCAGTGACTTAAGCTCATCCAAGCAGAAGCCATGAAAGTATTTATAGAAGAGACAGAGGGAGGCCACATTTCGACGATGGGAAAGTGGCTGCAGTCGAGTCGCCAGATCAGTACCTATCACATTACAGACTCTCCTTTGGAGCTTGTCAAAAACACTGAGGAGAACGGCAGGGGCACCTGACCATAAATGGCAGCAGTACTCCATGCATGGACGGATGGTTGACTTGTATATCTGCAGGATGGATTCAGATGGAAAAAACATCCTGGATCGACATAGTGACCCAATCTTCTTAGCAGTAGATTCTGCTATGGATTCAATATAGTGGTTCCATTTGAGGTCTGAGGACAGGGTAAGTCCGAGGAGGCGTGTATTACTCTCCGGGAGAATCACCTGGTCCATGCTTATGGGAGGCAGAAGAGGTTGCCTGTAATGGTTGACAGACAAGAGCTTGGTCTTAGAGGAATTGAAGTTGACAAGCCACTTCTTGCCCCATTTCACCACATAGTGTAGATCCCGCTCAAGGTCAGCAACGAGATTATGTCTGTCCGCCACCACAGGTTTCTTACTGGAGCGGGAGTATATTGTAGTGTCATCTGCGTAGATGCCTACTTGGCACTTGATCTCATCTGGGAGGTCGTTGATGAAAATAAGGAAGAGCGTCGGGCCCAGGATAGAGCCCTGTGGGACACCAGCATTCGTGCTGTAGGATGAAGAGGCACGCCCATTCAGAACGACCTTCATTTTGCGGTTATTTAAGAAATATTGGATTAGGTCAAGCAGGCGACCGGTAATACCATAACCGCGTAGTTTGCATAGGAGGCCAGGGTGCCAAACCCTGTCGAAAGCCTTGGAGATGTCTAGAGCAACCGCGCGAGCCTCGTCAAACTCATCAAGGGCCTGTATCATGTACTCCGTTACAGTTGTTAGCAGGTCGGCCATGGAACTGTCAAAGCGGAATCCATATTGCCTGTCGGAGAACAGTTTGTGGGCGGTGAGATCCTCCATAGTAGCACGACTAGGAGTTTCAATCATAAAGTAAACTTCAATTGTGAGTAGAAGCATACATTTACAAATTTAAATTCAATAGCATTTTTCGTTGAACAAATATTCTTTATTAAAATTCAAATTATCTAAACTTCTGAGCACTTAAAGAGTGCATTGTGCATAAAACGCCGAGTCGCAATATTAGTGAGGTATATATATATATATATATATATATATATATTTGCACATCAATACTTGTCCGCGAGATCACACCGACAATTATTTCGTATAGAATAATTACTAGGTTGGATCTGCAGTAATTCTGCTGCCACTACATTGTTGAGGTATATATATTATATAAAACAGCACAGATGGCTTAAAATAGCCAGTTTTTCATCGTTTTTACATAATGGAAATTAGTTTTTTCTTCTTTTCAAATAAGTATATGAGGATATGCGATGTGGTGCTATGGATAACGGCTTGGAACGAGAAATCGGTGACCCTAGTTTGAATTCTAGTTGAATTCTCTGCATTCACTTACGCGCAAATACACTTGGCAAATGTATTAGTCCGTCCTTTTTCACTAGTTATTGTTTAAATAGCAGGACAGACTGGGTTCTATAGCCTGGTCTGTCATCTAGTCTAACATGTTTTGCCATTACAGAATGTAATGGTAACCTTCTGTGGGAGAATCTTCTGCTCAGCCATTCATGTCTCTTTCAAGACATGATCGCTCTAGCGTGTATCAAGTATGGCACATAACTGACTGATTGAATAATATTATCTTAATAATAACGTAAGACCAGGCGAAAGAGGCACTCACCGTAGTGTGCTAATGTGTATTGTTTTATAAGCATAAAAAGAGCAAGAAAGGGATTATGCAGGAAAGACGATCGTTAATAATAAACTTGAAGAAATCGGCTTTGTAGCGATTATGGAAACATCCTGCTGAACGTTTGTTCCACAAAGGAGAAATTTTGTGAAGTTGCCCAAGTGAAACATGCTTCTTATTAACGGTATATGAAAAGCATTTGAATAACTAAACTTTGCTTGTGTGGAATGGCTGTTCCCAATTTCAAAGGTCAGGCCTGGTAGAACAATGCAGATAGTTTGTCGGAACTCTTTTCATAAACATAGCGATAGAGAAGCATGGGTTTTGTCATATTTTCTCTGTTGAAAGCGATATGATGGCAAATCATCCTTCGCTCCCAACGCCGCGTGGACAAATTGGATATCAATAGACATAGTGAAGACTTGTTGAATCCAGTACATTTATGCCATTAAATACTATATTTTTATTCTAATATGAACCTTTAAAATATTGAGTATAGTAGGTTAAGAGATACTTACAGGATCATTAAAATGAAACGTGAATATTTTAGCAACTTCTTCACTACTTCATTTTTCATCATATACTACAGAAGCTCGACCTATTTCTATACAAAAAAATCATGTGTCGAACTTAGATTAGGATTCATTTTAATCTATTTTTGACCACACAATTGTATAACCTTTTCATTAGCCATTTGTCCTTCTCCATTAAATCATGTGTTCTTCGAGGAACTCCAAATATAGAGAAAATTAATAATAATATACATCTATAATAATAATAATAATAATAATAATATACAGGCAGTTTCTTTTATCTTGACATTTCGACGTCAGTGTTTTCAGTTTCTCTCCACTCTTATTCTTCAGAAAAAATGTTAGACAAGAAAACCGGAATCTACAGGCAAAATGTGACCAAGAAATTGACAGAAACCGCGTGGAACCGAACGTATGATGACCTTTTATTAAAATCTCAGAACATAAGTTAAAGGTTAAAGATTTGGAACAGAAATAAGCTAATATATTTATTCAGCAAATCGAAATCCTGACAAAAATCAAAGAAAAATATAGGAATGGATATGTCAAAAAAATTTTCATATTGTTCGTGATTTTTCCCACTTCTTTGTTAACTTACAAAGTCATTTTTATAATCACGTTAATATACACTCAAAATGTACAGTTTTTATTGAGTGAATATTAAAGTTGTAAGTCTAAAAATTACTGTCAAGAAAGTATGAAGTAATCTATCACTTCTTATATTTTGCGCTAAAATAACAATCTTAAATAAAATGTATATTTTCTTGCTTACCCGAACATAGATTAACAGACATTTGCACATGTGGGATTCCAGTGGAACAATATCGGTGTATATTAACAAATATATCTAAAAATATTATCATTTTGCTTTTTCAAAACCATTTCGCTACAAAGATGTGGTGTGGTGAGATAACAGAGAGAGGACAAATATTCTACACAAATGCCGAAGAAAGGATGAGACATGTATGAGATTTAGGGAAGTAGAAGTTTGAAATTGTGGTTGCATTTAAATGTTTGGAGATTGTAGCTAATATGGTATCAAATATAAGGATGGGAGTTCCCCAGACTGGAAGTGCAAGAAAAGAAACTGATGAGAAGTAGCGGTTATATTTGACGGTTTTGATGGTACAAGGCTGAGACTTTAATGCAAATCTAGTAGCACGAGTAAGTTCATGTGGTCGGGGCACCGGGGAAAGACGCTCGTCAGAGTAGAAACTGTGAAAAGATTTGTAGACAAACAAAGGGAAGTCACATCACATCAGTAGGAAAATGAATGGGGGCGAGCTGACAAATCAGGATCAACTATTTTGCAGATTCACTTTTAGATATTGTTGAGAACTTTGACATGAATAGCAAGAGCACCCGACCATATATGCCAACAGTATTCAATAGATGGACAAATGGTAGATTTATACATGTGCAAGATGGATTCGGACGAGAAAATACTTACTAGCTTGACATAATGAAACAACCTATCACATATTCTTTATGCACTTATGAATCAATAACACACTTACACTATGGGATATAAAACAAAATATTTCATTTAAAATGACTAGCGTAATATCACATCTGACCTAAAAGTAAAGTAGTCTAGAATGTTAAGTTATACTTGATGCTATAACATACAATCACCCTGTCTAGCTCTCCTGGAATAACTTCCTGTCTCCAGGAATCTCTTCCATGCTCTTCAGACTGGGCTTGGAGACACAGCAAACTTTCTCGCAACGGCACGTATTGGTGTGCTATCCTGAAGGAGATGCACTACTGTAGCGTCCAGGAATCGCACCTTGCTATCAACAGAGATATTGATTCAAGACAAATGAAAAACTACAGCAGTATAAAATCAGTCAGTAAAAAATCAGCCAAAATGGATGAAAGGGAATAGAAGTATCAGTGGCTTCAACCATTCCTGTTTTGGGAGGTGTCTCATTGTTGCCCCTCTGAAGCACCTGTTTTTGATTTCATTAACAACAAAGCAGCTGAAACTGATTAACAAGCCCCTCTGCTACTTAACTGACAGAGATCAATATCCTAAAGGTTTCACTGATAGGTGTCTATACTCTGATTAAAAAGTGTTCCTCTAATTTTTTTGAGCTGTGTATATTCGTTATACTCCAAGCAAGAACGTTTTGCCAATAGCGCGCTGAGGGTTACATGAAAGGACAGTGAAAAGAACGAAAGAGCAGATACATGAGACTGTAAGAGTAAAATCAAAATACTGGTGCGCAGGGCATTACTTGGTCTTAGAACGAAAAGGAAGAAGAAAATATACTGGGGATGGCAGGGGAAAAAATAAGAGAAAGATGGGAATCAAGGATATAAATAATGGCAATTGACGTTGAACTTAAACTGTTCGCCACTGCAGCTGTCAAAGAATCAAGTATAAAGAAGAGAGTTGTACAGGCAGGAAGTAGGAGAAAAAGTGACTGAGTAGAAGTGGCGGTTACATTTGCCAGTTTTTACTGTAAACGTGTGGTTACCTAACTGGCGACCAAATAGCAAGTGTTAATATAGAAGAGGCACAAAGGATATATTCTCCTCAGAGTAGGACCCGTAAAAATATTTGTAGAAATGACAGAGGAAAGCCGTGACTTAAGTTGGGCTGCCAGATCGAGATTTATTACATTGCAGATTCTCCTTTGAATTTTGTCGAGGACCCCGATATGAATAGCAGGAGAGACCAACCAGATATAGCAAAAGTATTCAATGCTCGGACGAAATGTAGATTTGTATATGTGCAAGATAGATTCTGACGAGAAAAACTGCCTGGCTCATCACAGTGACCTGACCTTCATATCAGTAACTTTAGCTATTGCTTCGATTTACAGTAAGAAGAACTCTTATATACATTTGTTTCAGACTAACTATTACTGAAGAAAAATCTTTGGAAATACGATAAAACAGTTACACCAAAATTTCAATCAGGATCATACCTGGAACATCATCTTTCGAAATCCTGAAAATTTATTTTTAGGCACAAGATTGATTTGCACTGATGGAATTATTAAATAAACTTCGTTAATATCTCTGTTAAATCAATTTTTGATGGCCTATATTTAAAGAGACGATCGTACCGAACTTAAATTGAAAAGAAAAAAAACTAAAGAAATCATCAGAGTTATTCTCGGAAAACATTTTATCAAATCAACAGTAATGTACACCTGCGAAAACATGTTCCAGAACGAGACCGAAAATAGCTTCCTTGTTTGCGTGCAAATGATCTCAAAATAAGAATGCAATATTTGCAGGCAGAGGTCAAAACTTTTCTGTAGTTTTTAGTATCTTCAGTGATATATAATTTTCTCGCTGGCGCCGGACAAAGTTGAATAAATGTTTTACTGATGAATGGGTCACTGACTACTTAGATATGAGACAGTGTGATAACTGACTTTCTTCTCCATTATTCATATTACAATGCTAATTAGGTGAAGTAAGGAGATGTTTTCGTCAAATTGTTTTACAAAAATATTGATCAATATATTAGCAAGAAATGGAAGAAAAGATCATTACTCGAACATCAAAATAATTTGCTAGTATAATTTCCCTTGCCTGTTAAACATGATGAAACCACAAATTTGTCTGTTTTCTTTATCAGACCCAAAATATAAACATGCCATTCATGGTGATTCCTGTGTGAGTTCAGTGAAAAACTAATTCTTCATCCTAATAAATTATTTATGAATGAATCTAACAAACACCACTGGAATTAGAACATGGATCTCTGAATAAAGATCAGAGCTGTTACATATTACACCATCGGAACATCCAAGATTACGACACTTGATATTTTCTCAAGCGACTTCTAATCTAGGCACTGACATATCTCGAAGTTGCTTAACTTCAGGGATTTTTATTTAGTAATTACTATTTAAAACATAAATGAATGTCATAAACAAGTATCATATACATATTTACTACAAAAAGCATAGCAAGCGAAGATTTGGAAACTACTACTTGCTGGCTTATAGCTATTCGTATAATGTGTGATGTTTTTTTTACTTTGGAATGGTCACTTGCAAGCTCGTAATTCTAATTCATTATCTTCATCAGAAATGTATATATATAATTTGCATGTATTTGTGATTTCTCACTATCAGCCAATGGTTGATAAGATAGTGTTCTAAGTAACCACTGATAGATAAACCTCAGAACACATTGACTATCAAACATTTATGAATTTGTGACATTCTCAGATAAAGTCAAAAGAATAATTGTTAATAATGAATGAAGGTTTTATAACTATATTATGATTTATCGTTGCAAATGAAGAATATGGAATGTTTTACTCATCTGTTGTATGCACTCAAGAACGCCTATTTACTTCTTCTCAGTTTTCCTAGAAAGCGCACTAAGTTCATCTTTTCGGTCTAAACCTTCTCTGATGCAAATTACTGATCTGTTTAAGAAGATTAATAAATATATAAACAGATTATATCAGGTTTTAAGGAACATCTACCAAAAATCTAAGTGACTATAAACTGGCAGCTGATCTCTCTTCTGACTTTACTTACACACTCAATAACATCAGACTTAACTTGGGTCGTTCAGTACACCCGCAATAAATATTATTAACATTACATTGTCACAAAACACAAACATCATTAACAGTTGTAATCTCAATGAGGCCGTTTAGTTTGAACGGATTATGAGAGTATGACAGGAACTCGTATATATGTTCTGTACGATGTAAGAGTTTTCGATTCCCCTACATAACCTCTCATGCTCTACCACTATGAAAGCAGCTAGATCAAGCTAACAAATAAGAGTTAATTGAAATGAGCCATATTTAGAGCCCTACATCTCTGGTGCTAGAAAATTAGTTTAGCGAATAGAAAGATTTTGGGAATACTATATTCCTCTATCCACACAACACATACAAACACAGAGCTCTCAATGGATTTGTAGCCCAGTTTCGACATGTTTGTCTAGAATTGATTCTACAGTAACGTTATATATAATGATATCATTCCAAAGCAGATTGTCAATTAAAAAAACATTATGGGAGCCACAGCTGACACCGGTATATGAGCCAGGATGCGGTTCAGTATAAAAGATTAGACATAACGACGGCTTGTTGAGTGGTGGGCCATTTGTCATGTGCTTATGACCTCTATCCATTTATTAAATCTACAAAAATGCTTAATTAGTTTTAGCTATTATGTTATATATTCATCTTTCCAGACTATTGTGGGACTATTGTGGGACTATTGAAGACATACATGAATCTGTAAACTTCTTCAAGTCCCGTAATTTCATGCTTGTCAGAATTATATTATCCTTTGCTATCTATTAATCAACGAATATAATAAAAAACGATTGTTACATATATTAGCCGTGTTTCATTATTAAGGTTTGCGCTATCTCCTGGTCAATGAAATCCGAATAATTATTATTTACTGTGCACAATGTATATAGTTAATATGTTTACATCGAAAAAGTTATAACTTCATACAGAAGAATCATCAATATATCTCTGTAGGGAGTAATAAGAAAAATCGATGATATTGTTAAAATTTCAAACTCGTGTAAATAATTCCGGTACTGCTTTTGCAGAACAATGAATACATAACTGATTTGTACCCTGTCCTCCTTCATGGAGATTTTCCCAAAAATCCGTACAGTAAGTTTCGATTACCCTGCGAGAATTTTTGAAAGCATTTGTATTAACTCTGATCAGCATGCTTTTTGTAAGCACAAAGAATATCTGCAGGGACTAGATGCAATCACTCTCTAATTTATAGGCGTATTCTCTGGTAATAATTTTTTCCTACAACGATTTTCTTCCTTCTGCACAATTTTTGTCTTCGATCAGCTCTAAACTGCTAAGATCGATAATAGATTAGCCCTATTTTTGTCATTTATTTTGGTTGTAATATTTTCCTGAGCCAACGATGAATAATCATTTTCATACAATCGCTCTCTCGCCCTTTGCCTTATATATTAGTATATATTTATATATACTTTTAAAATCTCCGATTTTAAAACCTTTCTATGATTATAAATATTCATTAGCTAAGGCAAGTTAAAATGTATTCTTTTCTTAAATGCAAACGTGATTATTATTAATTTTTCACCAAAATATTGATTGTTTCAGTTACCCAAATCCTTTTCATTGTTAACATTATTATCTTCCTTACTTTATTTTGCTACACTGTATAGGTAAATGAAAAGTATTTGAACATAAGATGAACATTTCTTGCAATAAAGAAGATAATCTTGCTTGAGACACCAGCATTCAAAATACTTTTTGTAGCCGTACACTGAAAACGAAATGTTGGCACTGGTTGCCCTTAACGCATCTAACTAAACCAGCAAGCAAGGAGTTGCGATAATAATGAAATAAAGAGAAATGATAATCAAAATAAAATTAATTTCCGGTGTTTAACAGAATTTTTTCTGAACTCATATTTGTTTGATACGTTATTTTTATTTTTATTGTGATAATCATTTGCTGAATTAATTGATGTCCAAATCGAGAATTCAATATGATTTATGGTTTCAAAGGAAAAAGAGAAACGAGGATTAAATAACTTCAAGGAACAGCAGAATAGTTATTAGTCTTATTCCCAAAGTGTACCCCCTGACCGAATCACATGCGTCTCTGCGGGAGAAGCTGAGTACAGGAATAAAATGTGTGTTAGTTCATGCTGAAAAAATAATAAAAAAATATCAGTAATTAGTATAATCTAAACCCATTTTGTCATCGGATTTTCACTCAAATTCTTACAAAAAGAAAGGGTTCGTCCGGTATGTGTCTTTTAGGAATAAAATCATGATTTTTTATATATTAAATTCGACTTATCGTCAAATGAAAACAGATCCTTCTTTAATAGATATTTCTGCGCCTACATTTACTAACATTTTTTTATATTTACCTAATATTTATATATTCACTACTTGATGACATGATTATTACAAAAAATAAAGATATAAGGCATTAATAAACAGCAATTCTGCGGCAAGAGCTATTAGAAATGGTAATAGTGTTTAATAACGAGCAGTAAAGAGAGTTAACTGAGCCGACGCTGCCTCGCTTTTGTCTCTCTAATGAATTGAGCCGACGCTGCCTCGCTTTTGTCTCTCTAATGAATTGAGCCGACGCTGCCTCGCTTTTGTCTCTCTAATGAATTGAGCCGACGCTGCCTCGCTTTTGTCTCTCTAATGAATTGAGCCGACGCTGCCTCGCTTTTGTCTCTCTAATGAATTGAGCCGACGCTGCCTCGCTTTTGTCTCTCTAATGAATTGAGCCGACGCTGCCTCGCTTTTGTCTCTCTAATGAATTGAGCCGACGCTGCCTCGCTTTTGTCTCTCTAATGAATTGAGCCGACGCTGCCTCGCTTTTGTCTCTCTAATGAATTGAGCCGACGCTGCCTCGCTTTTGTCTCTCTAATGAATTGAGCCGACGCTGCCTCGCTTTTGTCTCTCTAATGAATTGAGCCGACGCTGCCTCGCTTTTGTCTCTCTAATGAATTGAGCCGACGCTGCCTCGCTTTTGTCTCTCTAATGAATTGAGCCGACGCTGCCTCGCTTTTGTCTCTCTAATGAATTGAGCCGACGCTGCCTCGCTTTTGTCTCTCTAATGAATTGAGCCGACGCTGCCTCGTTTTGTCTCTCTAATGAATTGAGCCGACGAAGCCTCGTTATTGTCTCTCTAATGAAATGAGCCGACGCAGCCTCGTTATTGTCTCTCTAATAAATTGAGCCGACGAAGCCTCGTTATTGTCTCTCTAATGAATTGAGCCGACGAAGCCTCGTTATTGTCTCTCTAATGAATTGAGCCGACGAAGCCTCGTTATTGTCTCTCTAATGAATTGACCCGAAGCTGCCTCGCTAATATCTCACAGAATAACAAAAAAGAATAGTATATGTCCTGTCTCAGTTAAACTATATTTATAGGCATAAGTATTTGGCTATACATTGAAACTAATTGTTCACGCTATAATACTTCCTTATAACACGTTTTTTGTGGTTGACTACATACATGTGACAGAATTTCGTACGCCACATACTATACCAGTACCAAATATATTATAAAAGTTATAGAAGTCAAGTAAATGTAAACTTCATTACCAATAAGCTTATGGTAATTAGGAGGCTGATGACGTCAAAGCAATCAACATGTACGAAAAAGGTTGTTCTCTCTAATCAATCAAGAAAGAGCAGTATGATTGCTTTGAAAAACAGAATTCCAAATTATAGCTTTCAATTTGGCTAGATATAAATTTTCGAGATCCAGATGCGCGTGAGAAATGTCCAAATAGGGCAACACCAGTGGAATTCAGTTTAATTAAGTGTACTAATATTAAACTATTTACATCCAGTGTTAAATGTTTTCTTTCCCTGATATCCTTATAAACAGCACATCAAACATCTTACTATTTCTACTCACAACAACAAACTCTTATAATATAACTCGATTTCGAGTGACTCTTGGGCATTGTAAACTATGAAATTAGTAAATAATAGGTATATATTTGTAAGATTATGAGCAGTTGTGTGTGACAATACTCATAATCGGAATATCTCGCACCTGATATACTGAAATTATCTTGATAGACATGTTGAAATTTGACCTACGGTAGTAGGTATATGTTGCCCGGTTCTGGAGTAAAAATTGTTATCAAAAACATAGGCAAAAACATAAGACGTAATATTAGCATTAGGTTGTTTTTATATTTAAACAGTTTACCCGAACCTCAAAAAACATTTAAGTGATTTCACATTCTATTGCTTTAGAATTTGTATCGACACCTTTAACTTTATGGTTAAGTGTAATAATGGAATAAATTTTTATATAATTTAAGACAAAATGAAAGAAACTGCGATACTGAGATTCTAAGGCGTACTGGCATGGACAATGATACATTCCAATGTTAAGCAGAATCTTGAGAGATATGATTATTTCGTTAGAAACATAGAAAAGGGCACTAGGACTGTTATGTGATATATATGTCCTTGTATATGGCGGGGAAAGCAAAGCAATCTGCTTAAGGGTAAAGAAAAGATTTGAAGAAAACGAAATGTGGTT
This sequence comes from Ascarosepion bandense, assembly GCA_037127315.1. Classification (NCBI taxonomy): domain Eukaryota; kingdom Metazoa; phylum Mollusca; class Cephalopoda; order Sepiida; family Sepiidae; genus Ascarosepion; species Ascarosepion bandense. The sequence continues at coordinate 1,127,914 of JBBBDQ010001401.1, forward strand.
CTACGGGTGGATACTTAGGATGTCATCCACCATATATATGAGAAGTGACAAGGTTTTATAAAGGATGAAAAAGAAAAAGAAATATATACTTAATACCAGAAAAAAACGTCTAAAGTTTCTGGGATAGATAATGAAGAAAGACGATAGTTTCTGGGATAGATAATGAAGAAAGAAAATAGTTTCTGGGATAGATAATGAAGAAAGAAAATAGTTTCTGGGATAGATAATGAAGAAAGAAAATAGTTTCTGGGATAGATAATGAAGAAAGAAAATAGTTTCTGGGATAGATAATGAAGAAAGACGATAGTTTCTGGGATAGATAATGAAGAAAGACGATAGTTTCTGGGATAGATAATGAAGAAAGACGATAGTTTCTGGGATAGATAATGAAGAAAGACGATAGTTTCTGGGATAGATAATGAAGAAAGACGATAGTTTCTGGGATAGATAATGAAGAAAGACGATAGTTTCTGGGATAGATAATGAAGAAAGACGATAGTTTCTGGGATAGATAATGAAGAAAGACGATAGTTTCTGGGATAGATAATGAAGAAAGACGATAGTTTCTGGGATAGATAATGAAGAAAGACGATAGTTTCTGGGATAGATAATGAAGAAAGACGATAGTTTCTGGGATAGATAATGAAGAAAGACGATAGTTTCTGGGATAGATAATGAAGAAAGACGATAGTTTCTGGGATAGATAATGAAGAAAGACGATAGTTTCTGGGATAGATAATGAAGAAAGACGATAGTTTCTGGGATAGATAATGAAGAAAGACGATAGTTTCTGGGATAGATAATGAAGAAAGACGATAGTTTCTGGGATAGATAATGAAGAAAGACGATAGTTTCTGGGATAGATAATGAAGAAAGACGATAGTTTCTGGGATAGATAATGAAGAAAGACGATAGTTTCTGGGATAGATAATGAAGAAAGACGATAGTTTCTGGGATAGATAATGAAGAAAGACGATAGTTTCTGGGATAGATAATGAAGAAAGACGATAGTTTCTGGGATAGATAATGAAGAAAGACGATAGTTTCTGGGATAGATAATGAAGAAAGACGATAGTTTCTGGGATAGATAATGAAGAAAGACGATAGTTTCTGGGATAGATAATGAAGAAAGACGATAGTTTCTGGGATAGATAATGAAGAAAGACGATAGTTTCTGGGATAGATAATGAAGAAAGACGATAGTTTCTGGGATAGATAATGAAGAAAGACGATAGTTTCTGGGATAGATAATGAAGAAAGACGATAGTTTCTGGGATAGATAATGAAGAAAGACGATAGTTTCTGGGATAGATAATGAAGAAAGACGATAGTTTCTGGGATAGATAATGAAGAAAGACGATAGTTTCTGGGATAGATAATGAAGAAAGACGATAGTTGCTGGGATAGATATTGAAGAAAGACGATATTTTCTGGAATAGCTAATGAAGAAAGACGATATTTTCTGGAATAGCTAATGAAGAAAGACGATATTTTCTGGAATAGCTAATGAAGAAAGACGATATATTCTGGAATAGCTAATGAAGAAAGACGATATATTCTGGAATAGCTAATGAAGAAAGACGATATATTCTGGAATAGCTAATGAAGAAAGACGATATATTTTGGAATAGCTAATGAAGAAAGACGATATATTTTGGAATAGCTAATGAAGAAAGACGATATTTTCTGGAATAGCTAATGAAGAAAGACGATAGTTTCTGGAATAGCTAATGAAGAAAGACGATAGTTTCTGGGATAGATAATAAATAAAGTAATACTAACAAGTCTGATCGATGAAAAGAGAGACAACGGAAAGAAATGGATTGCCATACTTGATCGGCTTGAGCAAATTGTTTCTGGAGAAATACCAAGATAAAATGTGTTAGGATCTACAGTGGATAAAAGGACGGGCAGCACCATGATCCCTACTGAACTGAAAGAACATGGCACATAAATTAATAAGATTATGAAGTAAGACAATTTATTTGTTTTTTTGTAAAGGATCGGCACAACTAGAATTCATAAACAACTGCGAAATCTTGAAATATATTTGAAGGTATGATTCTATGTTAATTGTAATTATTAGCACTAGCAGATTTGCTAGGCCGTGATATTTACTATAAGCAACACATTTCTGTTGTAAACGTTGAAAGGTTTAACATCAATAATGAAAATATCAACTATGAATGATAAATTAGTAAAATAATGTTGACTTTCCCGAGACATTCTCTGTTAGAATCCCGAAAGCTATAGAAAAGCATCAGACTACTACTACTACTACTAATAATAATAATTATAACAATAATAATAATACTAAAAACATATAATAATAACACTACGTATATATTTATATTTCTCCGTCCTATTGGTAGTATGAAAAGAGTTAAATTAAGATAAATATATATTTTTAGTTATTGTTTCGCTTTAGTCTATTAAGTGCTATATATGTTAAACGCTTGGGCCATCATGTCTCTTTCGCGCCACGAATTATTACGGATTTTAGATGTTTTTGTATCTATGTGTCGCCATGCATGACAATGATACAAAAATCTCGACGTGACCAGGCTTTTAAAAACATGGCTCAAATATTAATTTTTAAATTTAGTGTTTTTAGCAATTAACGGAGTTGAGTGAGACTACCCATAGCACTGCATGTTATATGTTACATTTCTTTGTCTTCTAATAAATTATTCATAAATTATATAAAAACCGATGTATTTGAGCTTTTCATATTTACTAACTTCAAAACCTGATATTGTATGATGATGAAATATGTTAAACGTTATAAAAAGTTAGAAATATAAAATACAAGGAGAAAATGACATACCAAATAAAAAGCGATAATAAATCATAGCATATTTTTAAACTGAAAAAAATATATCGGAGAATAAATTAATTTTACAAATAAAACATTATTTTGAAATATTATATTCAAATAAACACCAAAAGTGACAGGAAACGGGGAAACTAATGCAAGCTCCAAAACTTCCAGTGAAAATTTAAGAATAATTTATGGCGAAATGAAAATAATTATAAAAACGGATGAATAGTGCATTACAAGAACGAAGAAATGAACTGAAAATCAGAACTGAAGCAATAGAGACATTCAAGACATATAAGTAACTTTCTAAAAGCTGCAAACCAAGGAAAGGGTGAATTATCTGTTTCTCTGGTTGAATATTTTTTAAACCACACTCAAAAAATTTAAAAATCTCTCTTTTGATGCCATTCAGACTAACACCAATAATGACTCAAAATTGATACCATATTTATTCCTCAAACACAATGACAGAATTTCAGATCATTTGCGTGTTTTTGGCGACATAAAATACACTTAACATCAATTTTCATTAAAAGAACTTGTATCGTTGATAGAAATAGAATTATCTCAAACGAATATAATGATGCAAAATGTATTCATGGTTCCAAAGATAAGTACACATCAAGATGATATGAATGTAAAACACTTATTAAAAATCAGAAACGTAAGCAACTACTGGGATCATTATAGCCTTTGTTAGTGGCCGCCATCACCGGGTTTCAAAATATTGGTAGCAATGAAATTTGTTCCATTTCTCATTAATCTTGAATGTCTTAACGCTAATTTAACTCGATATACTGTTAATGCTATTGATAATGGTAATATTACTTTTTCCCTATACAAAAGCATTGAACATTTATTGATCGAACAGCCAGTGTTACTGTCAGTTAAATTTTATAAATATATAAAATCTTTATATTAAAACAACTTTCGGGAAATAGGTTTTTCAAATTTACTACATGTTCGCGCTCATTCTAGAAGTGATGAGAGCTTCTTTTTAATCATCTTATTTCAAATGATGAGGGATGTCAATATCGTGATTATGTCATTTGTCTTCAATTTGTTTTTTATCTATACGTTTTAGTTTTTGCTTCTGTTGAATGTTAACAAATGTTGTCTCGGTTATTTCACACAGTACTTTGTATTTCAGTTGCGTCGTTCTCCATGTTTCAAAGCTGGGTAGTCTTTTCTGTAAACTACATGCTTAATTCACTCAAAATTAATGACATCTGTGCATGTATTCAGCTGATATCTTTTTACATTTCTGAACTAGTTATGCGCCAGGTATGACATACGTATGAAAGCCTTGATAATACGAGGCTATTTAAGAACATGATTCAACTTCTTAGGTTAATATTTGGGACCTATACAAAATTATGCTACTCATCTCAAAACCATGTCTAATTTCCTCGTCTTCCTCTTTTTTATTTATTATAAATCATACAGACACAGAGGTATTTGAAGTGTATGTGACAAGGTAAAGATCTATAAAGGAATAGCTTTTAATCAATTCACCCTGTTCGAGGCTATAATTCCATTAAAAACAGAAAATAAGAGATACACATCTTATTCTGTTTTCCAAAGACCGGAAGTACAATTTGGGCGATAGGTAAATCTATCTCAATGAGATTTCCTTTCGTCTCTATTGTTCCATATGTATTAATGTCTCTATCAAATAACATATTTCATGAATATTAGATATCTGATAGATTCACTCAATCAGTCATTCTATAAGGAAAACATTTATCTTTTGTCGGAGTGACAATTAAATAATTTTTTTTAACTGCAATAAAAACTTGATGTAATCATCAAGTAATTTCATTTGGAACAAGGTACAAGGCATCCTCCCAGATAACAAATTATTTTGAACTACATTGAACTACATGAAATTCACAAACGTTCTCACTACTGCACTAGAACAGGAAGAACTAGATAAATACCTGGATAAACATATTGGATAAAAGACCTAACAGTGAAAGATGAAACACAAATAATTATAAAAATAACAAAAAGTTATAAAATGATGTAAGTTGAAAGAGTTAAATTCAAAACAATATAGTTAAAGGTATAATAACCAAAATAATAACTTTCCTTGCGAAATCTTTCAATATGTTTGACTTGAATCTATAAAATATAAAAACGCTTAGTAGGATCAGAAAATATATACATAGTTTCACACACAATATATATATATATATATATATATATAGGTGTCAATAAAGTAACGGGTCGGTCGATGTTAAAATATACTACTGCCCTTTAAGTATAAAAAGTTACTGCTTAATATTTATTTAATAATGAATATCATTGAAATTTGATGCATTTATGAAAAATAACTTGTTAACTGATCAGTATTTTGGTTTCAGCAATCACGGTTTTCAGATAATGATGCAAATTTTTTGGAAAAATACGTGCCAACTTAAGACACTCCTCAAAATATATTCGCTATATTTCTTGTACAATTTGAGAGATTAGTGAATATCTCTACATTTAATGGCGTGTCATGATGTTCGATTGTCATTCAGCTACAAGACAGTTTTGTGAAATAGGAATTCTCTGTTCTTCTGTGGTGTTGTTACATACATGTTTCATATGTTGTTCTTCGCGAGTTAAATGTAACCACCCCGGCCTTGTAATCTCATATACAATGATTGTTTTCTCAAAACGATCTATCAAACAGCAAAATATTCAGGAATAATTACACACAAAGAATTCACGGTTGTATGACCTATGCCATCTGTGTCATGTCATTTAAATGTATATTTTCATTATAAATTTGTGAAATTTGTGTTCCTTTGTAAATTGTGCTCTTATTCCCAATATAATTTCAGAAACTGAAATTTCTACATCTGAAAAAAAGCGACAAATATAAATCGACTGAATGCTTATTGAATATTAAAATTCTTTGTGACAATTTGAATATAATATTACCTATATATATAATGCTTTGTACCAAAGCAACTTCAATCTGCCATCAATGTTTTATATATACCCTAAAGCATAGTTAACATATATTTTCTGTTACAGTATAACTAAATTCAACGATTTTTATGGCTCGCATTATTATGTAAGATTCTCCCATCTTCTAATAATTTATTTTACTTCAAATAACTGATATATGTCGTCTACATAGTTTGGCATAGATTATATTTTAAAATATTTCTGTACTTTATATACCAATTAAAATTCTTTAGGAAAAAATTATAACAATATCAATAATTAATTTTAAAAATGTCCCACAATCACGTTCGATAAAATTGCGACTTTCCAATAATCCAATCCTAAAAACAAAAGATTCATAAACTGAAGAGAAAATCTAGATTTTCCTCGCATCTTATTTCTCTTCCCCATCTTACAACTCTTAACACATTCCCATATCCATAATTAGTTTTATCTACTTGTAACTATCGGCCTTCGCTTTGACTTCAATAACCCCTTTAATTGACTGGATATAACAAATATGTTATTACTAAGTTACACACACACAATTTTATATATATATATATATATATATATATATATATATATATATATATATATATAAGAAAATTGAAGATATCATTTAGATTGGCTATAAATTATTATTCATTTCTATAAGCTATATTAGCTCATTTCTTCAGTCCACACTATTCGTTCCCATTCGGTACAAATATTTTCCCGGAATAAGCATTTATGTAGAATGAAATGGAAACCAGTAAAAGGACTTAAAAACACAGATATTGGCGTTATCTCAATTGGGGATCTAGACCAGGAACGAAAAGTTATTTTATTCTTGGACAGTGACGATTAAATTATTACACACTCACAAACACATGCATAGGTATATACGAGTAACTCTACATCTTAACACATTCACGTATAATAATTTATATTCACATACACACATGTCTATACATCTACATATGTGCATACACATGCACTTGTGTTTATACTTTCATATACCCAAAGTCACACATCTATATATGCTCACATATAAATCTTGTGTTCGCATACTCACATATATATTTTCATAATGAAGGGTTTTTCACGAGTGTAAATTGTATAACTTGTATTCAATTATACTAACAATTCTCACACATAATAACAAAATACTCATATATCTATGAAGAGATGGATTTGACATATTTGACTGATGTGTGCTACTTATTTACTTGCGTTCTTCTCATAGAAATAATTAATATTTCCTGCGATATTCTTTATCGCAACTTTTGTCTCCTCCAGATATTCATCATGTAATTTTTGTGGAATTGATGAAGCTTGCCACTACAGTTTGAATTTAGTTTTGACACGTTTATGTATGGTCAGATTCACGGCGTAGCCAATGGTTTCAATTTGGGCCATGCGTTGGCGAATATATTTGTTAGGTTTTATGAGGAGAGATTATTTAATAATACATTTTGCCAGTCTTTGTATCGTCGCTATACTGATAATACATTTTGCTTATATAATAATGAAACTGAGGTTGATCAATTCCTCTCCTTCCTTAATAATCTTCCGCATTCTTTGACGTTTACTGTTGAGAAAAACTATAATTTGCCTTCTTGGATGCATTGTTAAATCGAACACTAAACACCTTTTTTACCTGAGTGTACAGAAAGACTATTTTGTCGGTTTTATATACGCGTTAGAATGTTTTATTTTTTTTTGGCATAAGAAGCGCAAAATAATTTTTATGAAAACTTTGACACAAAGGGCACTGATGAATTGTTCTGAAGAGTTCCAGGATTATGAGATTGGTTTTATAATGAGGACTTTATGCGATAATGGGTTTCCTTCAGTGTTTTCAGTTCGTTGATTCGTGACGATATTGCCGAGTTTAGAAAGATTAAGCTTGTTATTTTAGCAGAAAGTTCGGTGTTCTTTCGTGGATTGGAGATAAGGGTTAAAAACGTATCTAGGAAGATTTCTTTAGGTGTGAAGAAGTGTTATTTTCTGCCCATATGATCGCTATATTTAGTACTAAATTGATTGGACGTTCTACCCCTCATAAAATATAATGGTTGTAGTTGCGATGTCAGTTATATGGGGAGAAATACTCAGCTGGTTGGTACTATAATTAAACATCTTCCATTGAAAAGCAGAAATCATACCCAGCAAAAATTGAACTCATCAATACTTATTGTTTATCAATTTGTGAACATCTGATAAATAGCAGAAAGTGTGCTAAGGAAGTTAGTGTAAATTGGTTTTCAGTTCTTCTTCTTCGTCGTCTATGTGCCCTGTCCTTTCAGGACGTAGGCGATCACGGCTTTCCACGTCGCTTAGAATGTTTTCTCATGTTACACCATGCAAACCTAGATCCATCATCCACTTGATTATGTCCTTCAAATATGTTATCCGTTGCTTTCCCCTGTCGCTTTTTCTTTCTATCTGGCCTGTTAGTATAAGGTTTTCTAAGCCTTCCCTCCTCATTTCAAGTCCCAGGAACTTCAACTGTCTCTTCCTGATGCTCAGTGTTAATTTCCTTTTTGTTTCCATCATTTCTAAGACCTCATCATTGCTCACATGCTCGATCCATGATATTCGCAACATTCTTCTGTAGAACCACGTTTCAGTTGTTCATTCATCTTTGTTGATATTTACTATCATTCACTGCCATAGAGAAGAACCTACAACACATAGCAATCCAGTACTCTCTTCCTTGTTTCTAGCGAAATTGTCCTGTTTCTTAATACTTTACTCATCTTCTAGAATGCTTCCTTCGTCATATCAATTCGCTTTCGGATTTCTGTGTCTCACTTTCTGTCATCTGTTATAACACTACCCAGGTATTTAAATTTTTGTGCCTGCTTGATTTTAGTATTTCCGACCTGTATTTTTCATATTTGGCTGCACTTTTTACTGATGACCGTTCGTTCGGTTTTCTTGCAGTTTATTTCTAGTCTTTTCTTCTCACTCTCTTCAGCTACCGTCTGTAGGGTATCTTGTAGTTTCCTTTCTGTGTCTGCTATCAGCACTGTATCATCTGCGTATCTTAAGTTGTTTAAATTGTGGCCTCCGATGATAAATCCAGCCTTAACTTATAGGGTCCTCAAAATACTCTCGCTATTCGTTTTACATCAGTTCTTGCAGACCCTTGCTGTGTAAACAGCTTGTTTGTTAGCTGGGCCTTGCTGTGATCAGTTTTTATTAGTCCATTCTCCCTTCTTTCCATCATTGACTAATGCATATGTCATATTTATCATATGTTTATTGTAAGTTCTCCCGATTAAGAAATGTTAATAAGCGGGATAGAAACATGTTATTTTCTTGTTTTGTTTTATTTATATATATATATATATATATAGATAGATAGATATAATGTGTATGTAAAGTGTATGTATATAATTATAAATATATATATATATATATATGCAATTTGTTTTATATATTATGTTATTTATATATTATATATGCGTGATATCATTGATATTGAGCGCTTTCAAATAGGTCACATATTCATATATATAGATGTGAGTTTGTAACCCTGGTTTCACGCTCTTGTAATCGTCAGACAAACTGACTAATTTTAAAAAAAATGGCTATATGTAGGTTTGCGTATATTCGTGTATATATTGTGGAATTTGGAGGAAAATTTGTAGTCATTACAGACGCAAACATATATACACATCTGTACACCCACTAATGTGCACAAAGTCGCGCACGCGCGTCCGCCCACCGGGGATCACAAAACATATTTGCGAATCGTGCAGGACTCGGCATGTATATGTACATGTGTGCCGTTGCGCACATATATACACATTCGGTTGGTGTATTCAAATAGTGTAGCAATGAAAACGCGCGGACAGTTGTCGGTTTCTCGTACGTACATATATATATGTATGATGTGGTCTGTGTGGAACTATGATAGGTAAAAAATGATATTATTTTATTTAAGGCTGTATTGTTATTTTTTTATTTTAAAGCCGGTTATTAGATTGTTTTTTTTTTTGTGGTTGCGCATATTTAAATGGCAGAAATTATAATTTGTAATGCTTGGTTGTATTTATGTGTGGTGGTATTTATTTTACTACGGCAGAGAGGAGTAATTTACGTTAATGATGATTGCGGACTAACACGCTGATAGTAATATATGATGATAATAGTTGTGGTAGCAAATAGTTATTGTAAAGCGGTAGTAGTGATTTGTAATGGTGGTGTAATGATAATAACAATAAGTGCAATTATTATGGTGGTAATTTGAACTAGAGAATAATTGATAGGATTATGTTATCAGCTGTTCCTTTTTTATACCATAATAATTGGTTTTATATAATATATACAAATATAGAGTTTTTTTATTATTAAATACGAAATTTATCTGGTTTTTTATATATATATATATATATATTTAATTTTATAGTATTTTTTTAGTAATTTGAAAATAAAAAAAAATTAAATATATAAACCTCTACTGAATGTGATATGATCTATAACTCGCCTATATTTTTGATATATCCAAGCGAACAGAGTTTGAACGAGTTTAACAAATCTCGATTTATAGTCAGAGATGTATTCTCACGCATTTTGTCTCTGGTGTCCATTGCGTAAGCATTGACGATCCAAATGAACAGATTTGAACATTCAGTGGAATTTTGATGTGAACAAAGAACAATCTTAGCCGAGTCACAGGAGTGACATAACTGTTATCAGACCGAAAAATAAACTGGGTAAATAAAGACTGAATTCCAGGATGAAGTGCTTTATTTGATCTTTACAACTGCCTTTCAAAAAGGCACGTATCCATCACTACTACCTTTTCTATGTCTCAGCTAGCTCAATAAAATCTTTATTCCCAGTTCTGCAATATTTCTTGAAAATGATAGTAACAAAAAACATTTTTATACAGCTAGCTTCGAATTCAAAGACTGCTACGCCCAGTCATCCAATAGAAGGTCTAATAAATTATTATGAATGGTCTTGTGATACGTGAGAGAAAAATGAAATAATCTGGTTGAAACAGCTGAAAGGAAAAACTATGAAAAATAGGTTGACACCAGATGAAGACAGTAGGAGCTATTGGTTTATAGCGAAAATTTAGGATTTTTTTTGTTTAATTCGGAGATCAAACTTAAATAAACATGGATCAATATGATATAAATTACTTGATTTTCTGGTCGCTTCACCGCACACTAATAAATATATTTTTAAGATTTGACAATATGTGATTGAAGTCGCTGAAATACCTAAAAATGTTTGTAGTGTTTAAATTTCTTTTTCTTTTTTTGTTGCTGTTATAACGAAGACCACCCAAATTTTTCGTTTCGAAAAATGTAACGTTTTCAGTGGCACTAGAGATGAGATCGACAGTCCGAATAGTATAGTGTAAATGCTCCCTCAGAAGTACAGACAAATACCAAATTTTATATATAATTTAGTATTTGTCTATAGTTCTCAAATGAGGTAGTATTTAAGCCATTTAAAGTATTTGAACTGTTTTCCACATCTATATATAACTATAATCTTACGGAAATTTGCAAAATGGATTAAACGAATAATTTATTTGTTTGAACATAATTTTTAATGGATGCCCAGATTTGAGTAAATACTATATCTTAAAATTTCTCACTCTCTCTCTCTCTCTCTCTATATATATATATATATATACCTAACGACTTGAATAATCGAGAAATCCTGATATGCATCTTTCAGTTGCTGGCTTCCACTAAGTATATAAAAGGTCGCAGTTTCGAATGCTCCCCCAAAAGTATATTTTCCTAACAAGATTTCTCAACTATTCAGGCCTTTGTAAACGAGTTATTAAGCGACCTAAGTTTCTCCCATGAGAGGTGCTTTCAAAGACTTTGCAACGTTATGAAAAAGTTATAATTCCTTGTAATTTTAAAGACTGCGCGTTTAAATAATTTCCTGCCAAATGAGCGTTTTTAAAAAACACCGTTACGTGAGTGATCTTAAAAATAAAAACGGTAAACGGCAACATCAGTTTTTGAATATCGCCTGAAGACACCGCTCATTTTAAAACCTAGGTCGCGTAATAAATTTTTTAAATATGTAAAATATTCAAAAGTTCAACAATATAATTGAAAACTTTTTGATACACATGTGTACTGGTCTAATTTTATTATGAACAGAAACTAAGTAATTAAACTATATGTATATATATATATATATATATATATAGTGATGATCCACGTATACTGTCTTAAAATGTATAGGAAAGAATATTAATAAAAAGTTTTGAATTTAAAAATGTACTTTTTTTTGGACAGTATTTGTTTATTTTTATTATTATTATGTCATTTTTTCATCATATTTCGATTTCTGCTTTGGTCTCACTACCAACCAAGTCTGCGGGGAGACCTAAGGCAGGTAGTGGCGTGTTGTTATGGCTCCATTTCATGTTTTTCTATCTTCCCTATCATCCCCAGCATTACATAGATAAAGTTTTCCTTAGTGTGTGGGCTGTACTTAATAAGACCATTTTTTGTATATCTCTTCAGCTGGGGTTTCCAGGGATTCTTTCAATGTGTTGTTTTGTTCCATTTTTTATCATTCCAAGTGCACCTACTATCACTGGCACAACTCTTGTTTTCAATTTCCACATTTTTTCCTATTTCAATTTCCAGGTCTTTATATTTTGACAGTTTTTCAAATTCCTTGATTGCTATGTTACAATCCGCTGGACAAGCCATATCAATTAATAGACAAGTTTTCTCCTTCTGGTTTTTAACAATAATGTCTGGCCTGTTTGCTTCAATTTTTCTGTCTGTGTAGATGGTGTAATCCCATAGAATGGTTACATCTTCTATTTCTGTAACCGGTGCTGGGTGATGTTTATACCAGTGTTTGTTTACAGATTTTCCATAATGTTTGCACATTGCCCAATGTAAATATTGTCCAAATCTATCGTGGCGATTTTTATATTCGTTTGGGGCAAGCACAGAACAGCCTGAGATTAGGTGGTCTATTGTTTCTTGGTGTTTATCACAAAACCTGCATTTTGGATCCATATTATTATGCATAATATTTGCCTGAAAGTTTCTCGTGAAAAGACTTTGGTCTTGTGCTGCAAGAATAAAGCCTTCAGTTTCAGACTTTAATCCAGATGCACGTAACCATCGATGAGTACTAACTTTGTCAACATTGGATTTATTGGCACGTTTTGGATATTGGCCATGCAGAAGGTTTGTCTTGCCATCGCTGTTTCATCTGTTCAAGTTATTATTATTATTATAAAAATAAACAAATACTGTCCAAAAAAGTACATTTTTAAATTCAAAACTTTTTATTAATATTCTTTCCTATATATATATATATATATATATATATATATATATATACACTATTTAATTATTAAAAACAAATATGTACTCAAATACGACCCTTCACCACAATGCTCAAACAAATAATTTATATAATATGTCAGTGTGTTACTTTTCTGTCACAATTTTTGTTTTCAAACACTCACGTCTCTATCATGTCGGCCTAGATATATGCCACAAACACATATTTTCCATTTTGATGTTTTCTTTGTAATTAGTCTTTAAATGATTTCGTATTTTATTGTCGGTTTATACTGTTGTTAATACATACCTTGTCGTTTTTTATGTACTATTTTGCGTGATTTAATTATTTTTTTTAATCATGTCACCCCAAGCAAGGCATTCCACTTCCACTATAGCGCAGGGGATTACACACGGCAATAGACGAGTTAGGATGTACATAGGGGGTGAGTTGGAGAGAATGGGAGGGTTAGTGTGTTAGGAGGTGTCTATTGACCTTACATTTAAACTCCTAGAGGTTTATAGCCGTCGGGGAAGCAAACATGCGGAAGGGAATTTTACAGGCGGGAAGTGCGAGAAAAGAAGCTGTTGGAGTAGAGATTGCGGATACATTTCATCAGTTTCACTGTAAAAGGGTGGAACCAAGTTGCCAATCTAGTATCTCGTTCAAACTCACACCTAAGGGGCACCAGTGATTTAAGTTCAGAGCAGAAGCCATAAAATTATTTATAGAAGAGGCACAGGGAAGCCACGTCACGCCGGTGAGAGAGTGACTGCAGGCGGTCAGCTAAGTCGGTATCAATCACGTTACAGATTCTTCCCTGTATTTTGTCAAGGAGCCCGAGGAGAATAGTTGGGGCACCCGACCACATGTGGCAACAGTCTTCAAAACACGGATGAATGGTAGATTTATATAAGTGCAGGATAGATTCAGGCGGAAAGAATTTCCGGTCCCTTCACAGAGAGCCAACTTTCATAGCAGCGGATTTAGCAATGGATTCGACGTAGTCATTCCACTTGAGGTCCGCTGAGAGTGTCAGGCCAAGCAGGCGAAGTGTTTTACTCTCTGGGAAGTATGCATGTTCCATGCTAATGGGAGGGAGGTGCGGTCGTCTGTGGTGGTTAATTGACAGCAGCTTCGTTTTGGAAGATTTGAAGTTTACGAGCCATTTCCTACCCCAAACCACCACGGATTGGAGGTCTTTTCAAGCTCAGCCGCGAGGTTCGCCTTATCATCAACACCAGATTTTTAATCGAGGAGAGCGTATACTGTGGTATCATCGGCGTACATGCCTACTTGTGATCTGATGGCATCGGGGAGATCATTGATGTAGATAAGAAAGAGCGTAGGACCTAGGATAGAGCCTTGGTGAACACCCGCGTTTGTAGGGTAGTTCTGGGAGGCATGTCCGTTTAAAACCACCTTCAGTGTGCTGTTGGAGAGGGATGACTGGATTAAGTCCAACAAAAGTCCAGTAATGCCGTAGCTTCGTAGTTTCCGCAGAAAGCCGGCATGCCATTCTCTGTCGAATGCTTTAGAGATATCGAGGGCGACATTTCGGGCTTTACCATTCATGTCGAGAGCCTGGTATATATTTTCGGTGATGGTCTTTAACATATCAGCAGTAGACCTGGTGAAGCGGAAGCCATACTGTTTGTCCGATAGGAGCCCGTGGGCCGTGAGATGCTGAATGACCTCGGCATTGATAATGTCTTCGAACACTTTGCCGAAGATAGGAAGAAGTCTGATAGGGCGGTAATTTGCGGGTTCCAAGTGTTCGCCAGTGTTCTTGAATATTGGAACCACAGAAAAAGACTTCCAACAGGCAGGGAAGCAGGAGGAACATAGGCAGATGTTTTAGAGCTTAGAAAGGACAGAGGAGAGTTCAGGGGCACATTTCTTCAAGACTATGATTGGGGTTCCGTCCCTACCACTCGCTTTGTGAGGGTCAAGTTTTGATATTATGCTAGAAATCAGCGAGGGCGTGATGTGGACGTCATTCAATTGGGCCTCAGTTCTAGATGGGAAATCGGGTGTCTGGACTCCAGATGAATCCAGACACGAATCGGTCGAGAATCTACGGGCAAAGCATTCAGCCTTGTCCGCTTAGGAGATGAGGACCTCAAACTCGTTGATTAGTGGGGGTATTGATGAATTACTCTTGTTGAGCACGCTTTTACAGAGGCGCCAGAAGTCATTGGCTCCGAACTTAGAGGATGCTATGCGATGATTCATTCTGGCAGCAAACAGCATCTTAGCTTCGTTGAGTATCTTTTTACAATTATTACGAGCTGAGGCGAAAAGGCGCCTGTTTTGGTCCGACGCGTGGCTACGATAAAGCCGGAAGAAATGATTCCGGTGGGCAATGGCGGCCGAGCAAGCGGGCGAGAACCAGGGAGACGAATGGGATTTAAGCTGAAATTTCCTGGCAGGAATGAAAGCATCGATGCCAGCCTTAACCCAGGAGACCTCTGATGTACAGTGTTCGACGGGAAGACTAATAACATTGTTCCAAGGGACGTCGCACAGGAAGACACGGAACGAATCCTAGTCTGCTCTTTGATAGCAGTAGGATATTCTGCTGGCCTGGGTTTCTTGGGTTTAGGGGTGGAGTGGAAGGAGATGTTGACAGAAACTGCGGCGTCGTCAGAATTTCCGAGAGGGCAGAGCTGTCTGGTGGTGCAATAATTTGGGGTGGAAGCAAAGCAGAGGTCTAGTAGCGAGTCCCTTCCGTTAGGGATATTGGAGAAACGCGTGGGGAAGTCCACCACTTGCGTAAGGGATTGGGAGTTTGAAAAATTAAAGGTGTGAACACCAGCAGGGTCGGTTACAGAGTTTTCGAGACACTTAGTGTGGTGGGCGTTCTAAATAACCAAACACAAAGACATGGGCAGATGGGTGAGAAGAAATGGCCTTGTCGATATTGTCAGAGATGCTGTCAAGTACTGAACAAGCAGAGGAGGTGGGGAAGCGGTAGAGGAAGAAGAAATAGCTAACGGAGCTTAGAATTGAGAGACGGAAGCACATGAAAGACTGGTCCAGGGATTCAAGAGATGTTACTCTAGCTAGGGTGAGATATTCGCTGACATATACACCAAGACCATGCATATGGACCTTGGAGTCCTTCCTGAAGAGGGGAAGGTCACCAGGAACATAGAACTCAGAGGAGGGGATAGACGGGTCAAGGTTAGTTTCAAACACGGCTAAGATATCAGGTGATTTATTTTGGAGGAATGTTTCTACGCTAGAAATGTTAGTGCGGATACCGCGAATGTTAGTGAACTTGACACAGAGAGGTTTGGGCGTTTTCCGAGTAGTAATTCCTCAGTTTGAACTGGGACACATATTATCAGTTAGTTAATTGTTATATTTGGGCAATCATGTTTCGAAAGAGACATGATGACAGGTCAGAAAATATTTTCCACAGTAGGTTGCCATCACTTTCTGCTGTAGAAAGGTTATAGAACCAGATCTGTCCAGTAATTTGAACCATAGCTTGAGGGAAAAGACGGATTAATAACTTTCACAAGATCAGTTGCGCGTAAGTGAATGCAGGGAATTCAACTGGAATTCGAACTTGGCCCGCTGATTTCTCATTCCGAGTCGATATCCACTTCACCACAACGCACATCTGACCCGATTCACATTACAGTCCGCAATAATTATCTATATAAGCATTTTCGCACAACAATCTTGACCCGAAGCGATGATTTTCGCCTGTATAGAGTGTAAAGAAAAAAAAACTGCCACACAAAATGTATAAGTAAACTCACTTAAGCATCGTTTACATACTTTTTTAAACAGAGGGTCAACTAAAACTTATTACAACCAAATTCGTACCTACCGTACCACGAAACCCGGACACAAAAAAGCTCTCAGCAAAAATAACTGACACTGCTAAATTTGTGATTAATCCAGTATGTAAAAAGCATAATCGCAAATTTCAAAACTATAAAACACATCTACACGATATTTGTGTCTGGAAAATGTTTTCCAAGCCAGTTTTTTCAACACGTTCGCACCAAAATATCCCGGATAGCCATTGCAATTACTACTCCGGTCGCAGACTAGCAACACTTATTTTGTCTCTACTGCTTCTGCTTAACCCTTTCCTTTTCTTAGGCATAATCACTGCTTGGTTTCTACCGCTACCAGAAAACATCAGAAATAATATTTTTCACCAAAACAGAACATACGACATTTGTCTTAGAAGTTTGTTGCACGCGTAATACAACTCATTTATTTTTCACAAATACTACCCAGAATTCACGAATAAACTTTCGTGAAAAACACGAAAACATGCCAAGCAAACAGCACTAAATTCTAAATTGAACATAACTGTTTTTATTTGCTCAACAGATAAAGTTGTGAAATAAGTCCAAATCGATTCATTTACTTTTAACTCTTCAAACATTTAAACATATACATTGGTAAATACAATTTAAAAATACACGGAGATAGCTACATATACAAGAAAAATCGACAGTAAAACTAGATATCTTTAAAAGTTCTCAAAAATCATGCATTCGCACTGAGTAGTAATTTCCCCATTATCAATTCAGCAACTGTATAAATCAAAGCTTCTTTTATTATAATTTTGTGCACCGAGATCACCCACACAAGCAAAGAAATAATAATAACTTCCAAACAAAATCAATTCAAAGTGGAGCATTGGAAAGCAGAAAATGTTAATACCAAACGCTAATTTCTCTTTCTATACTACCGGAAAATGTTCCAGGGCCTTCTACATCCTAAAACTCTAGAAAAAATGCAGCACCCTGATGTGAGAGTACTTTATACAAGTACATTTTCGTCGATATGTTTAAATACATACATTTCAACCACATTTTTCGAAACTTTTGCTTTTCAGCCTGCAAGAAAAAAAGAACGTACGCAAAATTAATCAAAATATTAACAGAATAATATTAGCCTCATCTGGGGGGGGGAAGTATTGTGGATTACTCCACTTTAGTAACTAACGTTGGCTAGAAGAGGCTCCTTAAGCTTATAAATGGACAAGGGTATTCTCTGTCATTCATTTTTCTCTTTCTCAACTCCGGCTATGAGGTGTAGTGGCGAAAGAAAAAAGATTCAGCAAATGGGATACGTTTACTACAGTTTCAAATTATTTATTTGGTCTTTGATCATTTGTACACAAACGTGTCTATTACGTATGCTTAGACACATTCGACACTATACATTTTTTAATGTAAATGTTTTTTCGTTATCTTTAAATGTTTTTGTTGTTTATTGTCATTGTACACTTTTGCTAATACATAAATTAATCTTTGTTTTATATGCGGTTTTGTGTCAGTCTTTTATTGGTCAGACTCACATTTGAGTCGGCAATAATGCTTACGAAATATTATATCTGCAGACACGTTTTATCTACATAAACACAACATCTATCTATCTAACTCTCTATCTATCTATCTACGTGTTTTATATATATATATATATATATATATATATATATATATATATATATATATGTCCAGGCCCGTAAACGGTGAGGATAATCCAACAGGATGAACTTAATATAAAATATTAAGTGTTATATCTATATAGAGAGAGCAATATGATGTTTATAAAGGAAAATTTAACACGTCATTTCAATTGGTTATAAATTATAATTCATTTATATGACCTTAATTAGCTCATTCCATTAGACATTACAATATTTCTTCCATTTGGTACAAAAGATTTTGCCGGAATGAGCATTTTCTTTAACTAAAGAGAAGGATAAATATACAAAGATAAAAAATAAAAATAAAAATAAAAAGAAGGAAAAGAGAGTCAGGACTTTGACATTGGCGTCAGATCTGTCTGGGATTGCCCAGGTCATGGTAAAGAGGATGACCTGTAAAGGAATCTCTAATTCTTTGGATATTGGTGTTTGTGTGACCCCATAAAATCATTCCATTCATTTATACTGACTTATATCCATATATACATATGTGTACATTCCCACATATACTAACAAATTTGACTTTCTTCATACATACCTATATTTACCGCCTTACACTTTTTTGTGTGTACTTACGGATCCTGGCGTTCGTGTACTCACACAATTACATTTCACAAAGCAGAGAGAGAGGGGTTGTAAACTCCGCTCTCTCTGCTTTGTGAAATGTAATTGTGTGAGTACACGAACGCCAGGATCCGTAAGTACACACAAAAAAGTGTAAGGCGGTAAATATAAGTATGTATGAAAAAATGTTTAGCACCTAGGTATCAACCTGTTTAGTTAAAGTGACAAACTCTTTGTAGTTTTCACTTAGCATTATCAATTTATCTAAGTGAGTTCATCTATCTATCTATCTAAGTCTGTTCATATCTGTGTAACTCTCATTATCAACATAAAATGGATAAATTTGAGAAACATTCACATCCCATTAATAAATTATGTGATAATGGTTCTTCACGTATTCAATTTGTATGTTATCAGTGAATTGCTACATATTTTTAGAAAATATAAAATATTTCCTTCACCAGAATTTCGAAGCAACAGTAGCATTTCTTCGAGAAGGACTCACACAAAAATCAAGTGAATCCTTGTATTGACAACATATAATGAGCTGTCAACCAAGCTTTCATGACTTTCCTAAGGATATTAAGGCGAAATTTACTCAAAAGACAAGAACAGACCTGAACTTTACGGTAAACGTTACACTACTAGTAAACAAGAGAATAAAATTGGGATAATTTGCTTTAAAATAACTATTCATTCATTGCAATATGATGAGAGTAGAAAATTAGGAATATAGATTATTCCTCTCTGTAAATACATCCTACATTTATGTTTGCAGTGCATTTGATGTTTTAAGACGAACAACAATATTATAGCATAGAGTATTTAAATATTTTAGGAGTTGTTTTATCATTTGAAATTGATGTTATTTTAATAAAAGTTCAAATCAAACAGCATAAATCTTAAAGAATCCATAATTGTATTCATAAAAGATAGTGTGGAGCGAAGAGTGAAATCAGATATTTAAGTTGAGTGTGTAGAAGGAAGATGCATATCAATAATAAAATCAAATTACCTCTTGATAATACCAATGTATTGTAGTTTTCTAGTCGATATTTCTCTCTGTATCTCATATATATATATATATATATATATATATATATATATATATATATAGATATATACACACATACATGTAGACCTGTGTGCTAAAATATGACGGCAAAATATTTACATGGATATGACGTCTAAAATGACGGCAAAATATATTTTGATGTAGCTAATATTGGGAACCTTACTTTAAGACATAAGAAAAAAGATCCAAATCTGTCAGTGTGAGTAAAAGAAAAGATATATATTTGAAACTTATCAAGTCATACCACTAATATCCATCCCCAATATGACTGACAAATATTATAAAATGAACATCATTTTTGAAGCTTCTCTTGTAAAATAAATATTACACATATGATACTTGTTTACTTGCCCAAAGTTTGTTTTGCAACATTATCAGATCGGATGTAACTTAGTATTTTTCATTTAAAGTTTTACAGATGTAGACTGAATATTTCGCACTGATGAGTGGAGATATAACAACAGTGACTTCACGAAACTTCGAAGTTGACAGGACTATGCTCAGTTAAGTGACAATATGTATATATATTGTAACAAAGTTGTAGAACTCGTAGGTTTTTTAATCTGTTGTGCATGCATTTACTTTTATAAAGAGTGCTTGATACAGACTTAGAGCATTAAATTGTAACAGTTCTTACAATGGTTTATAAATTCATAGTATCACTACACAAAAATTTTCGCGTTTCGTAGCTGACCATGTCTTTTGGTCGCCTCTTTTTCGGGTGATCATGTTGGTATGAAAATTATCTAGTGAAAAAGACCGTTTATTTGTGGTGAATTTGTTTTTTTAGGTGAAAGTGGCGTTGGGATATGATTTGGATTCTGTTGACCTTATTAAATTCTTAGGGTTAGGTGTTTGTGGGGTTGCTTAGTTCAGGATAGGTTTTCCTATTTATCTTGTCTGGATAAAGCCTGGTGGCGTCTTGGTGTTGTTATTTGGTTTAGGGGTGGGCATGTGTTCTGTTTTTGGGCTGGGCACTTCTTCGTTTAATTTTGGTTATTTTGTATTGGGGTATGTGTTTTTTGTTTTTTGCAGTGTCGATATTTTCATTTATTTTCAGGTAGCTGGACTTATTGTTGGTGTGGTATGGGGTTTGTTGTCTTTTGTTTCTACGTTTTTTGTTCTGTTTATTAATAGGGTTGTTTATATGTATTTATTGCATTTTTTGAGGTGCCGTCTGGGTGGGGTGTTTATGTGTTTATTTAAATTTTACCGAGAAATATTTGCGATGATTGCATAATACTGCTAATTCGTCTCTACGGTTTAATAGTTCGCTACTGTTGGGGTACTTTAGAATGTGTAGCTTTTCACTTAAACATAAAGGGCAGATGTCGTCAAGTGAGTTGCAAGTTCAAGTTATTTCTAGGATTTTCCATTTTACTTTGAGTTTCTGTTTTGAAACCTTTAGATTCCAAAAGTATGTAGAAAGGGATGTTTGGTTTCGGTATAAGCTGTTTTTAAATGAAGTTAAGTGCATGTACCAGCGCTGCTTAAAAGTGTTCTTAGTTGATCCGATATACACTTTATTTATAGTTGGTTTTTCAATAGATGTTATCTTGCATTGATAGAGTATTGAGTTTATTTTACATTTAATTTGTAGTTGGCAGTTACTAGTGTTTCTACACTTGCACATGTTTTCATTGTTGTGTTTGATTGTATTTTGGTCTCTCGGTTTTATTTTGATCTGCGTGTTGATTTAGGATATATTTGTTATGGTTTTTTCTAAGTTGTTTGTGCAACTGTAGCTTAGTTTACGTGTATTTTTATTGAAGATTTTACTAAGAGGGTTATTTGTGGGGAAATGTTTTTCAGGAAACTTTTGTCCTAGCTTGGTGTTAATCATTGGGTTGAAAGGAGGTGTGCACCAAATGATTTTTCTGTTTCTATTTTTCTTGTTGTGGTCATAGTTTGTTATGTATTGGATGTCTTGGTTTCTGTAGCCGCTTTTTTTAAGGTCTTGTTGTAGATACTTTTGTGTTTGTTAAATATTTTTTTACTGGACGAGTTTTGACTAATTCTATATTCTATGGAGGAGAGTTTATATTTGATAATACTAGGGGGTGGTTTGACTTTGGGTGGATGTATAGTAGGTATTCGTTGGGTTTTACGTATGGTTGGTAATTATTGTTGACTAAATCTAGTGTGACATCGAGGATGTTTACTACTTTTAAATTTGTGTGAACTATTACTTTTAGGTTTAATCCTTTCAATTCTCTGTGGATAAGTTTTCTTATTTTGTCTGTTTTGAAGTGTATGGATTTTTGTACTATCATCAGACCGTCGTCTCTATATAGCTCTAAGTCTTGTGTGTTTATGTCTTGGTGTGCGGTGAGAAATTATATAGTGTAAATAAGACGATGAGATAGGAGGAATCTTCGGAGTCCAGCGCACCCATTGTTATGTCAAATTGGTTTACAGAGTTATTTTTTATTCATTGTTCTTAGTTATAGATGAGAACAGATGTCTTGGCCGTCATTATAATATTATATTCGTCCTTTGTTAGGTCCGAGTAGTGTGTGGCAAATTCCAGTGCTAGGGTAAAGAGGTCCTTAGAGATTGATGGTTAGTAATCCACTATATCAAATTGGATCAAAGAACAGTTGTTTTTTTATTTGGTGTTGTTGAACCAATTTATGACGTCAGTTGTGTTTGACCACTGGAGTAATCCATGTTTCTGTTTATTTGTTCATTTATTTGTTCGAGGATCTTTTTGCTAATTTTAACAATTTCTGGCCTTCTCGGGTTTATTATTCTCGTAGGCACGTTTGTTTGGAAATCTGTTTTATGATCTTTGAATGTAATGTATGCTTCTTTTGTGCACAGCCTGTAAACTTTTTCACCAATTTTTAGTTTATCCGTGATATGTTTGCTGGTTGTATCTCTCTTGTCGCCAATATATAATTTGTTGTTGTTAGCCTTTTTATAATTCTTTGTTAAATGTTTTTGATTAAGGCTGTGTATTCGGCTGGTGATATTGTGTAGAAATTTTCTGTTTTGTCAGACTTTACTAAGAGTTTGTCAGAAGATTTTATTTTTGAGATGACACGGTCCAGGTGAATTTGGAATTTGTTTTTTCTTTTGTTCAAGGTTATGTTTTTTTATTTCTTGGAATAGGGCATTTTCAAATCTAGATTATTTTTCAATTGTAGGTGCATACTGTTTGCTTTTAAATCCATAAAGTTCCGGGTCTTTAGTGTTTTGACGTTCCGAAGGAAGAAGTAGGCTTTCCACCTCATCCTTCTAATTATGTTCTCTGTTTATGGATTAGTTTGACGAAATATTCCCGTTTGTTTGGGTTAGGAATGTTTTTGAGTGAGATTTCGAAATCCGTATTTTCCATTGTTGGTTGTAGATGGTGCTCTACCTGGATGGGAGCTATATAGTGTAACAAAGTTGTAGAACTCGTAGGTTTTTTAACCTGTTGTTCATGCATTTACTTTTATAAAGAATGCTCGATACAGACGTAGAGCGTTATATTGTGATAGTTGTTACAATGGTTTATAAATTCATAGTATCACTACACAAAAACTTTCGCGTTTCGAAGCTGACCATGTCTTTTGGTCGCCTCTTCTTCGGGTGATCAAGTTGGTATGAAAATTATCTGGTAGAAAAGATCGTTTATTTGTGGTGAATTTGTTTTTTTTTAGGTGAAAGTGGGGTTGGGATGTGATTTGGATTCTGTTGAGCTTATTAAAAGTGTTTGGTGGGGTGGATTACTTCATATATATATATATATATATATATATATATATATTATCTACTATAGTATTTACGCTCCCACACTCTGATTGAGCACTCTGGAAGAGTGGGAGACTTTGTAAACAGTAGCTACTCCGGCATATAGGCATCGCTCATTCGATAATGAATTGGAGCACTCTAGGTATTAGGCGTGTTTATACGTGCTTTCTTCTACGTGTCCTAGGGGTAAAATCGCTGACTGTCGCCGATTCGGTCGGGTTTGTATCCTGGGTTAGGAAGTGACCGGAGTTTAAAACGTACTGATGAGCTGTGATACAGCGAAACAGATCCGTCTGTGGATGACTATATATATATATATGTATATGTAGGAACAGAATTACATAAAATTTTGTCGGTATCATTTGTAGCCTATCTTTTGAATATAACTTACGAACTTCTGTAACTTGTACAGTATGTACAATATCTTAACAATCGCATTATAAGGAAGTATAATAGCTGTCTAGTAAGAGTTTCTACAAATAGCCGAATACATATATCTACACACACACACATATATATATATATATATATATATACTCTTCCTAAGGTAAAACACCTTCAAATCGGTTAGGCCACATACTATACTAAGTTGTTTCAATGTTTCATGCACAACAAGAGTTATCTTCCGAATGCATCCAGTACAATGCATAAATCTGCCATTTGTTCCGTGCACTGAATGCTTTTGCCCTATATTTTGTGGCGTTCCTGTTATGTATATTCTGAGCTTATTGACATAATTCAAAGACGATTAGGTTATTAAATTTAAACATATCTCAACTTCAGTCATATTCTAACCAAAGTGACGTAGCTTCACTCTAATGTTCCTACAAATATTTTCGCAGCAACAGTTCTGATAATATCTGTTCCTTGGTGCTCTGATTGCATGCATTTAAGCATCATACATGTTTGGCAACAGGTGTTCTCACCGTTTCATTATTGGAATAGCTAAGTGTAATCGTTTTTATCTCACCCTTGGCAGCTATGGATTTCTTTCCGATCACTAATTTCTCTGTCAAATATAATCTCCGAAAAATAAAATGCAACATCAATCACCATAATATGTCTTCCTGGATTTATTTCTTTATTGTAATTTTCCTTACATCTCATTCTTTCTATAAGCGTTGTCTTTTCAGGACGTAGGCGATCATGCCTTTCCACATCTCTTCATCCTTGGTGGCTCTAAACACGCTTTTTTCCTGTTACACCACGCAACATCCGTTCTGCCATCCAGTCAAGTACGTTACACGCTGTTTTTCTCTGTTTTTTCTTCCCTCTATCTGGCCTGTTAGTATCAGGTTCTCCAAGTCCTCCCTACTAATTGCATGTCCCAGGAAATGTCGCTTCCTGATGCTCAGTATTAATTTCCTTTTCGTTTACATTCTTTCCAAAACCTCATATTGCTCACATGCTCGATCCATGATAAACGCAGCATCCTTCGGTGTCAGTTATATGGGGGGAAATACTCAGCTGCTTGATGCTATAATTGAACAGCTTCCATTGAAAAGCAGGAATCATTCCCAGCAAAAATTGAACTCATCCTCATTATTATTGTTCATCAATTTGTGAACATCTGATAAATAGCAGAATGTGTGCTAAGGAATTTAGTGTAAGTTGGTTTTCAGTTCCTCTTCTTTTACTTTTTCTATGTGCCCTGTCCATTCAGGACTTAGGCGATCATGGCTTTCCACGTCTCTTTATCCCTGGTGGCACTTAGCAAGTTTTCTCCTGTTACACCATGCAATCATCGTTCCATCATCCACCTGATTAGGTCTTTCAAATATGTTATCCGTTGCTTTCCTTTTTCCTTTTTTTCCCCTCTATCTGGCATATTATTGTCAGCTTCTCTAAGCTCTCCTTCCTCATTACATGTCCTAGGAATGTCAGCTGTCTCTTACCAATTTTCATTATTAATTTCCTTTTCGTTTACATTCTTTTCAAACCTCATAATGTTCACATGCTCGATCCATGATATACGCAGCATTCTTCTGTAGAACCACATTTCAGTTGTTTCAATTTTTTCTTTAATCTTCGATGAGATTGTCCAACATTCACTGCTATATTAAAGAAGTACACAGTACATAGCAATCTAATACTCACTTCTTTGTTTCTAGTGTAATCTCCTGTCTCTTAATACTCTACTCATTTTCTGGAATGCGTTCTTCGCCATATCAATTTGCGTTCGGATCTCTGTGTCGCACTTTCTGCCTTCTGATAGAACGCTTCTCATTTATTTACATTTTTGTACCCATTTGATTTTAGTATCCCCATCCTGTATTTGGCATTTTGGGCTGTTCTTTTTACTGATGGCCATGCATTTAGTTTTCTTGCAGTTTATTTGTAGTCCTTTCTTGTCATTCTCTTCTGCTAAAGATTTTTATAGTTCTCTTTCCTTATCAGCTATCAGTAGAATGTCATCTGCATACTTTATGTTGTTAAAATTGTGCCCTCTGATGACGAATCTTGGCATAACATCTAGGGACCTCAGAATAGTTTCGATGTACAAGTTGAATACATGTCAAAAGACACATCATTGTCTTACGCCCCTTTATATATTTGTATATCTGCTAAATTCTTTACCTGTCTATGTGCAGAAATTTTGCTGCTAGTAGAGATTCTTGATTACTCATATGTCTTTTAAAAAGACATGTCGAGGTTACTGAGCGTTTCTATCAATTCTTTATGGCGTACTTTGTCGAACGCCTACGTATAATCGATAAAACATAGGTACACGTCCTTTCTCATTTGTATTTTCTCTTCGGACAATATCTTAATCCTAAATATGACGTTCCTTGTTCCAGTGTATTTCACGAACCCGCACTGTTCTTCTTGAATCTCTGTCCTGATAATGCTTCTCACTCTATTCATCAGGATTTGGACGAGAAGTTTGTAATGTGGCTCATTAAACCAAGTCTTTTAATTCTCTTTCAGTTGATACCTCCCCTGTACCGTAAAAACATTAACAAATGGTTAATAAAAATGCACCAAACCGGATATAGAACCAGTATTCAATGCACAAACGACTTTAGTGTTGGTAATAACTGTTATTGTGCTCATAGACAATGAAATATTGCAGGATTTTTAAGATATTACAAATTTTATTAGAGAGTAATAAAAATAGATATGCACTTGCTACGCTTTTGAAAAATGTCTAGGATATTGAAAGATTAATATGCTAATGCAATATCATAGTTTGGAAAGAAAATGTCATTTTGCTGAACTCTCATTCCTAATACATAAGGCAGATTTCTTCATATATACAAACTAAAATTATAAGCATACGTGCTTTTGCAGTTATCTATACAACAGTTACCTGAAAAACGAATTACAATGTAAATGTTTTAAAAAGATATGCAAGTGCTAAACAAATTTAAAAATAAAGTTAAAATAGAAACACAGAATTGAATTATAGAGCGATGTGGATAAATAAATGAACAGAAGAAAAAATGAATGGCAAAATCTCAAGATCTTTTTGGGCAACACTCTTTACTTTTACGGTTTAAAGTAATTCACTTCCATATTATCATTAATAAATAGACGTTTTAGAAATATGTTCTGTTAGTCTTCTATAAAAAAATGAATATATTTACTCAGTTTTAGATACTTTAATCTTTTACTTTTATCGTGTCATCATTCGTGTTGAGAACTAAATTTGACATTATAAACGGATTGGGTAATGGCGAGATGTGAATGAAACCAACATCATTTGCGATATCATCAACTGAATTTGAATTTGTTCGTTAACTGAACTATATGCATTTGATGATTTATCATTCATTTATTATGGTCAAATAAGTTATGCTACCAGTTTTAGGGGTCGTTCAATCTTCTCTGACCTCTCTTTTTTGAATAACATTTTTTCAGGGAGTAGGGCTACTCTTAACAAATGATGTATTTTTAGTTAAAATTAAATTGATAGAACTTTAAATTGATTTATCGATTTTAATATTTGAGCAGTTTCGGTAGCAAGAATTTACCACTTTTCATTTTCGTCTACGAAATTTACTATCAGGAGATAATGTATTTTAACAGTGCATATATTTTGTGCTATAACTTTAATAAAACTGTAATGGAAAATTGTTTTATTAACATTGCTAAATTTTGCTACTTAGTTTTTCAACTTTTTTAGTTTTAAAAGAGAGGAAGTCTCAGACGGAAAATTCTGATATAGAATATTATGAATAATGTGTGAAATTGTGCAAGTAATTAGAATTAAAGCAGGGACAGCAACTACTTTGAATCCATCATAATACTTCAATAACTGTAGATAGTAAACAGGTCATTCAAATATTTCGCTATATGGCTCATTTATAACAAATGTGATATAGGGGATAAAATATCAGTGAATATAGAATATGCAGTGCCAAGTATAGTTACTCCCAATACCAGAATTTGCTAAAAAAAATCAAAATTTTAATATAAAACCTGGAGCGATGTTCTTAAATTGAATAACAACTTCATACTGAAGTCATGAATGAAGCAAGAAACCTCTAAACTGACAGCTGCATTCAACCTCGGATGAAGCCATTAAATATTTTCTCGAATTTAATATACTGGGATACAGGATCGCAAATGAAAGACTCTACAATACATGAGATCACATCACGAGGATTTTCAACAGCAGAAAGAGCCAAACTTCATAGCACATATAAACTTATTTCTATGACAAAATAAATTTATGACAAATAAATTTAGCGTTTCCATAATCCTTCAAAAAAACTTTTGAAGAAAACCCACATCAAAATTAGAACGAGAGAATTTTGTGATCTTGAGTAACCTATTTAAGGGTTTATAACTTTCAACAGTAAGGCGTACAGTCTCCTGGGTCAATGCAGGCCGACCGTTTAGAAGATGGTTGATGTTATTACTATTTGCCTTGAATTGAAGCGCAAATTTACATGTGAAATTCTGAATAGGATCATGCAAACTATACTTTTTATCATGGAATTTACTAAATATACGCAGCAAATAAATAACTGCTTATTACTGAAAATTTTTCTTTTGAAACATTATCTGTACTTTGCCTTGTTTTCTCCATCCTATATATGGACAAACTTGTAATGATCACACAACCGTGAAGGCCTGAATTAATTCTTTTCCGATGAGATTTCTTTTCATTTGTCATTAAAATGCCATCGATATATTTTCTTTCCCTCTTTTCTCTCTGTTTTTTTTTTTCCACGAACTCTTTCATCTTGTTTTGTATCACGTTTATCGCCTGCTTCTTTTCACTTGTTTGCGTTTCTCTGATTCTCTGCTGCTGCGCTTCCGTATAATCGCTGATGTCATATTCTGTTCCTGTCTCATCCCAGTGATTATACCGAATTCAACTCCGCTATTTTTTTTTATCTTTGTTTCCCTTATTGATTACTTTGGCTGCTAAAGAATGAGGAGCGTACAATTTTTGAGAAGCAATACTGATTTCTAAGCAGGCAACGATCAAAAGAACTCCCACCGCCGTCGATGCTAACGGACATCCATTTCCAAGCAATTTGTCACAAGCAGAAATCATTTCATGTGTGCAAAATGACATCATCATATTAGAACTTTTGCTATCATCATGATTGTATAGAGGATTTTGAGATTTAATCGATATTCCATCAAGCTTAAATGCTGTCATAATAGCAAACCCCAACAGTATCGCCTTTCTTGCTATGCTTTTTCATTATGTCACTTGCTATGTTATCATTACATTTAATAACAACGAATTTAGATAAACGTTTTATTCTTACGTTTCAAATAATTGTTGGACACCAGATAAGAACAAAAATATAAATACAAATTCTTGCGAACATATCATATGTAAAGAACGAATGAATTAAATTACTTTTAGTATATGATTTTATTCCAAGTATTTAATCTGAATATATTTTCTGTGATAATACTACTCAATCGACATAATATCCGCGTTCAAATATATTTTCAAAGTGTAATGTAATGTCAAAACAAATACGTTGAATGTAACATTGATTTACATATTCTCAAAATAAATTGTTTAAAGAATTTCGTCCCAAAAAAGCCAACAAAGTCATTAAGACAAAAGCGGTTACTGAGTATGAAATAAAGTAAGAAATGTAATTTTAAAAAAATTCTAAAGAGCCAGAACAATTGAAGAACATAAATTAAAAATTATAAGATAAAAAATAACATTGGATTTACATTTTTGAAGAACAAATTTGATGGAAAAACGAGCAGCCGAAAGAGAGTTCCACAATTATTAGCATAGAATTTAGAGTTTCATCTCGCGTTTGCTCTGTACAATGATATATCGCCTATCTGGTACTGTGCTTAAATTAATATAAGTACCATAGAATAGATTATCATAGCAATTATGAAAATATTGATAGAAAATACGAAATGACACTGCATTAAGTTGGAAAGAAAATGATTAAAGTCGTGATAGCAGATCAAGAATAATTTTACGTATGAAAATATTAAAATTTAGTAAACTTCTAGAAAACACATTTTGAAACAAGCGAATATTATAGGCGGAAGAAGTGACTTCAATTCTTGATTTTATAATAAATAATATTTCCAAAAATCCAATAGAGTTCTCTAGACATGTGCGGAATATAATTAAATACTAAATGAAAGTAAATACCAAGGCTGAACACTCGTATCCAAGGATGCCTATGTACTCTGGAGGCTGGATATTGCCCGTTGCAGATACTTGTTAAGTTACATTGTTGTTTGTTCAACATCCACAGAGCCCAAAGTGATTTCTGCCGCAACTATGCTGAACGGACCTTAGTTTGATTTTTCTGGAAGAAATCACATTATCTAATTGAAAAACAGTCTGAACAAGGTCAAGACGCTAAAACCCTCTGTCACGCTGCCTTGTAACTTCCAAAGGATCCTGTTTACCTAATTTCACTCACAAACATGGTATGGTTTTCAAACACTTTTCTTCTCCTACCCGACAACATCAAGAACACAAATCAACCATGGTGTGATTCAACCTCATGTACAAAAAATGAATGTTCTAACCACTTGGCCAAACGCCCATGACAGATATAAATCGTAGATAAACATCAGCCAATAACAGCTTGTGCAACATGCTTATTTTATTGTTATATATTACTCTGATGCCTGGTTTTTATTTTTTTTCATAAAAAGCATGGTTATTATATATTCCTTCAGATGTTTGAATTTTTATTTCCCTCCAAAATAATAATATACCTGATAAAATTGATGTTTCTACATGGTTGCCACACGTCTAGTGGGAATTTCTTTATTTTCAGCACATTAATTTGTGGATATGCACTCGCTATCCAAGAAGGATTTAACAGCGGTTTCATTGATCCACTGTAAGTAAAACTGATCACTGAAATCTTCTCTTTGTGATACTGATCCGCCTATTTCCTATCACCGATCAGATATCGGTTCATTGAGTTGATGACAAATCGGAAGGAACTAATAATTTACTAAACTCCGGAAACTGTATTTTCTTTTCTGATTATATTATTTTATTTATTTTTTGCGAGAATCTGTAACTTTTCCTGATATCATTGGATAAAATGAACAAATGTATTCACATGTCTAAACCATACGTGAGTATATGTACAAATGAGCAGATATAGGCATGATGATGTTTTAATGTTAAAACAGCGACTGCGTTATTTACCTATAGATGTTTTAAACTTTGATCTCTATGTCATCTAAAACACATCGAGTTTATAATCTTATGCAATGTAGATTTTTGCAGACACTCTTTTTAAGTTCTGTCGAGTTCAAAGACAAAAAAGACTTTCTTTCCTAAATATGTTCAATTATTTTTTCTTTTCATTTTTTCTTTTCATTTTTTTCTTTTCAAATATCTTTCATTTACTTTTACATCTGTAACTTCAGCAAATTATCATTATTATTATTGAAGAAATAGATTTGTGGGAAAATGACTGTTAAGGTTTCATGAAACGAAAAACAAAAGAAACTTCTTTTCTTCTGTTAAGAAACATATATTCTTGTAAAAGTGAATTACATTCTCAGCGTGGCAAAATAACGCTAGTTACGTGTATAATTGCTTTTAAGATATTTCAGTTTAAAACTTTCTCCATGTGTTTCTGTTTGCTCTTTTTCGTTTTCTTAGGATGTGTGTGGAGAACTGAACTTTTCTTTTGATAGAATAAATTCAGCATACAAGATATTATCTATAACATTCGTTCAAGTCATACATATACATTTTGTTTTAAATGATCATGGGAATCGCCACACAAACACACATTGGAAAAGACATACTGTAAATAATTTTACAAACACGTGTGAATGCATAACTCATGTGCAAAACAACGTGTTCTCTAAGAGGCACATATAGAAATGCATACGCACATATCTTGCTCGATGACAAGGACTTAATAAATATGTCCTTATATAAAAAGAATTTAAATATATTTTTATGGGTTTAATATCGTTGTAGTGCATTGAATATCGACTCGGAGCGAGAAACTGAGGACCCGATTACGAAATTCAGTTGAACATCTTGCATTGACGTACTCGAAACATCCATTGGCAAAAGTATTAATCAGTCTCACCACTCGAGTTATCGTTCACATAGCTATTTGTATATGTAATATATATATATATATATATACATACATGCCTATACGTATATATATATATCCCTTTTTTTATAGGCTTAAATCCTTACACAAGTCTTTGTCTTTCACTTTAGAAGCGGAGAAGGACACTTTTTGACCTTTTTGGACGTTCTTTTTCAGCGTAGGAGAGGGGCTTTCTTAAAATATTTCTA
Organism: Ascarosepion bandense; assembly: GCA_037127315.1. Taxonomy (NCBI): domain Eukaryota; kingdom Metazoa; phylum Mollusca; class Cephalopoda; order Sepiida; family Sepiidae; genus Ascarosepion; species Ascarosepion bandense. The sequence goes on from JBBBDQ010001401.1 coordinate 1,160,546, forward strand.
GTAAACCCACGTTTACTGGCCTGTATATTAGTTGGTGTGCGTTTGCACTTACATCAAGAAAAATTAATCTTATTAAAACCTTGGTGTACAGGTTGCTCAAAGTTTGTTCTCCTACTTGACTGGACTTTGAATTTAAGAATATCAGAGAGATCTTCCTTATTAATGATATTATTTAAAAGAAGATTAGGGAATTTAATTTTTCAAAATTCCTGGGGCCTACTAATTGTCCGATTTATTTGAATGTTACTTGGATTGAGGATAAGGGCCAAAGCTTGGTTAAGCAGGTTAGCAAGTCGGTTACTAGTTGTTTTCCTTCTGATTCTCACGGTTGCATTTTTTAACTAGGTTTACGTTTTCGTCGTTTCGTAATTATGAATTGCTCTACATAAAATCAAGTAATTTTATATGAATATATTAACGAGTGCACTGTTGTTGGGGTGTGTAGAACCTTGCATATAGAGACAAGAATTAATCACTATGTACATTCTAAATACGATTCGACAAAATGGATAACTTGTGTTATCTTCCCTCTACAAATATGCAAACAGCTATTGCTCAACACCTAGTAGAGAATATACCCTGTGCCAAGTCGCATAGGAAAGAATGGTCCAAAAATTTTGCATAGGGCTTGTGCCAATAATCGTTTAAAGATTTTGGAATCGGTCTGTATATCTTTGAGTAAAACTTCTCTTTACCGACAGAAGGATTTAGAAAAGTCTCTGCATTTGTTAAGGGATATTTTAACTGTGCTGCGCTAATTATTTACACGGAATTTCTTCTCCCCTCGTTATAAGTATAGATATGTATATTTAGTTTAAGTTGTATCCCCACGCTTTATTAAGTTCTTCATTTTCGTTGCTGTTATTTCGTTTGATTTATAATCCAACGATGTTCTTCTAATGAAATGTTGGACGAAAGGGCCTTAGAGACTGTAAATAAATTCCTTGTTTATAAAATTGCATACAAATTTTGTACCTCCAATTATTTACATATATATATATATATATATATATATATATATATATATATAAACTTATATATAATTTCATATCCCTAAACGCATGTATATATATATATGGATATGTACATTATATATATACGTATATGTATATATAGTCATATGTACATATACATTTATATATATATATATATATATATATATATATATATATATGTGTGTGTGTGTGTGTGTGTGTGTGTTGTGTGTGCGTGTGTGTGTTGTGTGTGCGTGTGTGTGTTGTTGGCTCTACTAACGTGTGCTGAACAATAAGAAACCATCCATTCTTTCCTTAATAAATTCGAGGTCCCAGACGGCATCTATGGACAAAGCTGAATGCTTTACTTGCAGATTTTTATCAAACTCCACATTTGACTGGTCTGGAGTACTCGGATCATTCTTCTTACTTATATTATTGTCTCCATTAAAATTTGTTCACATAGCTACATCTCTGGTATCTAAGATTATATCAAAACTTGACCACGTATATCGAGCGGATATAATCACGGTCATTTTCCTAAAAAATTGTGTCCGGAAACGTTGGTCCTAATTAAAAACAATAATTACTGTATTTCTGCATCCACTTATATATATATATATATATATATATATATATATATATATATATTATATATATATATATATATATTTACAAATCTAAATTTATATACATACATTTACACGCACACACACACGCATATATATATATATATATATATATATATATATATATATATATTACACGTGTATATGCTGATTCACGTATAGAGCATTCCTGAATTTTTGGCATGAAACTCACCTTTCTATAATTTAATTTGTTAACCGAATTCACGATTATTAAGATTTTCCAGATTTATGTATAGCAAGAACCAATATTTATTATAGAAAACACGTTTTAAAATGTCGCATTTTACTTTATTTCAGGTGGCAAATATTTCTTTCCGACAATTATTCTTTTTATCATAAAAAATATTTTTGTCAGTTGCAAGTATTTGACATTTCATATGATACTCTATACGAAACAGGATGGGACATCGAATTCCTAGATGCGAAAAATATCATTTAGTGTTGTTCATAAATCAGAGCTTAATGAGGAATATTTTATAACTATTTGCTCCCATTCACATTGTTACTGAGCAAACGGTCTAGCGGACACTTTGTCATCGCAAGTAATCACGTAATTTGATTTTTTCCCCATTCTTTCTCTGAGGTCTTAACACATTTTCCTTACATACAGATTAGTCTTTTATTCTAAACTGAAGTAGCGGAACAAAGCAAATTGTTTCGGTGAAACCTGTCATTTATATCATTTCTGTTTTCCTAATTTCCTTGAGTTATATTATGGATATTATTATCCAATTTACAATTATTAACGTATACAACCATACATATACACGCATTTACAGTTACACCCCATGTATATATATATATATATATATATATATATGTGTGTGTGTGTGTGTGTGTGTGCGTGTATTAGAAATAGAAGTTGTTCAAACGAGAAAAATTGATGTAGATGGAGAATATGCGAGAAGACGTTAAAGTTTTGTTGAAAGTGTAGATTAATTATTATTATTATTACTTGCTTGCTTTTTGTATAATGCATTAAATGCCCATAACAGAATTTGTGTTGCTACATGTATTTCGAGTACAAATTTGACTCTCTTTAGGCGAGTAAAAGTTTTGACTTTACATATCGAAATCCGTATGTTATACAAACTTCCGAAAATACTGTGTATCTATTGCTAAGTGGTTGGTGAGCAGGGCAGAATGTTCATACGCATGTGTTTTTGTCTGGGATTTTTCCCGACTGCCTGTTAAATCTCTTCCGTTCTGAGAATCATTCACCTCTCATTGGCCAGAAACTTTTCTTACACTGCCTTGCAAAATTTGTATGGTTGGTTGTTTCTTGATTTTTGAAATCTAGAATTACTATTTTTCGCAATACCTCTTGATTTTAATTTTAAATTTTTTCAGAGTGCGTTAGAATTTATTTTTTCTGCGTGTGTCTTAGTTTTTTCTTGCTGTTTTGTTGAGGGAAGGCTAGGATTTTTTCATAAATATTTGTTCCTGCATCATGAGCGAGTCAATGACTGCATTTTAGTAGATAAGCGTTACTCTGAATTTATGTAAACTATATTATTGTAACATTTAGGAAAAGTACAATTTGCAGTTATTGGATATTTTAATGTGACTACTGTTCAAGAGTGCTATTTTTTACAGGCCTTGTGTTTCTCCCCGTATATTTTTGCGCTTCATCGTATTTTCGAGCATAAATTACGTTTTTAGAATTGAAGCTCAGATTTACTTTTTATTTCGATTGTAAATGTGTCTTCGAACATTAAATGGTTTCTTTCTTTTATTATATTGGAAACTGCCACATATTTTTTGAGTTCTGTGAACCCTTCTGTTGTGTGTTGCTCGAGTTTTGATAAGGTTAGGATGTTTCCTAAATTTCTGGTTTGGTGTTTTCTACAAATTATTTTAGTTCTTATTATGGTTTCTTTTATTTTATCATATTTAAGTCATTCTCAGTGTCTTTTTATTGTTGTAAATTACTTTGGGTTAATCTTGTTGTTTGCAGAGATGTATGCGAGAAACGTTTCTTCTCTTTCATGTTTATTTTGTTTTTTGGATTCTGGAAATATTCTATTGATATTTCATCTGCCAGTTGAAAAGCATTTTTTATTACTGGATTGGGTTATTCTCTTATTTGTAGTGTTTTTCGTAGTTCTTCTAGGCGTATTTTATGAACAGTTTCGTTACCTACTATTCTTCAAATTCGTCGTGCTACGGAGAAGCGGGTGGATTTTAGACAACTTTAATGGTGGTGACTCTGAAAATGGAAGAATTGTTAGGTTTCCGTTTGTTTATGTTAAATATCTGTTACGATGAAATTATTTTTATGAGTACATCTAGGAATTCATTATAGCTATATTCTCGTGTGAACTTAATTCTGGAGTGCTAATCTTTGAGTAGATTTATCGTTTATTTTGTTTTCCTATGTTGATCTCCACATGGTAAAACCATCACCTCAATATCTTTTCCATGATTTAGTGAATACTTTATTTTTTCCCATACATGTGTTCTATTTTGTATAGTTTATCTTCTAGGTATGCTAGCATAAGTGTTGTATTCATATAATTTTGATTGGTATATATGAGATTTAATTGTTGTCTAAAATGCATTATATACACTGTATAATAAATTCGTTTGTGAAGAGTATGGAGAGTATTTGTGGATGTTATTCAATCTAAAATATCATGGACTGTTTACCTAGTTTATGTGGTATGTTGCTAGGCAGACAGTTTGCATAAAATATTTCTTTGATTGTACATGGGTCTACTTTTAGTAGTTTGAAAGTTACATCATGGATGCTATTTACTTTTGTGGTTGTAATATTTTCTCTATTATGTTGTTCAGTCTGCTTGTTGGGCAGTCTGACCTTGTTACAATGAGTCTGAATTTATGATCACTAGGGCTTGGGGTGTGAATATATTCAAAAGTTTTTCCTGGATAGCTGTTTATTTGTGCTTATTTTATGTATCTTAGGGATACCGTAAAAATTCCTAGTTTTTGAAATAAAGTTTGTAATTCTTTTTCGTCTTTTATTCTACTGTGTGTAATGCAGAGTTTTTTTTTCATGCGATGTTTTCGTCTATATTACGGATAATTTTCTGCGGTTATATTCGTCTTTGAGCATATCTTGTATATTTAATTTGTAGTAACTTTTATCTATAATGACTACAGCACTGCCCTTGTCTGCTTCGTTCATTGTTATATCATTGTTCTTACGAATGTTATTTAATGCTATTTTTTGGTGTGATTAGTTACGGCAGTTGAGGATGTTTTAAAAGTCTGTATCCAAGAGTTATTCAAAGAATATAATCATTACATTTGAATTAATATTTTTTGGAAAATATTTAGATTTGTTTTCATACTATTGATTTGTCGGTAGTAATTTTGTTGTTATGTAATGATTCTATAAGCCTAAATTTTCGTTCAAATTTTCTAAGGTCATTTTCTTAGTTCTGTAATGTTACTTTTTTGAAGGGACGGAATTGTAGATAAATATGGAAACATCATGAAAAAACAAAAACACAGACACACTAAATTCACGCGCTCCTTAAAGTTTAAATTAAAGTTCGCGAAAAATAGTAATTCAGGATTAAATGCAACAAACAGAACCTGACAACACTTAATTGAATTGAAATCGCTAAAAACACTTTTAAAGAGAACAGACAAAAAAAACAATTTACAAGTCAGTGTAAAACATATTCTGGTCAATGATAGGAGAATGATTCCCAAAACGAAAGTGATTTATGTAGACTCAAAATTTTTGGTGGTCAGTAAGACAAACAGATCCCGATATATAACGTCACAAATTTATTCACTTTAAGTGAGTCAACTTGGAACCCGAAATACGTTCAGCGACACAAATACAATCATGGACATTTAATGTATGATACAAAAAGCATGCAATATTAATAATAATGATAAAATCCTCACAATAAATTTACACTTTAAAAAAACGTTTACGGTTTCTCGCAATTTCTCTCTTTCTCTCTCACACCCTCTCTGTTTTTCTCTGTCTGTTTGTCAGACTGTTTGATTGTCGCTTTCTCTCTCTCTCTATATATATATATATATACATATATATATATATATATATATACATATATATATATATATGGTCACCCCACTGAGATGCAATGAGACACAAGGTCGAGTTTAATATGGAGAACTCGGGCTTATACGCTAAGACAGGGGGCAAATTTGCTCAGCCCCCGCAACTATCAGTTCATCTGACCCCGTTGGAGACTACGAATCTACCCTATTTGTGAAATGGGATGGTGCATCCTCAAACATCTGTTACCTGCACAGAGGAACTCTCAGTGTATTTTTCGTGCGTTTCCTGGCTGTCATCAGACAGATACATAACTAAAGAATACTCTATCTGAAGACAGAGGCACAACTTTTTAATTTATTAAATATATATTTTAATTTGGTATGTACCGAAAGCTAGACATGAAATTAAAATGCTAAATCGTACAAGTTATAAAAACAAAAAGAAGAAAAATATTTCTTTCTAAGGAAACAAATATCTGCATAAATACTTAAACGCGGGTTAACTTCGACAAACCGTTTTTATTTTTTGTTTATTCATCCATTTTTCATTTAACTTTTATCAATCATTATTTTTAACTTTTCGCTCGTCGAAGATAACTTAAAAATACATTTTGGACGAAGTTCTTTTCAAAGAAATAAGGGATCAATATTTAAGGTTTGTAATTTCGTCCTAAATGTAAAGCTAACTCCTAACAGTTATTCTTTTGAAAACGTTCGGCATTTACCAGAAAATAACAAGCAGTAAAAAATTTGATAACATAGGAAATGCATTCCGGATTAAATGGTGGAGAACTAATGAAGACAGACAATGATTGATGTTGAATTATCGTTCATTCTGCCTCATATTTTAAAAGAATCCATTAGTTAAAAGCGCAGTTTTTCAATGAGAGTGCATATGCTGTTAAGCTGAGTTATTTAGAAATATTAATATGTCTTTTATTTTCAATTTAATTTATGAAATTTATTTTTTCTTAGTTTTCTTTTTTCGATTCATCGTCTCTTACATTCTCCGCCGTTTTTCCTCATACTCTCTACCTGCATTTTCCATTCTGTGCTCCTAAAAAATTCATATTTCAATAAGGAAAATATCTATGTACGATAATTCTCTGTATGCTTGGTAAACACGAATTAGATTTTTATTATAGCTTGTACTGATTTTCATTTATGAAAATTGTACATGATATCTATTTACCCATGGTCTTAAAGAATAGTGGAGTATTTTATTAAGTCCATATTACTAAAAGGAATGAGCATGTGTTTCAAATTCCTATTAAGCCGCTGCATTTGCTTTCAAACAAATAGAAAAACCTGCATTAATTTATTGTTCTTCGGTTAAATCTTATTTCCAGGGAAGAAAGTTTTCTCTATTTTTAAGTTGTAACCAATACAGGAGAAAAAAATCGAAAACCGGTTAGGACTGGGGCTAGGGATTCCAACGCTTCAAATCCTACTTCCGTCTGAATTAATACTAATACCACTTAATGTGATAGTGATGTGATTCTATATTTCACAGGGATGCATACATATTGTTAACATACAATCTGTGCATATAAGACTAATAATATTATTTCGTATTTGTAATTTAAAGATATGATTACATAGTGTACACTTAAAAATAAGGGAACTATTTTTGTCTTTAGATATTTCTGTCTTGAAACCTTTTTATTTTAAGTACTGGCTTAAAATTCTTGCTTTATGGTCATCTATAGGTAGAGGTTTATGATTGAATAAATTGGGGATGGAAAATGATGCTGTAACTGAACAGAACAACTCTAAAAATTTCGAGGCGAAAAACATCTGTATCCGATCTCACACGAACAATGCATTTTCACTTTTCTAAACTTAAAATTTTTTTATCTTTTTCAAATCAGTTTCAATTACTTGAAATCAGCTGATATTTTGCAAATAAAGTTTCTGAAAAAGCATATTTTATTTTTGAAAAACTTTCTGATAAAAAATTTCCATCTGATGAAAGAGGACGAGAAAAATGTCGCTTATCATCTATTTTCGCCAAAACAAAAATAAATAAGATCTCCTTTAGTCAATTTAAATTGTTTAAAATATTTTGCTTATTAGAAATAATAATTTTAATTAATTAGATTGAAATTAAAACAAAATCTTCAATTTAGATTTTTCATTTTATAAAATCCATTTTTAGGGTATCGTTTTTTGTTACATATTTTTGTTACATGTTTAACGAATGTGACGTGATGTGTGATTTTTCATGATTGTTATGTTGCTCTATTACGAGGAATGGACTCTTCCTCTTGCTATACATAATTATTTGCGTGACTACCGGAAGGCAATCTAAGCCCTTAAGTCTGTAGCATTGAAAGCCAGCTACTAATCAGGCAATAAGCAACGTAACTGTAAGATTCGGACTTACTTATTTCTTTTTAATGATTGCTAACATTTATTTTTTTTTATACACGGATTTCGGTCTTACTAAAGCAGGAAATTATTTGAAATCTAACCTTTTCGCTCCAGTGATAGCTAAATGGCGAAATCTGGTTTTGGACTCTGTTCTTGAATCTTATGAATGGAGCAAAATGATTCTCTCATCAGTTTTTCATCATATGGCAGGTTTTTTAGTCCTCAATATCTTTTCTGTTGTATCGACGTCGATATCTGAAAAAACGGTATCTAAATCTTAGATTGATGTTGGTTTTAGACGCAGGGCTTCATAGGGTATATCCACCTGTTTAACTTTTAAAAGCCAAAGCATGAAAGTATAGTTTTATGTGAGAAAATTTATACCACACACACACACACACACATTATATATATATATATATATATTATTAAAATTGGAAAACGATCTTTTTAGATATATATGTCACTGTATATAAAAATATGACATTTTCTCGATTTCTCATGAATCAGATCATTGCAAATATTTGTGCTCGATTTTAATTGTTAATAGCCGCACACATTTTTTGTTTTTGTATTAATATCTACTGTGTTCGAGATTAAAATATTTAATCATTCAGATATTTTTCTAAATTTAATGAACGTTGATGTTTTGTCCACAAATGAATGCCTTAAAGATGAAGGATGATAAGTTGCACTTTCGTCATAATATGCTCTTCGAATTTCGGAAAAGAGTAAGCGTCGAAGTGCTACAAGATTAATCGTAATTTTATTTGGATAATGCTTCAGCGAGTCGGTCAAAAAGAGTTTGGAAAATTTCGGAAGAGTAATTGTAATCTAAACGATCAACCACATTCCGAGTGATCAGTCGACGTAGGTGAAGATGTGCTGATTTTCCTTTTTACAAATTAAACGGAATATATCGTCGGAAGAGATTGCTAATAGTTAGAAATCAATATCTCAACCGTCTTTAGCAAATGCAAAAGACCTGGATAATTTTCTAAGCTCGGTACATGGGTAACACATTTTCATGACGGAACATTTCTATTTCGATCGAGTTACAGGAGCAATTTCTTTGATGTTACGTTGCAAACAAATGCTGTTCTTCGACAAAGTTTTCACAGGCAATGACATTGCAAGATGTAACCATAAGTCCTAGGAAAATCATTTCTTCATTCATTATTATTGAACATAAATCTCATCCAAAATTTTGCTTTCTTGCTTAATTTGATAATCAAAAATTAAATGCAATGTGAAGGTTATTTTCTTTCTTGGTAATTCCTGTTCTTTTATTGTTTTTCCTCTCGTTAATCTACTTGATTCTTTTTTTCCTATTCTTGCTAATTCAGTAATCGTATGTGACCTATTTGCTTTATTCATTTGATGGTTGTTAATGATAAAAACCAGTTGAATTGAGTAAAAAGAAAATTAGAAGAGAAGATAGTTTTTCACTCAACTGAGGCTACTATACTTCATTTGTAAGATTTCTCTTAAAACAATTTTATGACAGTCATTAACTCACACACCCCAAAAGAAGGGCAGACTAATCACTGTCGTGGAGATTTGGGGAAAATTTCAGAAGATATAAAACTTTAAGAGCTTAAATTCCTGAAGTCAATGTACCAAAGAGCTAAACACATATGAACAATTATTATGAATGTATTTATAGAAAAGAAACGGTCAGGTTACGAAATGCCGCTACAAAAGGTGTCTGAAGCTGGGACGTCAGGTCAGGACCATTGACTTTGCAGATACTTCTTTGGATTTTATCAATAATTTCTTGGCATGTATTAAAAACAGTAAACAAGATTTGACAGCAATAGAATCTATTTAGTTAAAACAAATATTAACATAAGTATAGGTACCGGCAGTAATTTTCTAAAAAAACATAGAAAGATGCAAAAGGCCCCAAAATTGACAAAAAGGAAGTTGGTCAAAATGTTTATGGTATTTAATAATCATATATAAACCTAAACATTTTGACCCACTTTCTTGGAAAGACAAAAATATTTCCTATTATTTAATACATTCTATAATCCTATATGTAGCCTATTTTGTACTGTGAGAAGCATAATATTTCGAAATTCTTGCAAATATCAAATATTTGATAGACAAATGAATAACGTTATCTTTGAAATATTGTTTGGGAATTTCTGTTAGAGTTACTTCTATCACTTATTTAATATTATGCAATATCTGAAAATTAATATTCTAGAATCTTTGTGTTATCTATTAAAAGTACGATTTTTTGGAGAATTCAAACAATCAAAATATCATTGTCAAGCAAAAATCATTTACTGAAAATCGTTTATTAATCGTAAAACAAAAACAAATTGCATTAAAACTATGGTATTATTTAATTATTAAATATTTTCATTGCATTAAAAAAATAAAATATACTGAAATCTGTTTGAAATTAAAACTAAATTAAGATCTACAAGAAATATTTTTCTTTTTCTAAAATTCATTTTAATTACATCGTATTTTACATTTTTAGAGCGTACATACATAAGTACATACTGAGAAAAAAAAATAAATTGCAAAGTCTTTTTGGATTTCAATAATTTTCTGGTATATAGTATTAGCACAAAACCAGATGTGACGCCAAAAAACATTTTTAAATAAATTGGAAATCTTCCTCTGTAATTCCTATATTTAAAAACACTGGAGAACCCTCGGACCCAGCAAATTACCTACCTATCAGCCTTCTTCCGATTTTTGGCAAAGTGTTCGAAGCTATTATCAACGCCGAGGTGGTTCAGCATCTCACAGCACACATACTCCTCTCGACAAGCAGTATGGTTTCCGCTTCACAGGTCTACAGCTGATATGCTAACGACAATCACCGAGTACATATATCAGGCACTCGACAGGAATGGTGAAGCTCGAAACGTTGCCTTGGATATCTCTAAAGCATTCGACTGAGTTTGGCATACTGGCCTTCTATGCAAACTGCGGAGCTATGGTATAGCTGGACAATTGTTTAAACTAATCCAGTCATTCCTATTTAACCGCACATTGAAAGTGGTATTAAACGGATATGCCTCCCAGAAATACCATACGAACGTGGGTGTCCCTCAAGGCTCTATCGTAGATCGTACGCTCTTTCTGATCTACCTTAATGATCTCCCTGATACCATAAGATCCCAAGTAGGTATGTACGCCGAGGACACCACAGTTTATTCTCGCCTCGATCAAAAATCTGGTGTGGGCGACAAAGCTAACCTTGCAGCCGAGCTTGGAAAGGACCTCCAATCCGGAGCGGACTGGGGTAAGAAATGGCTCGTAAATTTAAATGCATCTAAAACGAAGCTACTATCAATTAATCATCACAGACAATCGCACCAACCTCCCATTAGCATGGACCAGGCTTGCCTTCCAGAGAGTAAAACACGACGCCTCCTTGGTCTCAAACATTCTGCGGACCTCAAGTGGAATGCCTATATCGAATCCATTGCTAAATCCGCTGCTATGAAAGTCGGTTCTCTGTACAGGGCCCGGAGGTTTTTTCCGTCTGAATCTATCCTGCACATTTATAAATCTACCATCAGCCCGTGCATTGAATACTGTTTTCATATCTGGTCGGGTGCCCCTGCTATTCTCCTTGGGCTTCTCGACATGGTACAGCGGAGAGTCTGTAATGTGATCGATACCGACTTAGCAGACCGCCTGCAGTCTCTCTCCTACCGGCGCGAGGTGGCTTCCCTGTGTCTCTTCTATAAATACTTTCACGGCTTCTGCTGTGATGAACTTAGATCACTGGTGCCCCCAGGTTCGAATTTGCACGAGATACTTGATTAGCAACTAGATCCCGCCTTTTTACAGCGAAATCGATAAAATGCAACCGCAACATCTACTCCAATAGTTTCTTTTCTCACACTTCCCGACTGTGGAATTCCCTTCCACACGATTGCTTCCCCGACGTCTACAATCTCCAGGAGTTTAAATGTAAGGTCAATAGATACCTCCTAACAAACTAACCCGCTTCCATTCTTTCAAACACTCTTCACACCCACCCACCCAACTATCTATCACGCCCTTCTGACATTTCCTATATCTAACCACTCCTTCTATTTACCTTCCCCCATGTAGCCCCAAGCGCAATAGTGGCAGTGGAATGCCTTGCTTGGTGTGAAATGATTAAAAAAAATAAAATATAAAAAATAAAAAATAGAAATATTAACATAAGTACATATTGATAAGAAAAACAATCACATAGCCTCGGTAAGAAATATTAGTTGACTCAATTTTATTCGGAATAGCTTAGTCTCATGGGGTCACGCTGAAGACTGGATGTGCCTTCTATTATTATATATCGTTGGCGCAATTTAAGAAGAATAAATAATTTGAACATATTTTAAAGGTTTTTAAATAAGATTCAATTTAGATAGCGTGTAATGGCAATTTAAAATAATGTATTATCGAAAGAATATATATATATATAACCAAAAAATTTAGATTATTACAATGGGTAATACATACTTCACCGCGTCCTGATATTATTATCGCGTTTCGTCGGTTCTCAAAATATCCCCTCCAAAGAAAAAAAAATAATTCTTTTCTTTTATTTTATATAGACGCTCCCATGTCCATATTAATACAGATGTTTGTAACGGTTATTTATGAAAATTTCTTGCTCATTCCAAAAGAACCCCAAAGAAAGAGGAAAGCAAGGATAAAGAAAAGATAGAAAATTGGTTATTATATATATATATATATATATATACTAGCTGTATAGCCCGGCGTTGCTTGAAGTGTTATAATGGTTATTTTGAAATGGTAAGGTCAAAAGCTTTTTCAAAAAGCTCCAGTACGGTGTTGTTGTGATGCGTGTAGTTATAAGAAATATGAAGTAAATATTGTTTTGTGTTTGTATTTGTAAAACGGGAATTAAGCTTGCTCATTTTATCAACGGAAATGGTTTGTACAATTAGAAGAATAGAGGTGAGCTATATGTGAGCCTGTAATGTGATGGAATGAAATTGTGACGCAGAAGTGGATCTATTGTCCCTGAAACTGTAGATGTGTTGTCGTCTATTAAAAACGTGAAATTGTTGTGGTATATGATGAGGATGAATTTACCAAAAAATTATTGGAACGCAACTAAACATTTCTGAGAAATAAACGATTGCAATAACCAATATTTTCCATTAACTTTTGTCGCACCTTGCGTGTAAATTGAAATTTTCATTTGCATATCAATACATCAGACATTGATATAACAGCGACTTGATTTTGTTTGACTTTGAGTGAAGCGTCTTATAAAAATGTATTAAAGTGTGCAAAAGATCACCCGAATGTGAAAATATCGTTGATTTCTGACAAAACCTCTACATTGATCCAAAATTTTCTTTTTGTTTTGTGTGTTTTTTTTTTTGTGTGTGTGTGTGTATGTGTGTGTGTGTGTATCAATGTTTCGGAACTTCATCTACAAGATATGCGAATTCAAACAAATTCGGGTAAGACGTTTTGAGGCAGAAGAATTCGTAAATTCGAAGCGCTTCGATGTTATCTGCCATACCCTGTAAATCGATTCGAACTATTGTTTCGGACATCAAAGTTCATGTCATGATCGGCAAGTGATCCAGTTTTGGTTGAATCATACCAAGGAATGAAGGCACCACAAATAACCAGACAGACAAAAAGACACAGTTGTATAAAAAAGTGTTCAATACAATTAAATTGGAGAACTTATGAACATGTTTTCTTTGTAAGCGAGTTACTACGCAACCTAGATTTCAACTTTTAGATGTTTTTAGCTGATTAATGATAATTGATTTTGATTTATTTTTTTTAAACGCTCACGTACCAGGGATATTTTATGAACACTCGATTTTTAAAATTAGGAGAATTTAGAAAATTTTACTCATGACTGGATGGTCCTAACAGGTATTTGTGGGTATGGCTCATACAATCAGGAATGAAAATGTTCTATCTCCAAAATTAGAAAATTATGCGCTTGTACAAAATCACTGCCACGTGAGTATTTAAATAAAAGGTAAAATCAGTAATTATAAATCGTCTGTAAACAACAAAAGTTTGAAAAATATAGATTGCGTAATAACTCGTTTACAAATGAAATTATATATATATAAATTTCCGGATTGAATAAATTTTACTATTATTGCTGAGGTCTTATATAATGTTTGTGTGTGTGTGTGTGTGGTGTAAATACGTTGCTATATTATGACAAACCTAACTAAAATACTACTAATACATATAACTTCTGAGGAAATAACACTGGTCGTAATTAAACGTTTCAGTATTAACATATTTCTAACGTTCTGAATAGTCTTTCCACACAACAAAAAAACTAAAGCCTTTACTAGCAAAGAGATCTCATATTGATTCTATAGATATCTGTTAGTAATGATCAATATGAAAATATTGTGGCTCTCCTCATATTTAACCAATAATTCGCACAAATATTTTCCTTTTGATTTATTTTACTAAACCCTTTACTCACTTAAGTTAAAAATTACTATTTTCTTGTCTTATGTGCAAATATATTTGATTTTCTTTTGCTATGTAAGTATTATCTGTCGAAAGAGTCTTCGGTGCCAATTTAATTCTCCAGTTTTGTTGATACCGTTAGACTTTATTAAATATAGAACAAAATCTTCGATGAAATTATCTCTAAACCAATTTGTTAGTACTTTTCTCGCATAGATATTTTGTGCCGCAGTAGATAAAGGATACTTTTCGAAAATTAGTTTTAGAGAAAATAGTAATACACAACACAATCCCATTTTACATATTTATGATGATTATTTTCTGGTTAGGAAAATAGTGTATTTGTCTCTTCTGTAATGACCGTTATTATTTACCAGCTTAATCTCAGTAAGACAAATTATGATGTTCAGTCCCTAGTAGAAACGCCAAAAGCCAATCTTTGTAGACTTTTTTCACCAATGCTACAGTGTTTTATATTTAAGTTTCTGAAATAGCATCATTCATTACATGTGTGCCACCATTATCCTCGGCTCTGTGTAAAACAACTCAGAAAACGGCTTGCTCCATAATTTAGGTTAGCTTGTCAATAGCTGTAGCAGATACCTGTTCAGGTACAGTTGCCTATTTTTAACATCCTAGGAATGTGATTCTAGTTTATACAGCAAATATGTTGAATTGATGTTAGTTACAGTTTCCGATAGAGAGGGCAAAACCTATCTCGAACAGCAGTTTGAACAACGCCATTATGCTAAAAAACCTCGATAACTATAACTTATTATTTCGTTTTCTAGCCGATAGATTTAAAGCTTTTAAATAATTCTGATTATTCAATTTCACTCACAAGGATTTGGAATCTTGTAGTATATATTTGACACATTCTAAAAGTGGTTAGACACTTAGATCATCTCCGCAGTTCGATAAAATCAATAAGTCACTTCCCTAACAAATAGACTAAAGTGAGATTCCGAACCATTTGAACCGGCCTATATTTATGAATCTAACAGGACCCTTAAATTGAAGAAAACGATTTTCCAATGAGGAGAGTTCATTAAAACACCTTTCCACAAATCATGGTCAAAACGGAGGGAATTGATTAAATTCAAATTGTCAGGCCAGAACTGATGACACAATTGACACTAATTGAATTTGTCGGAATTTAATAATATATAGACGAAGTACTAGTTCAGATCTTTCAGCGATATTAAAGGCACGATTGAATAGTAGATCTCTAAATGTGCACGGTATTTTCTTAAAGCTTCATGTTTACTTAATTTGTACGCGTTCATGCTATTTTCAGCATCCGTTTTTATAACTACATTTTTGTTGCTGCAAGTTTATCTTTCGTATGTGAAGTGATTATCCAGCATTTTCGGTCATATAGGAGAAGTGATATTACATCATATATTATTATAGTATGCGTTTATTTGTTTATATCGAAATTGTACTGTTTCTTTGTGCTTTTGATATGCATATTTTGCAATTTTCATGATTCTGCTGATTTCGGGGAAACTATGCGGTCCGTTGTGAAAACAATTATCGACTCTGTTTGTTTAGTATCTCCAATTTGTAGTTCATAATTTGGGCTGTTCCTTTGCTAACAATTATACTTTCTGCCTTGATGTTTTGTTCACTCTACTCAATTTCTTTCAATATCTTGATATTTGTTTGTTTTGGATTAGTTTTCGCCCTGAAGGTCATAATCGTGCTATGCCGGTTGCTAATCGACTCATCGCCCCCAAAATGTTAGGAACTTGGTAATCTTCTACTGAAAGCTGACACCTTAGTACTCGGTTAACTGCCGACTAATATCAACTACCTAGTCGTTCCGCTGAACTCAAATGGAAGACTTAAGTCCCCCTATGAATTTCTCAAGAATTTCCTGTTAACTTTTATTAATAAAGGATGGAGAATCCATTATCTGAGGAATAGGTGTGTTTCCCCATAACATTGTTCTTTTATTTGTGTTATCTGTGTAGAGTATTAACAGACGAGAAGAATTGTAACACAGACATTCGAAAGTAGACATCAATAGCAAAATATAACGTTTCGAATTCAAAATAGAGCAAAGATTGAAATTAGGCAAGTAGAATAGAAACATTACTTTTTGAAAATCTTAAAGCGGTTTTTATTTGCTAAACTGCTCCTTAACACTATCAACAACTTTGCTATGTTTAGCATAGCTTGTGACAAGAACACAAGTATGATGTACCCAGCCAAAATTATTCCACTTCGAGATGTTCAAATACTTGTTTGCTAAGATTAGATTTGTTTGGTACAACAGTAACAGGTAATCTGTGAGTATCAAAATTGATACTCTATAATAATAGTAAAAAAAAACGATTACTTCAGAGAGATGTACACTGAAACATTGATATGAACGATTTTTCTATCGTTAGACATGAAGTAAAATTTACGGCATTCTATTGTAATCTTCCAGATATACAAATATTCACTTAGAAAATTATCGGAAATATATCATTCAGTGTTCGTTTTATGCATGAGACTAAATGCAACAATGAACTATAAATGATTTATTACAATGTAACAACTTTTAAAAAATGATGGTTGTTCAATTCTGTTTAATATGTGTTAATATTAAAAAAAAAGTTGATATTCAATTGTATGAAAAAAATGGATCTTCTTTCTTGTATCACAAAACCTGTAAAGTGAATGTGATGCACTTGCCATTTAAATCAAAATGGCTGAAAAATATTTCTAAATTGAGGTGACAGTCAATACAATTTTCAAGTAATCGTCGGCTTAGCTCTTTTATATCCATGGAAAGATTAAGCTAGGCCAATTTCTACCAAATGAATATGGTCTCGGATATATTATACAACCATCGACGAAAATATACCTTCTTTTCTAATGTACTTAGGTGCACTTGTTTCTATCTACAGAGATTATGCACGTATTATGTATACTGTAGGGTTATACATCAGCAGGAGCCTTTTGTGCTCGCCATGAATTTAATTCTGATTCATCATGTTGCAAATTGGTAGCCCCGACATCATGAACCTATCGCACCTAAAAAGAACATGAAAAGCAACTGTTCAATCCTAAGGAAATATAATATTTTACTATGAACAAACAATGAATCCTATAGATAGCAGTGAAGGAAAGCGAGAAGAAAGGACTAAAATAGGATTGCCAGAATTCATAGCTGTTTGCAAAAGAAGCAGCAAAACAATCAGATTACAAGAAATGCCTTTCATTAAATTGCAGACGTCTCAGCTTTACATTTTCCAAATTAAGTGTGTATTTTTAAAATATTTTTGCTTCTACTAACGCATCTACTGTTATCCGTGAAGTTTCTTAGTATTCACGGTTTACAGGAAAAAGAACAATATAATGACCACAATCAATTACCGATCTTAGCCCGATCTAAGGTAAGTTGTGAAGATTAAATTACACGAGGGTGGAAAACAATTTGACAGCAAATTATATCTATGGGAAGCAATTATAATTACCATGTAGAAAATAAAACTGCAAATATAAACATAATATAAAATAAGCGTATTGCTGACTGTTATTCAGAAAAACGGTCACTTTGTTGGGATGAAAATGCTTTAATGACTTATCATATATATTTGTTATGAATTGTTTCATAGATTGTAGTCATTTGCTGAAGATTACATTACACAAAAGTGATTTTCTACTTTTGTATAATTGCTACCTGAAGTATATTTCCAGTTCTTTTTGATATCTAAATAAATCGGTCAAAATAGAACTAAATTTATCAAGGCAACTTTGAGTTATTTAAGTGTTTGTGATTTGCATAACTTTAATTGGACTGTATTTACAAGTTTGGGTATATATGACGATTCTATCCTTAGTAACATACATATAAAACTGAAACATTACAGGTAGTAAAGCACCGGAGATATCAAATATTACATCGTTGTAAGCTGTTGTTCAAAACAATTAGATATCAATAGAAATTAGAAAAGCCGGGGTTTCATTCACGATGAAAACCTAATAATTATGATGCGATTAATTGATATTTTAAATTAGACAAAATATCTAAAGAGAAAGTATCAATTTTATTTAACTATGTAATTCATGTTCATTACTGAATAAACAATATAAAAGAAATACAAGAAAAGTTTAAGCCCATTCTGTAAAATAAGCGAGACAAAAACGGAAACAAGGAAGAAAAGATAAAAAGAAACTATGTCCATAACAGCTTCAGTTTAATTAATATTTAACTTGATTATTAGACATCACTAATCCATTCGTTGCTATTTTTATCTCAGTTAGTTTCAATATTAAATTATTTTTAGTATCCCTGAGAAACCTTTTTTAATACTTTTCCCCTTAATAATATCATTATCAACACGTACACATTATCCATAACATTGTATATTTACATTACATAATTAACTTTATATATAACATCATATATTGTGCACGATATTCCATATATTATAAGTTACTCTTCCTTCAATGTATAGCCTCTTTGAATTACTAAGTCATTTTAATAAGAGATTTCAGATGCATTGCAACAGTATGTTATCAGCAATACCAAATCTCGTAAAAAATTCACATTAAACAGATAACGGCCGATGATGCATGTAAATTCCCTAGCATTCATAACAAGTGAAGATCTTTAATTTGGTTTAATTTCAAAATGCCACATACAGAATAAAGCCTGTAATTTGACAAAATAAATTTTACGAAAATTCAAGTTATCATTTGATCACGCCTCACGCGAGAAATATTTAACTTGTCAATGTAAAATACGACCCAATCTAAGCTTAGAAATTTTAGAGCATTGGACAGCCACAGGTCTTCGGGCTGTGATAAGGAAAGCTAAATTTTTTTCGTTGGGAATCAAAGAAAAATAGTAAATTTATAAAGTTAATAACATAGTTCAGATAATTTCCGCTAAAGATATAAATGTTCATTTTTTACGAAGAAGATTATATTCACGACACAAAATTATGTTAGACAAGTCTGCTAGTGCTAATTATAATGCATTCTAGCTTTATATACTAGTCCACTTTAAAATTTCAAGATTAGTTGAATGTTCTTATGAGTTATAATTCATAAGTTAATGATTGAATAATCTCGGTACATGTTCTACATTTTAAAACTATTCTTACATTTTTTTCTAAAGCATTGTGAAACATATGCTTAGGAACCTAAGTAAAATATCGCAATAAAAATAATAAATAATTAGTTGATTATTTAAAGAATTCAGATGGTGCACATGAAAATGTTTGAAATAGAAAGACTCTCGAATACATTGATGCACATATCAAACAAATCTAAGAGTAATCGCTTCCTCTTTTCCATTTCTTTTTTTTTAGTGAAACCAAACAGCATATCTGCTATGAATTTCTCTCTTTTTTCACGATCTAAACGGAATGACTCATTACTTATGAAGTACTGACAGGGCGTAAACGTAGAAAATATACAATAAAGAAGGAACGTCCTTAATTATAATGTGGTGGAATTCTATATTATGTCTATTATTTTAAATAGACATAATATAATTATGAATATCGCAGATTAAGTCCAGAATAAATAATTATATGAAAAAGTAATCTGTGCGTGTGAATTTATATGTGAATATATAAGAAAAAGGTGAGGTTATATCAGCACTGCCTATATTTTCCAGGTAGCTGAAATTTTCACACAGAAGCAACATCATATGTCACTCAATATTTACATGACAAATATTAATATAAGATTCGTTCTTTAGTGTCAAAAATTCTTTCACATTAAAGACACGTCTTTCTGTATTTTCAGGTTTGAACAATCTTGATTGTCTCCATTTTAGAAATTTGCTGATTTGTAAAACTGACTCCTAATGACTACAAGGCTTACGACCATATCTCAATAAAACACCAGTTCCCGTTCTTCTTACTAAAAGAGGTATTTCAAAATCCCGCTATTTAAACGCAATTAATTTAATTTTAATATTGTTTTATCTTGTAGTGGAAATTGTAAATCCGCAAAGAGGAAACATTGGAATTTATGATCGAGCGGCCATTGCTATTTCCGGTTGACATACTAAAAAAATATTTTCAGAAAATTCTACAAGAAAAAATATTTCAATTCCACTTGCTTTTATCGCTCTTTCTAGTACTGATAGAAAGAGCGTTTGTATAATCGTTTCACTCCAAGCAACGCTGTACTGCCACTGGTAGACAGGGTCACAGAGAGAGAAGATGGAAGAAAGAAAACAACGGTACAGGGGATGACAAAGAGAGAGGTGGGGGTCAAAAAGAAAGAAGATGGCAATAGACGTTGCACTTAAACCTTTGGAGAGTGTAGCTATCCGGGAAGCAAGCATGGGAAATGCCATAAAGTGATTACTAGAGAAGAAGCGGCGGTTACATTTGCCTATTTGGACATTAAATGAGTAGGACCTACTTGCCAACCTAGTTGCACAAGTAAATTCATGCGGTATCGGCATCAGGGAATGAATCTTGTCAATGCAAAAGCCGTGAAAATACATCCAGAAAAGACAACGGGAATCCACATCTCGTCGGTGAGAAAGTGACGGAATGAAGTAGTGTGGACGGCAACAAATTACTTATTTTATTATATTATCTTGCTATTATGAAATCAGTTTTACATGACTAAAATCCTGGAAGAGAATAAAAGGAGACCAATATGTCATTAGTTATATTCTGGTAATACGACAAATGTCTGACTTATGAGTGATTTCGGAAATCCTACGTGACTGTAGTTAATATTGATTTTCACAAAAGTTTTACAGTGTTCTTTAATCATCTGAATGGACTGACCAAAAACATAATAGATTGCAATACGGATATCATTTCCAACTAAAATCGTGACAATTTCCATTAAATGGATGTTATCGGAACATATCAGATGAAATGTAAGACTGAGATATACAACATTATATACAAACATGTCTCTACTGAAGTGATTGAATGGCATTAAACTACAGATATGAAAGTACAGAAAGATACTGAATCATGTGCGAATTAGGAAGAAAATATTGTATAGATATACTAGCAGTATAGCCCGGCGTTGCTCGGCTGTAATGAAAGCTTTAAAACTAATCAATGGTTCTGGAGCTCAGACTCAACCTGAAAATATTTGTGTGAAGTTTGGTGAGTATCGGATAAAAATTGTTGATTTGTATAAAGGACATACAGACAGATAAACATACACACAAACATCTTGCCTTATATATATATATATATATATGTTTATTATCGATTTTCTCTTCTGTAAGAAATGCAACCTTGAAACCTCTGAATATCGTTTCTTATATTGTTGTCTATGTATCAAATTTGATTAAAATTGGACCGTTACTTCTGTAAGCCGATTTTTTCGATTATCGATTTTCGATATTTATTGGGCGTACCTCGATACAAAATCTAGCTAAGAACACTCGCAGACGCTTATAGTACAACTGTGTAAGTTTTCAAGAAAATCGATTCAGCTGTTTCGGAGTCTATAGGTAACAGACATACAAAAACACAAAGTTCCATTTATAAATAAGTTTAGATCTTACGCACGCCTGTATTATTGATTACAAACAACTATTTGCGATATTCATAAATACACACACCCATACATGTATGATAAAATATAGAATATGGTATGCTATATGATTGGCTTGCTGTGAAAATTATCAATGATAGAGCGTATGTAAACACTAGAGTGCAAATTCCGAGACGCACTTCGACTGAAACTAAAGAATAAAAAAATTACCAAGTAATAGCAACATCACTTGGGTATACTCAGCAACAATAACAAGGAAAATTAAAAGAACATATATCGTATTTGAGGGTGTATACATCCTACACTAATATCAACTGATCAAATAAAAAAATAGTGATTAATAAAATTGTTAGTAAATGTTACGTCCTAGGCTATATTTATGACGTCCGATTTTGGTTAAACAAGCAATTATATACATTTAACGAAAAAAAAAAAACAGAATAAAAAAAAACGAGCTTATAAAACTTTATTATGTCCAAAGATAAGAAAACAAAATAAAAATCAGGTAATTATTACAACTGAGCAAAACAGTACCATTACCCTGCTGAATATTATCAATGGTAACATTTTAAGCAGCATAATATCCTTTTAAAAAAGAACATTATGTATATGAAAGTTACTCTAAATCTGAGCTAATATGAATTCCCCGGTAGCTAATTTCGATAGACTTTTGTGAAGTTTAAAGCTGCATATGGCATATAAGAAGGGGAATTAAAAAACTATTTCATTAAAAAATCCGAGTTTTATATACCGTCAATGATGGCAAATATAAGAGAAAATACTAATATAACGAAGTTAGTCACGTTTAACACTGCTTTGAACAAAAGTTTGGAAAGGAAAAGTGGTAAGAGTGATAAGGTTTATTTCAACTAAGTAATATATTTTCTGAAATAATTGTTTTACTAATTGTTTTATATATTTCAACCGAAAGTTGAACTGGCTGTTATATCAGTGAATGTCAATTTTTTGCATATAAAAATACAGCTTTCATTACCATAAAATTCACTTGGAAGGTAATTCGGTGTTGTCCAAATGTTACGATTTTTAATTAAATTAAAAATATTTTCAATTCAAGACTGCGACATTTTCACTAATGATTTATATGGAAATCTCCTTCAATTTTGACCTTCATACAACACGGTGCAGATACTGAGTTATAAGTAAATTGTGAATTGTTGTGAGAAGAAAGATTTTGTACGTTTCAGGGAATTAGATATTCAAAATAGGCTTTATGGAAACATCATGAATAAATAATGAAGCGAAGCAGCTTTCTGGGAGACTTCGTTGTTGCAGAGATCAAATCATATTTAAAAGAGAATGCGGACCAATAGACAGCACCATTTGAAATAGAAAACATTTCACGACGTTATCTGTCGTCTGTCTCCAAAATCGTGACACTTGTGAAAGAGAAACAAAAAAAAAAATAGTTTATTAACAAGAATAAGAAAAAGAAAAGTCTTATTTTCATCAGGTAGAAAATGAATTCCAGTTTGAATTTGAAGCGGACATGTTGAAATTGTGTTATCAGACCAGGTATAATAGAAAAATAAACAAAAGAAAGATAAAATTAAGTGTGTTACGAACGTAACTATATTTACACACTATTTCCACTACCGCTTATTGTGAGGAATGAGATTATATATTAAATTTATTCACAGTGTGTGAGTATCATGTAAGTGAAATCTGAGAAGTGTATTTAAATTTCACTCAGATGTTTACTGCCTTGGTTTACATTCTAATAAAGAATTTTGAATTGAAATGTTATAACCGTACATTAACTTGATGAATATCGTGATTGAATATAGAAAATAAAATAAATTCTACAGATTTTATACAATATGAATCATCTGGATGAAACTAACAAAGAAAATGAATAGTGCGCCATCAATAATTATTTTAATCATCAAATAGTTTGGGAATGATTAATTGATTTCTTCTATTTTAGATTATCTTGTGAGTTATTTAAACTATTTTTTTATTTAATGTATTATGTATTTTCATACCGCCTTCATTTAAATACCGACTCGGCAAAACACTGCTGATCTTTGAATAAAATAGTTTGAGAAGATTAAATTAGAATACCAGGCGCCAACATATCTATTGAAGAATGAAGAAAATGAAAACAGATGAAATGGAAGAACATTTGTTAATAAAAAAAAAATATATATATATATATATTTAACTTTTGATTTTGTGTGCTATTACGTTATTACTAAGGACGACTTCCGAGTATTTTCATATTTATTTCAACTATGATCATTTCCAACAATCAGTTATAAAATGGCTTAATTATTAAAACGTAATTGAATCCACTCGATCTTAATGAAGACAGTCCTTCGTCAGAACGTATGCACCGGTCACACAGACACTAACAAAGAACTTTAACAAATAAAATAAAGTACATTTAACGAACTCTTAAAGGTGTTGACCGTCAAGATTCCAACCAATATAAGAAAGAGCTATGACAATTATTGATATTGAAAAGCCTACTTTTCTGAATACTTATTTATGAGAAAGAATTTATGAATTTCAAATGTCAGTAACGTTAAATGTTTACTCAAATGTCAAAAGATTTTTGTATGGAAACGATTATTCACCATTAACATAACAAAATAAAAAAAATAAATTTAAACGCTTTGTGTCATTAAGTGATTATATATATATATATATATATATATATATATATATATATATATATATATATATATAATGGACTCTCCCGTCGATTTCGACGTATGAGCGTCTAACACAGACTACCACACAAAGAAATGTTTAAAGTGATGAAGGCTTGTGTAGCACCATCCACACAATTTGGAACTGCTGATAACAAACAATCGGTGCAGAAGTCTCCCACAGATCGCATATACAACAGACCTCAGTAATTTAAACCATAACTGGAGGGAAGGGACGGATTAATACATTTCCTATGGGTACCAGTGCGTAAGTGAATGCAAAGTGTCTGACTGGAATTAGAACTCGGCTCGCTGATTTCCCCCTCCGAGTCGCCCATCCGTCAATAACGCTTACAGCACCTGGTATTCCCAAGCGGTCACCCATCCAAGTACTGACCAGGCTCAACTTCGGTGATCGAGAAACTGTATACTCAACGTGATATGACCATATATATATATATATATATATATATATATATATATAGGTTTTATAATATTTTCTATTTTGTATTCATTATATATTTTTAATCGTATATGTAAGAGTACAGTTTTATATTATTTTATTGTGTTTAACTATTGATGCTTATATTTTGAAAATTTATTTTATTTGTTCGTTATAAAAATATATGTGGTGATGGTATCTATTAGGATAATTCTTTTTTTGATGGTCGATTATCACTTCATCGATAATTACGTAGCCATATTATTTTCTCATTATTTTTTAAATATAAACAATTAATACCACCTGGCCGCTAGTACCCGAGTAAGTCTGTTTTCTAAGGCGGTAAGACAATGCTTTTTGCATACACTTGTGCAGGTATACATGCGTTTATTCAACATCCCCAGAGTTCATCTGTGGTTTAAATTGCAACTATGCTGAGCAGATCTTATTTGTAGTTTATTTTAGAGAGCGCATTATTTGGTTTGATTAATACTCGGAACAAGATCAGTATGTTCAAACACTATGATGCCTTGTGACCACCATTTAACATAACCATCCATCGACAGCTACAAATTTCCGTCTAACCAATTGCACTTAAAAAGATTTAGGACAGACTGTGGTATGTTTTTCAGGCAGTTTTTAAGTAGCCGCATGATAGAATGGCACCCCCATGTCGATGACATCAAGAATCACCTTTCTGACACACCTACTCTGGTGAGATACGCAAATAAAAACTTTTAACCATACTTTCCCTATTGTCTTGTGGGATTGTCTTCAGCATTTGGGATGTAAAAGTATTGAACAAATTTTAATAGCTTTTGTCTTTCAGACGTCGTTTTAAAAGAAATATTATATTTGTTTGTCTTAAGATAAATTGAGTTTTGAATAGGATCATACCTTGCGGATTAATTATGCACTCAAGCAGACAGATAGTTGAAACACCAGACAGAGAGAGGATAATTAACAATATTGACTTATCAGATTCACGCTTTATTTTAGTATTCAGAATGCAGCCCTTGACCAATTATCTGATCCTTTTTATAGCAGGCCGTGATACAAGATATATTATTAATATAAACAGTAGCTCATGTATATGTACAGCACTATTTTTATCAGTACCAGTACTCAATGTTTTATATGACTACACACACACAAATTATATATATATATATATATATTAGTGTTGAGTTGTGATAGTTTTTGGTGCCAAAGATTATTAATTTTTTATTAGTTTTATGATAACAGGTATTTTGGTAGGCAGATATTTTTCATTTTAATGTGCTCAATATTGGGGTGGAGATGGAGCGTTGATAATTTTAGTGAAAATAAGTTTCCTGCGGAGAACGTTATCATGAGTTTAAGACAAGGGGCTATTTTTTGTTCTTTATATATATATATATATATATATATGTGTGTGTGTGTAGGTGCGTGTGTGTGTGTATGTATGCTGTTAACATATTCATATGTTCAAATACTGATGGATATTTCTCATAAGATACTCGATAACGACTTATTAACTTTTTTCTAATGATATAAAATAAGTAACTGTTCTAACGTTCTAATTGTGATTATCTAGAATCATTAAAATTGATATATTGCCGAAATAATGTCTTATACAGGAACATATTAAAACGCGATAAATAATGAATTACATTCTCTTTTGGCAATACTGTATTAAACCTTTACATTTCAGCAATTACCTAAACGAACAAAAATCAAGTACACAGTAGCCGTAAGATAATTTTTTTCTAAATCATGCAAGCAAAAATTAAAAAGCTTTTAATAGGTTGCAAAAAGTACAAGTATGATACTGCCTTACATGTTTGAAAAACCGAAAGCCCAAATAGTTCAGCTAATTTAGTTAAGATGTCAACTCTTTAGTTGAATAATAGGAAAAATGCTCTACTTAGATTATAATCTATTCACGTAGTCACAGTAACAATGGCCGAGCAAGATGGAGTGTAAACAAAGCAGCTTCAACGACAGATTCAAACAGAAAATAATAATATATGAAGAGATCAAAAGAAATAGCTTAACTCATGGAATACAACTTATGGTATACATCTGTGTAGCGCAGACTTGATCACAGCAACTGCTTTTCTTCGAGAATTACTGTAAATAAAAAATAACTTGCAACAGCCAAACACTTTCGAATGTTACTATAATTATTAACCACTATACAAATATTATTTATCGTATGGTTTTTACATTAAAAGTATTACATGCCACTATATTAAAATATTCTTTACTATAATGCAGGCTAAATGCTGAAACATTAATTAATAATGTTTAGTTGATTGATTTAATTTGTTTGTTTAACAACATATAAACAGATCGCGGTTCGTTTAATGTCAGAATTTAAATTTTGAAATAATAAAAATATTATTTCCTTCTGTTTCACAAATAAATACATGATAGGTGATACTCATCCCTTATGAATGTACATTTCTGTGAGAACAGAATTACTAGTGACACTGATATGTGTTTTATATGGAATTTTAGGATATTTTATTGATTAATAACATGAAGATTTCTGTAATTTTGATTGATGTATTGTTTCTAATATTCTACATGAAATATATTGCTGGCACTTTTACTATAAAATGTATTTTATACTTTCATACTGTTTTGTTTTTGTTCGGAGAGTTCACTATTTGCCCATAGCTGGAACCCTAACAGTTGCTACCAACCCTGACCAGATCAGGAACACCAGCAATTAAGAGATGATTACAAGCTCCCCAACAAAACATCTTCCGATTATATAGCATGCTCACAACTGTAGTTTATCGTCAAACAGAGAACAGACAGTTAATTTTGGCAGAATGCAAAAATGAAAGAAAGAAAAGTGGTTTTCAAAAGAGATTAACACAGCTTTCTTTTTTTTTTACAAGATTGATACAAGAATAAAATAAATTATATTGGTTTTTTTAGGTCAGCACTTCGACGTGGTGTAAGGTTTAGGAAACTACCTCACTTAAGATTGAATAATGAGTTGGTTCCTCGCTGAGTTTCCCATACATTAGCTTTTGCGCTGCAACTAAGCTACGCCACGTAAATCATTATCTGTTTAATTCGTAACGGGTAATATGTAAAAAAAAAAAAAAAAAAAAAAAACGTCAACCGATTCAGCTTCCAAAAAAGAATATAAGGGTAAATTAATTCTATTTTGTAGTGTGCATCCTAATTCTGAACAAATCTAATTATATTGAAGATCGCACACGATGATATTTTTCCTGAATAAATATTTGTAGCAGAAGAACAAAAATGACGCTCATAAAAAGAAAAAAAGAGTGTAGATGAAGACCTCTAGTGAGGTATGCTTAAAAAAAAATAAATTTAACCAGAATTTATCGTGCTATAAAATACACGGTTTTAGAAGGGAATCTATTAATTTAATGATGGATGGTAAGAATTCCGGAATTCTATGAATAGCACAGCGAAAATATAAGGTCTGAATATCAAAAACAGGCATTTTGAAAAGAAAGTGTACATTTGATTAAAACTGATATGAATGCGAGATTAATTAAAATTTCATTCATTAAGAAAAGGATTTTTATGCAATATCCTACTGAAGTATTGTCTATCCTGTTTTCTAAAAAAATTATATTATCTGTTAATTACCATGTTGTTTTTAGATAGCTACTAGAGTGTTTTCTCCTTAAAATATCCAAGATTTTGAATCTATCTTTTAGATATTTAAACTATAATTGTGTCGGCAATGTATAGTTCCTTTTATTTCTAAAGTCACTAGTATAAAATAGAAGCACTGATATAAGACATAATTTAGAAATAAGAAAAATTTTTGCATCCACTATTCACAAGCCAAATATACGCAAAAATATTTTTCCAAGAATATAGCCGATTTTCTAAACTGAGTAAAATGTAAGAAACTACAAAATATGAACACTTACCTCACGTCATATTCAGTATCAAGTGTTATCAAATTTAGTTGATTGAATTTCTACCTAATGGTATGCTTAAATAGGCAGGTGTAATACCGTTGATGCTTATAGAAAAAAATCTCTGTATTCTGTATAATTAGTAATATCGATATATCACAAGTTTTATTGATAAGTTAGCTGGCATACAAGCAAATTCATTAAATTCGAATAAACTATTCTCCTTCGAGTTTTTGCTCGATCTGTTGTGAATGTCTCACGAATCAACGTATACGAAGATGCAAGGGGATACTGTATATGCAATTATTAGAAGACAGGTTTATAACTGAAGATTGAGAATAACAGATGAGTATTTAGGAAGACGCTCGCTAACAAATGACATTGTATTAAAATTTTACTTATAAGACATGTCTAGAAAGCAACAAACCGGAAAGAAATTTTTCAGGAAAAGTACCATAAAAAATACCATAGAACTTACGGTGACAATTCAAATGTAAACTTAAGGGACATTTTACCAATCATTCACTGCGTTTGAATTCATAAAGTATAGGTACTATTGCAAAGGATAACAGCCAAACAATTACATTGAAAATATTTATAGAAAAGGCAAAGTGAGGCCACTTTAGGACAGTTAAAAGTCATTGAAGCCTAGACAAAGATTAACTTATTTATTTTAATGAGTATCATCCCATGCCAGGCAGCAATGCCACTAAAACTCGTGTGAAGGGCATGAAAGAATTAAGAAGAGTTGGAAGAAGAAATAATAGTCAGGGAGATAGTAGAGAGTAATTGATATTGCCTTTAGTTTTTTGCAGATTAAAGTTGATAGGAATATTATTTCACAAGTGAGAAAAGGAACTGTTAGCATAGTTATATCTAAGTAAACACAACTGTAAATTGATGAGATCGCAACGCCACTCTAGTACCTCGCTTAAAATAAAAAAAAACGTTTAAGTACCATAGTAAAGATCTCATCCAAATAATTACTATGAAAGTAGAAAAAGACAGAGAAAAATAACATAACAGCGGTGAAAATGTCTTTGAAGCTGAGCCGACAAATCAGGACCAATAATATTGCTGATTTTTCGTTGCATTTTGTGGTCAACTTAATACCAATATGCTTACCTAGCAAAGATTACTGATCTATTTTCTTACCGATAATGCCGAGACATAATGAAATAAAAAGGGGATTCTTAAGAAAAATATCGGGAATAGCATAGAGGTAAAATATGAAAAACATATTTAAGGAAAATGGTAACTAACAGAATATCTTCTTAGAAATCAGAGACAGTTGAAATTTTGGAGTGTTCAGGAAATTGAGCTTAAATTATTTGATATTCATAGAATATTGAAAACAAATAAGGCAAATAGGGGTAAAATATTAAGAACCAGATAGTAAAAAATGAATTAGGACGGTTATTAATAGGATAAACCACGCTTATAACTATAAAAAATGGGAGGTTAACTCCAACCATAATCCTGAACAGACATGGAATATCAAAACAGCAGACTATTCCTGACTATTGTGATTTTTTGGCTTTGATTCAATGTTACTTTTGTTTCTGGAAAATTTTAAACTTTAAGAAAACATTATGAGAGGATTTGCTCTAAAGCAGAGATTTTATTTACAATTTACATATGATTCTTGATATAGATTTGAAAAAAGAAAACGTTTTTAGGTTGATATTATATGGTGATTTTCCAAGCGCAGCTTAGATGTAGCGCAAAGCCAAAAATATGTAACACCCATGGGAATCGAACTCACTATTTAACTATCAGGATTATAGCAAAACAAGCTTGATAAACATTGCACAGCGTCGACAAACCCAGGTTGATATTATATGTACGTGCAAAGGTTAAGCTAATTCCGTGATGTACTCACATCATGCATAACATTTTAGCAAACACCAGAATGGTGTATGAAAGTTTACTGGTGGATCAATACATGAAGATAACATACGTAAAATTATCTGCATTAAATATAATTGATAATGATTTGCTTTCAGCTACTTTACTGATACAATCGCAGATATTTATCGATTAAAAGATTTTAAATTTTAAATAAATCTGTGATTCTTTTTTGCTTTATATTTGATTATTTAAGATGTAATATATATAATTATTTTCGCTGTCCGAAAGAGGCAGTCACATATATTGATATATTTGGTTCTAAAATTTGGAGAATGTGATCAATACTTTGTATTTGACAATATTATGTCTGTTTCTACACTGGAACATATGGGAGTTCTTTTTTAAATTTCTTCAAGAAGACCTACGTGATATTATTAGAATTTTAACAAACATCGGCTTTAAGATGTGAAGCATATTTTCTCAACAACTCATTTTTAATTGATTTCTAACTAGTTTATTTCATTAGAATAAACTTACCGGTACAAGTATACCCTATCTCTTTGATTCATACAGAGTTTTAGGCCTTCCTCTTTGATTCATACAGAGTTTAGGCCTTCCTCTTTGATTCATACAGAGTTTTAGGCCTTCCTCTTTGATTCATACAGAGTTTTAGGCCTTCCTCTTTGATTCATACAGAGTTTTAGGCCTTCCTCTTTGATTCATACATCGTATTAGGCCTTCCTCTTTGGTTCATATATCGTATTAGGCCTTCCTCTTTGATTCATACATCGTATTAGGCCTTCCTCTTTGATTCATACATCGTATTAGGCCTTCCTCTTTGATTCATACATCGTATTAGGCCTTCCTCTTTGATTCATACATCGTATTAGGCCTTCCTCTTTGATCCATACATCGTATTAGGCCTTTCTCTTTGATTCATACATCGTATTGCGCCTTTCTCTGATACTTACATAGTATTAGGGCTTTCTCTTTGATTCTTACATAGTATTAGACCTTCCTCTTTGATTCATACATAGTATTAGGACTTTCTCTTAGATTCTTGTATAGCGTTTGGCCTACCCGGTTTGACAGTGTCACCTCAATAAGAGTATATTTATAGATGAATGTATTCAGCTATTTTTTAAAGTTAATTATTTTCCTTAACCATACACAGATAATTATAATTCGCATAATACGCTTTGTAATATAAACCTGCTATATCAGTGACATAATTTCGTAGGTCACGTAGTATGCCGCACTTGCTGATATCAATATTCATAGCTTTAAATGGTGTATTGTGGCAATATGGGAGCTGAAGCTACCCAGTCTCAATTTGCATATCAGAAGAGATTTAAATAGCGTCTACACAGGAGTATGGGTGACTAAATATTTTCCACATCACTACCAATTTTTCACAGAAGAATTTAGTCTCTTCTGAACATATCTTCATTGCTTGGTTCAACCAGCGCTGACTATTACAACTGGGACACACCATGCTACGTAAACAAGTACTTACATTTGTATTCTATTAGTAAGAAGCATGTTCCACTCAGACAGCTTCTGCCCCAGGACTGCTGCTTTGTAGAATAGATTCCCGGCAAATGGTTTACGATCAATACAAACTTAAGTCTAGTGTTAACAGTAACACTTCTTGCATATCCTCTTAAACTACATTTATTGCCTTATCTCAATCATATTTTGTTCACAAAATAACCCGCTAACTTGAGTGGATTTTGTACAATATATTCAATGACCATTAATATAAAAAGAAAATAATGGTTCGTATGCAATGAAGATACAGTAAATTCAATAATGTATAAAATACTAAACGAAGGCAAGAGAATAATGGAAAAATGAATGTCCTACACGAGGGATGTTTTGAGATAAGGCTGAGTAAAACATATCTACCATTGGTAGTTATAAAATTAGCTGGTTCCGCAAAGAAATTGTCGGCATTTAGAGTGAATGTCGGTTAAAAAACGTAAAATATTTTTATTGAGTAAGATTTTCAGGATATTAAACCTCTAAAAAAAACAAAATATAACGATTTCTAATATCCATCGCATTTTAATTTCTCTCGTTTTGGTTTTGGTTGTAGAATTTGATGTATCATAGTGTTTTTCTACACAATCACTAGTTGTATAGCCCGGCGATGCTCGGGGATTTTACTGGTTCTGTTGAAATGGTAAGATCAAGTGCTTATTCAGAAAGTTCTAATATGTGTTTGCCTTGACGAGTAAGCTAAAAATGCGATATAATTATTGGTTTTTATATTGTTTTTCTAAAACGAGTATCATGCTTCGTCCATTTTGTAAATAAACAGGAATGATGTATGTAAAATTAGATGAACGGTTGTGGATATTACGGGAGCCTGTAATGTGATGCAATGGCGCTGTGACGCAGGAGAAATAGATGCATTGTCCCTGCAACGTCCTAGGATTTGGTACCGTTTAGAAAACGTGAAATTGTTATGGCATATGATAAGGTAGATGACACAAAATACCAGGTATTTTTTGCAATGCAACTAAGCATTTCAGAAAAAGAAACGATCGTCAAAAAGTAATATTTTTCATTAATTTGTGCCACCTTCTGTGTGTTAAATGCATTTTTGTTCGCATATCAATGCATCAGACTTTGATCTAACCATGACTCGATTTTTGGTTGAATTCGCAAAAGGCGCCTCAGAGGGGAATACGTCGTATACACTAAGCGTTTTGTTAATTTTTGCCGTACACTGTAAGTCGATTCGAAAAGTCTTTGCGTACATCAAATATTCATGTCATGATTGACAAGTGATCTAGCTGTAGTTGAAATCGAACCAAGAGTGTTGTAGGAGTTGGGTTCGTTAGAAGAGACATAAAAATACACACACATTATATATATATATATATATATATATATATATATATATATATATATATATAACGAGAGAGAAAGGTATGCATACATATAGATTAACAAAATTTTGATATCACATATCTAAAAGAAATTTATTTTTGTTAGATTTTGTTGCATCCCATTTTATAATTTGTGATTGCATGATACTATAACATTTTGTTATTGCATCAGCAATTATACCCACATGGTTTATGTTAAACACTGTTTGTCATTTACGAACTACTAGCCTTTTTGAAACAATAAATATAGTGAATCAGGCAGAGATATAAGTAAACAATCTTGACTTTCGCCTACACATATGGCCTAAATTTTGTTTCTAGACCTTAGACCGTTAAGTATATAGAGATAAAATTTGTACTATAAAACTTAGTTACATATATTAAGTGGAACATTGAGGTAAAGGTGAAATTTGCATTAATGTTCGTTGTATCAAAACATTTGTGCGCAATGTTATCGTGAATTTTCAAACAGCAAAAAGATGAAGAATAGACATCCAACACGATTTCTAAACATTTCTTGTAAGAAGACACTGTTCTGATTCGAAAGAGTACAAATGTCATTTCTCTGACAGTCTCATGTCGTCTGAGATTTCGTTTTGATCTGAAACCCCTCAAATCGCCTGTGCAATTGCCTATATGTAACACAAAAACGTCTGGAATTTGCTCAGCAACATTGAACCTGGACAGATAAAAGCTGTAACAAACTTTTCTTTCCGATAAATCTACTGTAAAAAGGTTATTTATGTATAGTGGAAATATTAGGCGACCCCCTGGAAGGAGTTTTTATGTAAATTATACATTTTAAACTTTGAAGCACCGTCCATATCCAGGTGATATAAGAATGACATGTCCAAGATTGGAACAACTGGATTCTAATTCTTGTCTACAGGAACATGGTTTCTTAATCAGGACATACGTGTCAACACTCATTGGTTTCGTTATATTCACTTGCTGACAAATATTTTTAGGGAATAACATTAATCCAACCCTTCTACCACCAGATATGATTTAATAAGTAAGCGATTTTTACAATATAAAACAGCTTCTAGCTTGAAATAATCTGCAATGGGTTTATAAGCCTTAAATAACAAATCAATCAATCAAATACTGATTAAGTATAAATGCTTATCTTTTAGATTTGCTTACAATCGCTAGAATATAAAATTATAGAAATTAACATAAACACAATCAATCAATCATATATTGTTTAGCTACACAGGCATGTCTTGTAGATTTATTTACCTTCTCCGGAATATAAATGTATAGAAACTACTATACCGAAACACCAAAGTATTTTCTGGTTTTAAATAACTTTTAACGCGTTGATATGCAGTATACAACGAATCAATCAAGTACAGTCTTATAAATACATCTTACATTCTGTGGAATATAAATGAATAGACGTTCAGGTGGCCATAATCTCATTATTTTCTGGCTTTAAATAACTTGCACATGTTGATAAGCCATAGAATTGAATGAATAATTAAATAAATGAAAACATCAAAGAACTAATGAGAAG
The DNA here is from genome assembly GCA_037127315.1 of Ascarosepion bandense. Taxonomy (NCBI): domain Eukaryota; kingdom Metazoa; phylum Mollusca; class Cephalopoda; order Sepiida; family Sepiidae; genus Ascarosepion; species Ascarosepion bandense. The sequence goes on from JBBBDQ010001401.1 coordinate 1,195,763, forward strand.
TAGCAGATATCATAAAAATACAAACTGGTTTTCCCTTTGGATTGAGATAAATAGAGAACACTGTATGTACAGAGAAAAATATTGTCAGATTTGTATGGAGTGCATGTTACTGTTGTTTAAACTTTAAGATAAAACAATTGCAATGACGCATTAAACTTTTGTTAATGAATGCGCATGTGCAAACGAATTTTGTTGCTGCTATATAAGCCACTAATTTCTACTATAATATCTTAATACTATAATATATTTAACGTATTTTATAAATAGCAAACGGCACGTGGATTTTTATAAAGTAAAGAGAAATTATGCACATGGGTGGCATAAAAATATATTTAAATCAAAGTTCATTTTTTAATAATTTAACCATAAGCAAAACAAAAAACAACAAACGCGCAGGAGGATACTGAGTGTGAAAAAATGAAAAATCAATTATGAAGAAGCGATAACAATAAAAGAACAGAAATTAAAAAGACAGAAAAAGAAAGACTTTTCATTACATTTAAACTTTTGAAGATCAAACTTGACTGTAAAGCAAAAATCCGGAAAAAATTCCACATAGATATGACAATTCAATGCACGGTCGAATGGTAGACTTATGAATGTACAAGATGGATTCAGATGTTAAGAACATTTTGGCCCAACACAGTGAACCAACTTTCTAGCGGTAAGCAGTAGATATTGATTGGATGCAGTCCTAGTAATTGCTGACGTATAATCCTTCTACTTCTTGCCAGTGGAAAACATTAGCCCAAGAAGACGCTAATGTAAGGTAGAAATAGCTCTCACGGACGGATCATAGGCAACAATTCGGCTATCTTAATATAGATTACCAGGATCTTCGGACAAATATTTTTTATCGAAGTGTGTAATCAAGACATGTGAATTCCTTCCATTCATAGCATTTCAGCACTGTTAAACTGCATATGCTGTAGTTATTTACCTCGTCTCCATATTGATATGTGACATAACACAAAGTCGAGTTTATAACGTGGAACCGAAAGCGTACGCAAGGGCCATGGCTTAAAATTGCCCAGCCCATGCAACCGTGCTGGCATCGTTGAAGATCATCGATCTTTCTTGTGCAATGGAATGGTGCGTCCTCGATCAGCTGTTACTCGGGACGGCCTCTCTCTCAGTATTTTATTTTTCTCAGCTGTGTCTCTTTCCGTGGACAGAAATATAACTAAGCTTCCCTCTGCTCGAAGAAAGAGGCGAAACTGAGATGATAAACCCTACTCTGCATCGGCATATGTACTAGACCCAGATGCATTATTACACTGATAAGTTTGCCAAGAGATGTGATTTATTTTGCCAAATTAATTCTATAAAAGCAGATAAAGATTTGTTAGTGAATAACAGAAAATAAATCATAAAATTACGTGCAATACAATTTTCTCAACTAAAATTTTGAAGTTGATATCAAGTGGAGTAAATAGAATAGACAACAATTTTACTGTATGGAGGGAAGCACCTACATATGTGTCTGATACACAACGTTGTTCAAGTGTTTGAATTAAATGGGAAAATTTTCTTTTAGATATTTACCATTTCTCTGTAATTGTTACACATATTTCCGCAGGTAGCTGTATAATATTGAAACAAATGAGAATAACTCGACAAATGTCTAGATATTAAATTGACTTCCTTTGTTATTTTCGAATGGACATATGGCATTGTTTCTTGAGCTTTTGAAATAAAAACAAAAAGGTTTCGAAAAGACTAGAAACATTGAATTCTGAAGACATGTTGTAAAATATTTCGAATACGTCAGGCAATACCAATAATTTCTATCATATAATCTTAAATGAAAACGAAGAGAAAATTATATTTATATGTACTAATAAATATTATAACAATCGAGAAATAATATTATACCTGATAGCAGCGAATTGAACGCTCTGTATGTCTTGTGTTTTCATTGTGTAAATTAGAAATAATGATTTTATGACATTTTAATATTGTGTGGGTTTAAAACTGCATCAAAATCATATATGTTATTGAAAAATTAAATTTACATATTTTTTAAAACATTGTGTTATTTGCCACAGCGATGGTAGTGAATTTTAATTACAAATATATATTGTATGTCATCTCAAATGTTGTCATGTCAGCAACTATGAGAAATAACTGGTGTAGACGCTCCCATAACTCTCCAAATTAATAACGGAAAAATTTTTTTGCTATGACTTCGTGTATCGTTCGGTAATTTTTGTGTAATCAACTCCTCAATATAGCATTATAATGTGAAATTAATCTCTTCGATATTGTATTTCAATGTGACATACAAAAGTAAATGCTGTTTTATTAGATTTATAGCTGTAGTACAGAATTATAATGAAATATTTACATAGGTAGCTAACATACCAACGTATCTTTTGGCATAGCGCAAACCTACTAATCACTAACTTAGCAGTGGCGTGAGAGCGTTTCAGATTATCTATTTATAACTGTTGTCTTAGACGAAACTTTGTTGTGAGAATTCTTTTTTCATAATTAAAAGTCTCCTTTGTCGTGGCAATACATGTTTCCCATATTTTGCCAATTAAAGATGGATTGGTCAAAAATCTCAAATTTTATGATCGTAGTTAGGCATTGTATAAGATTTGCGTAAAACATTTAACCTGCAAATTTCTAGTGTAAAATCTGATATAAAATTTAAAATCAAAATCCTTAAGAATTCTAGTAAACTAACTATATCTTATTTATGCAACAGCATTATTTTGTATATGGCAAATTATTGTCTTGACAGAATAAAAGTAAAATATTGGTTCAATGTAAGGTACACTCTGAAAATTTAAACATGTTTCATCGTCTCGACTGAATAGACAGAAACCCCCGAAGCAATTTGAAGAAGCGGAAAAGTTCTGTGTAAAATTCAAACATATCGGACAACGTGTATTACTTGTAAATAGACGACGTTTTGGGAGATAGAGAACGTCTCATTTCCTGCAGAGAATGTAATCGAAAAAGTTTAAATGTTTTCCTAATTTTCTTCCGCCAATTCTCAGCAATGACCCTTCCATAGCTAGCACTTTCTCTTAAAGTTATATAACCATTCGTCTCTATTTACTAATAGCACACTGTTGTTGAGATAAAATGTCTGAAATGATAGTAAAAATATTATATTATGCTGTATTTCTAAGAAACGAATCTTTGCTTTTTTGTTTAAGTCAGCTTTCACGATGAAAGTTTTCATTGAAAATAGAAGGGTTTACAATGGTCGTAACTGCAACATTCGTAACTAGTTAAGCAGGATACCACTAAAACTTCTCTTTCAAATATTGTTGTAAAACAGTAGATGTGACAAATTGAAGTTAATTAGTAAAAACTGATGTACTTGTGTTTTTAAAATCTGACTGTAATTTTTCACATCTATTTTCTTTTAAATATGTTTTGTTTTTTGATTCACAAAAACTTTAAGACAAATATTATATTTTTAGTGTACTTATTTTTTCAACTTCTCGCTTCTAAAAATGATGCATTATAAATTTTTACACGCTTTGTCTGATACGGCTATACTTTGCTAAAATTTTTATGTGTCTTCACACACAATTCTTTTAAAATCTAATAACCCCCCCAACCCTCCTATAATCATCTAATATGATGGCTTTTTTATTTTTAGTTAAATTTTGTAGTCTTAAATCTCCTTATATATATATATATATATGACGAAGTAGGTTAACCATATTTCACTGCCTGCTGAGGGTGTATTGAACACCAAATTTTACTAGCTTTTGAGTTTCAGCACGCTATTATTATTGTAATAATAATGAAAATAATAATAACTATATAACTATACTCTACTACTCTATTAAGCCTTTTTAAAAGTAAGTATCGAACTCTGAAATATTCATTAGCTTTAAACCATTTATATTATTTTATATTGAAGGAGTGTATATATTGTTGACAAAATTAAAATAATAATCTGGTTTGATACCATTCCTTACTTAGCATCCGGACCTCAGTCATCTTTTCAATGTAGATTCTCTTGATCATATTATATATATATATATATATATTTTATTTTGTTCTGATAATTTGACATTTTTTGGAATCTCGAATTCATAAACGTAAGCTTAGTATTATATTTTAAAATGTGTTCATTATATTATTATCGAAATATCTAAATGTTATTCTAAGTTCTACGTTAATAGTTTGTTCTCACGAAATTCTTGACTTGGAAACTGTATTCTGGCTTTTTGATTAATTGCCAACTGCTATAATCAAGCATGTAAATAAATGCCCTGTCAAATTCGGGGGTATAGTGATCCCTGTCTTATTATTTTCATTTCTCCTGACTGAAGATTTCTTTTATTTTTACATTGCCAGCAACCTCTACTTCTTAGTGTATTTATTAACTTAATTATGGTGAAATGCTTTAAAACAGACTTCTTTGATAATAAGTGTTTTGTATAGTCAAATTCTCTACCCGAATATCTAACCTGAAATGTATACTTATACAAAACAATGTCCGTTTACATTATTTGCCGCTGACCATTACCCATTCATCAATAGCTTTTCACAGAATCAAAATCAATGGAATGATGTCCGGCCAACCCAGACATTTAAAACTTGGTGGCCATCATTAAAAATATGTTTAAATTAAGATCAATATTTATTCATACCATTAAATCTTAATCAGGCTTTCTGTCTCAAATAATATGATACACTCAATTGACCTTTCAAGAAATAAATGTACAACACTCGTATAACGCCTTACAGATGTCGACAATTATATGGAAAGGCTTTAAAATATTACGACTGTGCCGATAAAATGTAAGTAATGGAGTTTATTTTTATCTATCTGAAGTAAATTCATGTTTTTCAGTTATTCTTCATTTATGTTTTTTCTTGTTCAAGCATTATTCTATTATATTTATCAACAATATTTATTATTACCCTTGTTTATTTTAATTTAAAACAGTTGATATTTTTGGTACTATCTTTTAAGATCCAGGCGATGATGGTCATGTCTTAGTTCCACCTCGCGGATTAAAAACAAAAGACTCTTTTACAGATGAGCTTTACTATGACGCGCTGTCGCCTTCATATTCACAATGATGTAATTTTTCCTCAAAGCAACTTGCAATGAAAAGTATTTCTTATCCAGAAAATGCCAACCACAAACAGGATAACATATTTCTTAGAATTAGCCTGCCAGTTCTCGTTCTTAGTCTGTCAGATTCCATTCATGGTGACTCTGACGTGTCAAGTCAGGGTGATTGCTTTTCAAGCCCTTGTCACTCAAGGTAGTTGTGTCCTAGATGAGATTCACATAAAAATCCACGGCTAATTCCCATCGAATTTTTAGGGTTACCTTGCTATCCTTTAGTTTGTATTCTTCTTCCTTTATTATTTAAAATATTATGATATTGGAATTGTTGTTATAAAAATCTAAAACCGCGATCAGAGTTTCAATTCCGTTTCAGTTGCCGCTGACAATTTTGCATGTATGTTGCCATCTACCTCTTGGCATGGAGTTAAATCACAATTTACTCCGAGATCGAGGATTGGGTGGCAATTAGATGAAAAGAATGGTTATTCTAAATTCGAAACCGCGTAAAAGGCAATGGAAACAATTCCTATATCTGTCACAGGATTCCATGTCAGTTCTTACATGGAATAACGACATATCATTCCCTGTCGTTATTAAAATCAGTTACTATTAATCCTTACCCTATCTATGTATCGATATTTTGCTTTAATTCAGAATTGAATTTCACTTCTTTGTGTTTACGTCTTTTTTGTTAAAGTAATTGTATTCTTTTGATTCCCCTCTTTTAAAGGTGAAGTAATTTTAATGTGTTTGACTATAATCCTAATAATTCTATATACTTTTATTACCATTTTGCTTGCTACGCTAAAGGGACTTCTTTGCGTGTAGATTTAATTTAAGTGTTCTTTTTGAGATGTTATTTTCTGTAAAAAAACATTTTTTTACTTTGTTCGGACTGTTGTTTTCATCTTTATTGTTCCGGACTTGTACACTCCGAATATGTTCAGATGACTGAAATTTTGAATCCAATCCTTTATTTCAATCGCGTGGGTAGATCTTTCCATTTTATTGAGTCATGCTACTTTTGGATGTCTTAATTATATCCATTTATCTCTACTTTTTTGCCGCCCTCTCAACGGGGCTTCAGAATACTTCGACTGCACCTCTGCAGGGGGTAAAAGTCTCACAAGGGGGCTACCTGTTGACCGTGGGTGGCGACCCGTAATGCTTGGGGACGGAATCATGGTGGTTGAGAAGTTCATGACCCGTGTGCAAAGAGATCATGTTCCTTCTACACACCACTTTGGCCCTTACCTGGGCTAGACGGGCGGTCGGAGAGGCCCGATCAGATCAATCGGCTGGTTCCAACATGCCATGCTCATATATATCTCATTCTATCTCAAAAGTATAATTGAAATATATTAGTGGAACATCTCACATCCCTTTATCTTACATGAGCTAGATGCGGGGCCTGAGGGTCAACCGTGTTGAGAGCAAAAGACTCTTTCATCACTGCTAAATTAAAGAGTTATACAACCAACATTTGCAGGGGCTCAAGACTCGCTCTCAATATGAGTATACTGGTCGTGTATCTCCGTCTCAGCCAAGGTGAATGGGTTTTCCTCTTCGTTCATTCCATTCTCAAGTTGGACTCCGTGGTGGGTGGTGGAGCACAGGGCTAGTGAAGATCAAAACATGGCATCTTTAAATAAAAAATCCAAAAGACTTTATCGGAATCGGACACTGAAGGTAAAACAGCGGACCTTCCCAGATTCATTTTCATTGAATCCCTGGAAGAGGTTTGTCTGGCTAAATTCTTCCTATTTGTGATCGAAAAAGTTATCTCTATACGAGCAAACACAAAAAATGTAAAAAAAGTTAGAAATGGAAATTTACTGGTCAAAGTGGAAAACAGTAGACAAGCGGAAAATCTCCTAAAAATGAAAATATTTCATGATACCAAATGCAAAACCTATCCACATGATAAACTAAACACTTGCAAAGGTGTAATCAGAAGCCGGTAGTTGGCTTTAGCTTCAGAAGAAGAAACAAGAGAAGCTCTGGGAAAACGGGGTGTGATAGATATAAAAAGAATAAATATAAGAAAGGGTGACAAAAAACTGATACAAATACCTATATATTGACTTTCAATCAGGCCCAAATCCCTAGAACAGTCAAAGCAGGATACAATCTGGAGAAAGTGGATCAGTATATTCCAGCACCCCTGAGGTGCTTCAAATGTCAGAAATTTGGACACCACAGGGATGCTTGCATAGGACGACAGACATGTGCTAAATGTGGAGAGAAAGAACCAAACCATAAAGAGGAGGAATGTTTGAAATCAAGATGTCCAAATCGTCAACAGGATCATCCAGCATATGCAAGATGTTGTGACATCTACAGGAAAGAAAAAGAAATAATTGCAGTAAAACATAAGAAACATGTATATTTCCTGGAGGTTAGGAAACTTGTAGAGGGCTATATGGGCGAGATTAGCTATGCTTCGGTTACACGGAGAGCTGACTCTGAAAATAAAAAATATAGGACACTAATTGAATAACTCATAAAATTAGATTCAAGCGAGTGAACAAAATTCCAAGCAGATTTAAAAAAAGAATACACAAATAGTATCTAACAAACATTTCAATTGGAATTGCTTGCTCAGAACAAAAAACCCATGATAAAATAAAGGATGAAAAAGAAATAGAAAAAAAAGTCACAAACACAGACCACTCCTACCAAAAAACAGAATTTTCAACAATCACCAATCGGTCCTTCAACTTTTAAAAGTGAAAACAATGGGAAAAATAATACACAAAACCCAGAATCAAACAATAACAAAGAATAACGCCTATCACAATCCAAGAAAGACCATACTCCATCTTCCTCACGGGAACGTCCAAGGGTCTCAGGCTTGGCGGGCCAAACTGCAGAACCACCAACTCCGAAGACTGACACAGAAAACAGGTGTAGTTTTCTGGAAAGGATGGAAACTGATGAGTTGAGTATTAAAAACAAATCCAAAAAGAGCAACAACACCAATTCAGAAAAACTTCACTCCAAACAATGAAATTACAAATACAATACAATCCGACATTGGAATTGCATAGGAATTCGGTCTAATTATGAGGAACTGCACCAACTACTAGCCAACCATAAACCCAAAATAGTTTGCCTACAAGAGACCTTCTTAAAAGAAACAACCTTTATTAAACTTAAACAATAACACATATATAACTATTTTAACAAAGATGGAAACAGAGGCTCTGCAGGAGTGTCGATCCTTGTAGGAAAGATATACCCCAAAGTCAAATTCAGATAGATACTGACCTCCAAGCATTTGTAATCAAAGCTACTCTGCATAAACAAATACACATCTGCTTCATCTACATCCCTTCACATGACCCCATCAGTGACTCTAAAATGAATAAACTACTTGGGCAAATACCAAAACCTTATTTATTGCTGAGGGACTTAAACAGCCACAGCACTATCTGGGGGTGCCAGAAAACCAATAGAAAACGTAAAGACCTAGAACAAATCATTGAATCAAATAACCCTTGTCTACTAAACGATAAATCAAAATCATACCTCAACCAGTTCACAGTTTCTTACTCAGCCATTGACCTCATTCTATGCGATCCCATAAGCTATATGGAATATGGTAGAAAGTTCATGATGATCTATGTGGTGGTGACCACTTCCCCATAATTCTTGAGACTCTACAACTATTTAAAGATGAAAAACACCCTCATTGGAAACTTAACAATACAAACTGGGGAGTTTTTGAAACCCTCTTTGAACAAAACCTTTTCCCAGACTAAAATTAAAGGACCACACAAAATATTTTACCAAAACTCTAATCTCCATAGCCAATGAATCCATCGTAAAAACCTCAAGCTCAAAAAAACATAGAACTCCCTGGTTCAAAGATGAATGCAAGACAGCTATCCTCCTTCATAAAGCTGCTTTACGGAAATTTCATAAACAACCTACCACCAGTAATCTCAGCGCCTTCCAACTGCTCAGGGCAAAAAACCTGAAAAATCATCAAAGAAGCTAAAACGGAAAGTTGGCAAAACTATGTCAATCAAATTGTCTCCTCCACTAGAACAAATAATATTTGGAGGATAATAAGGAAGATATATGGAAAACCATAACCAATCACTCTCAGACATCTTAGAAAAGATCAGACAGAAGCAACTACAAAGGAAGACATAGTCCCAGAAACATGGAGAATAGCAACTGTCATTCCTATACCTAAACCTGGAAAAGACCACACAAACCCATCCAACTACCGTCCAATAGCACTCACGAGTTGCCTATGTAAAACTATGGAGCGCATAATTAACAAAAACTGATCTGGTACCTTGAATGCAATAAATTTATCACCAGATTCCAATGTGGTTTTAGAAAACAGAGTTCAACAATGGATCATTTGGTTAAATTGGAAACCTCCATAAGTGAGGACAATATCCAAAAACAACATTTTATAGCAAGTTTCTTTGACCTGGAGAAGACTTATGAAACCACTTGTAAGTTTGGAATAATGAAAGATCTCCATATACTTGGACTGCGAGTTAGATTGCCAAACTTTCTTAAGAGTTTTCTGTCGAATAGGAAGTTCCGAGTTCCAATTGGATCCACACTTTCAAACCTTCACAAACAAGAAGAGGGAGTCCCACAAGGGAGTAGTATCCTATCGGTGACACTTTTCAATATAAACATTAACAGTATAACAAAGTGCCTCACTACTGGAATTGATGACTCTCTTTACGTTGACGACTTCTGCATCACTTCCAGATCAAAATATATGAGGACTGCAGAACGCTAACTACATAAATGCATCAATAAAATAATACATTGGGTACATAGAAATGGATACAAGATATCTAAAAGCAAAACAAAATGTGTGCATTTTTGTTAGCTGAGGAAAATGCACAATGTCCCAGTCATAAAGCTGGAAGATACTAAAATACCAGTCATTAATGAGTAGAAATTCTTGGGAGTTATATTCGACAGGAAATTATCTTTCATACCTCATATAAGACATTTAAAATCTAAAACAACCCGTGCTCAACACCTCTTACGAGTAGTCGCCCATACAAAATGTGGAGCTGATCGTCAAGCCCTCATCAAGTTATACAGAGCCCTAATCCGATCCCAATTAGATTACGGTATATTTATTTACGGATCTGACAGAAAATCTTACCTTAAGAAGCTTGACCCAATTCACTATGAACGATTAAGACAGGTCCTAGGAGTCTTCACACATTCTCCAGCTGAAAGTTTATACACTGAAACCCATGAAGCTCCTCTACAACTTAGATGTATAAAGCTGGCTCTCCAATTTTATTTAAAACTGAAATCGTGTCCAACCAACCCAGCTTATGTCTTCATTTTCAATTCTAAACATAGTTTCAACAAAACGAAAATGCAATCAAACCATTTGACCTTCCAATGGGGACTATTCTCCATGAATCCAAAATTCCTATTAAAAGGATACATAAAAGTACATTCACACAAGTTCCACCTTGGACCATCAAAGATCCTCAAGTAATCCTTCAATTAAACAAACTACCAAAAGCAAAAACACACCCCAGTACCTTTCTGGAAAAAATTCATACTATACTCTTAAATCATCCGGATCACCAATAAATATTTACGGATGGATCCAAGGATGGGAATAGATCAGCATGTGCTCCTGTACTTAATAAAAGCTTATACCAAAAAGCCCTTCCTATGGAAAGTTCCATTTTTACAGCAGAAGTCTGTGCAATTGATCTTGCTCTCAACATAATTTCCAATGACAAACACAACAAATTTATCATATTTTTACATTCACTCTTGGTATTAACGTCAGTGTAAAACAAACATCTAGAAAAACCATTAATAGTTAAATTGATGAGTAGACTAGACTATGTGTAGTCACAAAGATATAATTATGTGCTGGATACCTAGCCACATTGGAGTGCATGAAAATGAAAGAGCTGATTCGGCAGCAAAATTGGCCTTAAAGCTCAACCCGGAAAATATCAGTATTCCATATACAGACTTGAAACCTCAAATATATAAATTCTTTTTGACAAAATGGCAACCATGTTGGAATGGCAACAATAACAACAAAGTCTGCCAACTAAAGACGACACTGGGATAATGGAGGTCGGGCTTCAGAAAATCAAGGAAAGAACAAGTCATTATATCACGCTTGCGTATTGCCCACTCAAAACTCACTCATTCTTTTATACGCAAGCAGGAATAACCACCATAGTGTTTGACATGCCAAACACCTTACACAATCAAACATATTCTAATGGAATGTGGCGCACTAGCTAGAACCACAGAGCGGTATTTTAAAACAATATGAGAAATGTGTTTGAGAAGGTGGAAATGGATGATGTTCTTTCTTTCTTGTGAGAGCCAGGGTTATATCCAAAAATATAATATCTCGTCATAACCCAGAATAATCAACCGATCAAGGTTGATATACCATAAAAAACTAAACAACCAAATCACTGTTGGATAAAACTACACTGGCCTTTTATCCACTGGAAATAAAACTGGTAGTGGAAAACTGCATCAATTGACTAAATAAACAAATCAAACTGCTTGATATAAATAACTTACGCATGCTAGATAGAAACATTTGAAATCACTTACCGGAGTAAGAATAAACACTCCGTGGCTCAAGGACATTATCCCTAAATTGTGTATAAAAATGAATATATTTTTAATATATATGCGCAGGCTGGATTTGGCATTAAGTGATCCATAGTGGTTGATATGCCATAAAACTCCAAACAAATAAACAAAATCTATTTTTTGTTTTTGTTTACCTATTCGGTCACCAGGTATTTGACTCAACATTTTGAGTCCAGTCACTTAATCCATCTAATCCCTTTATCTACTAGGCCTTGAGAACAAAAATTGAATCTGACAATAAAAATGATGACAATATTCCGAACAATGTAAATAACTCATCTCAGAGATGGAGAAAATATTGTAAAAAATACATAAATCTAATTTTAGATACACTAGCAGAAGTTTTCACCCACCTAGTTTTGGATGTCTAACCTTCCATATTCTTTAAATATTCGAATTTTCAATTATTGATTGAGTTGATTTTTCTCTATGATTCAGAAACTTTGGCTTTGTCTACTTGTTTAGAAAAACCACTCGAGGGAACTTATACCAACAACCTGAGAAATATCCAAAATGTCAGCTTGATACCCCGCCGTACATTGACCTACATCTACCGAGATATCACTCTATTATTTCTTAAGACTAAGGAGAAACGATTGGAATTTGCTGACTACTGTTATTTGGAGCAAAATGAGGCCACATTATCCTGACATCCTTCTGGAACAATTGTGTAAAGAAACTGATTCATCCACACACAATGGCCTGAGACTCAGAGCTGGAAACAAGAGATCTGATTACAGCAAAGATTGATCATGTTGTATGGGATGGAATTGTTGATTGATTTCCGACCAACACGTTTCCCCGACATCCCAAAGTGCTTCAAAATCAAAACATGAAATTAAACCCTTCAGTCATGATGTGTGAGAGAGAGAGAGAAAGAGAGAGAGAAAGAGATTTTAATATTGATTTCATGCATGGTGCTCAATCCGTTCAAAATATCTAAACTTCCAGCTGGTGAAAAACATTTTCTCACATAATTGATTAAAATGATTAAGAGGTCATGGTGAGCACCATCTTTGTTTGAACAGAATCGAACATAAAGTGGTCCACCAAATTACAGGGAAAGGTTTTTGGGGTACTTTCAAGCGAAGAAACAGCTAAAATGGATAACAAATATATAATAAGGACATAATTAAGATAAAGATGTTACTTATATAGTTCAAAGTGTTATTCTCATCTTTATTGCTATATTCATGACGTTTTGTCGTTGCACGCTCCTGTCATTTTCAGGTGATTTGAATTTGAAACAAAACCCTTCATTTCGACCGCTTGTGTGTATTTTTCTCATTCCACCAGCCATGCCAATTCCAGATGTCTTAGTCATCTACCTTTATCTTAACTCTCTAAGTTATTTACTCATCACTGTTTTAGCCAGGTATTGAACTCATAACACTTTGGATCAAGTTGCTAGATCTCACCAACGTTTTTATCTACTGGGCCATATTTCTTCAGGAGTTAAAACAATATATTACAGTTCGGTTCGAAATTTCAATCACCTCATGAATACTGGAGATTGCAACGGTCGAAATATCTTGTATATAGCATTAAAGATGAGAACAACAGCTCAAACAATATAAATAATGTAAATGCGATATATTCTCACAAGTACAGACAAGACGTTGACGTTCCACACTACCACAAACATAATCCAGAAAACCTTTTCCGTGAAAAATAGCTTTGATAGAGATATTTCATGAATTTCAAGTAGAAGTAGCAGTGAATATAATAATGAGTAAACAGTTTTTCTTCTCGAAAAGAAAAAAGTAAATCAAATGAAAATTACTAAATACGAATATCTAATGATATTGTATGCAGCACTATTGATGATCGTCGAATAAAGCGTTATCAATGAAGAGGAATAAATGACTAGTTCAAATGATCTATTTTTTAATTCGTTAATTTTTTGAGAAGCATACAGTTTTTTTCAATTTCTTGTTTTGCCCGATAAATTTCCTCAAATATTAAGATAATGTGTATTTTTATAATATTTGACCCAATGTTAACGGTTAATTATTTGCATATAGCTGGGACTCTATCAGGTGTTACCGCCTAGAAATAGGATGAACCTGGAGAAAACAGCCTTTAAAACCTGATTGAAACCTCCTGATCAGAGTCTTAGCGAAAGTATTGCGGTCATGCAGAAGAAACCTGATAAAAGTAAGGACAGAAAATTTGAGCAGCGAGGAAGATTTAAGGGAAATGGAAACGAAACAATTCAAATAAGAATCGAGATATAATTGAAATGGTAATTTCTAAGCTCAGCTTAGATGTGCCACAAGGCCAAATGTATGGGGCACCCAGCGAGAATTAAACTCATTGCTCAGTTATAATATTGCTATAGAAACAAGCTTGCTACCCCTTGCACCACGCCGAGGTGCCCACACATTATGGGAATATGTGGTAACAAAAACTGACTTCTGCTATAATTTTTAATTTTAAGCTTGAAAATGTTTAAAATCATTTTGTCACTGCTGGGATGTTAGCAGAAACAAATGCACTAACATTTTAATTAATTATTGTCTTGAATATAGGGATACGTATATTACCCACGTATTTTACCTCTCAGACAAACAGTATGGCTTCCGCTTCACCAGGTCTACTGCTGATATGCTAACGACCATCACCGAGTACATATATCAGGCACTCGATAGGAATGGTGAAGCCCGAACATTTGCCTTGGATATCTCTAAGGCGTTCGACAGAATTTGGCATGTTGGCCTTCTATGCAAAATGCGGAGCTATGGTATAGCTGGACAATTGTTTGAACTAATCCAGTCATTCCTATCTAACCGCACATTGAAAGTGGTATTAAACGGACATGCCTCCCAGAACTACCATACGAACGCGGGTGTCCCTCAAGGCTCTATCGTAAGTTCTACGTTCTTTCTGATCTGCATTAATGATCTCCCTGATATCATAAGATCCCAATTAGGTATGTACGCCGATGACACCACAGTTTATTCTCGCCTCGATCAAAAATCTGATGTGGGCGACAAAGCTAACCTTGCAGCCGAGCTTGGAAAGGACCTCCAATCCGAAGTGGACTGGGGTAAGAAATAGCTCGTAAATTTTAATGCTTCTAAAACGAAGCTACTATCAATTAATCATCATAGACAATCGCACCTACCTCCTATTAGGATGGACCAGTCTGTAATGTGATCGATACCGACTGAGCAGATCGCCAGCAGTCTCTCTTTCACAGGTGCGACGTGGCTTCCCTGTGTCCCTTCTATAAATACTTTCACGGCTTCTGCTCCGATGAACTTAGATCACTGGTGCCCCCTAGGTTCGAATTTGCACGAGATATTAGATTAGCAACTAGATCCCACCCTTTTACAGTGAAACCGATAAAACTTCTACTCCAACGGCAACATCTACTCCAACAGTTTTTTTTTCCCGCACTTCCCGACTGTGGAATTCTCTTCCACATGACTTCTTCCCCGACGGCTACAATCTCCAGGAGTTTAAATGTAAGGTCAATAGACACCTCCTAACAAACTAACTTCCATTCTTTCAAACACTTCCTACTCACCCAACTATCTGTCACCCCCCTCTCTGACATTTCTTATAACCACTCTTCCTATTTACCGCCCCCTATGTAGCCCCAAGCGCAATAGTGGCAGTGGAATGCCTTGCTTGGGGTGAAATGATTAAAAAATAAATAAATATTTTTTTTTGCTTAAAATAAACATTTTTAAAATGGTCCGCACCTAAAATATATTTTAAAGGCAAATCCTTTAATTCCAAACATTGTAATAAGTAGCCCTTCCCCAATGGAAAGGAAACTTCTTTTATTTAGTTCTGTCTATAATAATAAATGATTCAGTTCAACATTGAATGTGAAAAAATTATCTTAAATGTTTATTTAGATGCCAATGTGGTTTACACGTCATCTTTAATTAGAGATTTCAAATTCACAAAGGAAATTATATATAGAATGTCATATAAGGCCTCGGCAAACATTGAGGATTTACATACGTGTCTAGAAGAAATATCAATTAATGTTACTTAGAATGCTGCTGGAAATAAATCCATTTTCCTATGCTGGCTCTGCTCAAAACAAGTTTCTCTTTCTGGAATTTATACTGTATTGGCAGCTAACTCAGAACTAAATCTGCAAAATTTTATAGACAAGTGAACAAAAGGAAAGAGGTAACAATAACATTTTCTTATTCCTTAATCGTCCGTTATTTTTCAAGACATTTAAATATTTCTGTGTACATTATGCTTTCTGAGGCATATTTTCCATCTCCTGTTATGTACTATGCAAAACTTTCCTCTCTGAAGAGGCTTTTTCAGACCATAACTCGAATATTTAGGGTATTGTTCGGGTTTCGAAATTGTACACAGTAAAGATCAGAGCAATTAACACATTTGCCATATATAATGATTAAAAGCTTAATATTGTTGACGAATTGTTAAAGCAAATTGGTCAGAGTAGAAACAGAGTAACATACCTAAAAATATAGTGTCAATCAATAATAGAACATGTTTGCAAAGGAGTAGAAAATAAACTTAGCTGAAAGTTACAAATTATAGAAAAAGCATTTACGTACGTTTGGTTAGCGTCATATCGACATCTAATGGGTCATTTAATGCAAAATTGTAATTTTCTTGTAAGAAGTAGTGATATTTTTTCAAACATTACTGCTAATATTTCTCCTTACATTGTATTGCTGGTAATATTTTTAATTAATTTATTTTTTCGTTTTTAACAAAAATGTAATGCTAGTAATTTGTTATTAAAATCTATTGCTGTTTTTTTACTATAGAATAATGTATATTTTCATAGATCTTTTGACCCAAGTTTGGGAGTTATATATTTGCCTATAGCTGAGACTCCAACACGTGTTACCATCCCGCATTAGGGTGGACCTGGAGAAAACAACTGTTAAGAGCTGAAATCTCCTGATCAGAGGCTTGACTCCCGAATGAAGTTTATCATAATGTCCAGGGTGTCACAAGAAGAGATGGAGTAGCTTGATCCCAAACAATTTGAAATGATATGGCATAACAAAAGATATTCTGAATAATTAAGTTCATTCATTTTTATTTTTTGGTTGCTTGAAAATTATTTATAATTTCTTTCGATCGTATTTAATTTTTCTTGATTCATCTCTTCAGGAAGAGTGACTCGTTGCGCCATCTCAAGCTAAAATTTTTCGCTGATATGAAGTAGAATCATTATGTCGAATCAATTGTTAAAACTTTTTTTTCACTGTCAAGTGCTAGACAATTATTATTACCAT
This sequence comes from Ascarosepion bandense, assembly GCA_037127315.1. Taxonomy (NCBI): domain Eukaryota; kingdom Metazoa; phylum Mollusca; class Cephalopoda; order Sepiida; family Sepiidae; genus Ascarosepion; species Ascarosepion bandense. The sequence continues at coordinate 1,212,710 of JBBBDQ010001401.1, forward strand.
CATTTCTATTACACAATTGTAAGTCTACCATTTGTCTTTGCATTTAATAATGCTGTCTTCTCAGATCTGTTAATTCTACAATAAAATTAAACATTATTGACAAATGAAAATAAAATTGTCGTCAATATTTTTGGTCCTGACAGATATGTCGTCTTCAGTAATTTTCAAGCTCCGTTATGCAGATAATCTGTGCATTTTTCAGGAAGAGAGTATGCGATGAGAATATTATCGTCATTTTTTTATTTATATTTATGGTCATGCCCTTTTTTTATTCTGTCAAATGCACTTATATAAGAGTCGGTTGGGCACCAACTGTGTGAAAATGAGCACCTTGACGCTCTTTACTCATCCAGGTATTTGGAAAAGACATGAGTAAAAGAATCTGGACCATACCACAAAAGCAAGAGAGACCATTTATGTTTGACAAAACGTTTCTGCGGCCACATTATGAATTAAGGTTCTGAGTATGTCAAACTGCATCCACCAACAACATTGAGAGGACGTGAGGAGCGTGAGACCACTTCCTCATTACTGTTCTTTTAAGTCTGCCCTGACCAGTTGTGATAGCACCCGTTAATGCCCTATCTTTGGATAGAGAGTTAAACCCATACTTTACGGACTTATGCACAGTACTAGATTAGCACCTAGGTCTCACCATATTACACGTGAAGTGGATATACTTAATCTAATGTTTAATGCTAAAATTATCTTCTCTGACATTTATTCAGTTCTGCAACTCCCTTCCGGTTTCTTACTTTCTAGTCAATTATGATCTTCAGAATATGTTAATGCAATGACAATAATAATCATTGTCTTTCTTGATTATGTTTTATTTTAATATTATTCTTTCATGTTCAGGAACGACTTTTGTCTTAGGGACTTTATTGTCTTGCTTGAGATGGAACGATAAAAAAAACATAGAATCTCTTTCTTTAATAATAATCACGACTATATCACTTTAAAAAGTAATATCAAATAAGTTAAAAAGCATCAAGCATGCTAAATTGATTTTCCAAGAGTAGCTTAGATGTGGCACAAGGCCGAATGTAAGGAATACGCAGTGAGAATCGATCTCACTTAACGCAAATGATTCTAGGTAGACAAGCTTGCTAACGATTACATCAATTCGAGGTGCCCATCAAGCCTTGAAAGTCCCTAGACTAGTGGCCTCTTGGAAATACCAGTTCCTTGGACACGTGGGTAATGTAATGATAACGGCTATGAATTTAGAATTTCAATATCAGTTGGTTTCATTATATTCACTGACGCGCTAGTTTCCCTGGATAAAATATGAATCCACTTCATCTCCCGTATTTATGGGTTAATTATAAAAGACTTTTGTCAGTATATCATTGTTAACTCTTAAATAGTTTTTTAATCTACTTCTTTTTACTTTAAATAACAGGTAAAGTATTGATATGAATTAAAAAACAAATCCATCAATCATAAAAATTCTATCCTATTTCTATTATTTGGTTTTGCTTTCAAAAAATATGCTGTTTTCTTTTATTCCTTTCATTCGTAAAAATAAGTTTATACAGTTTCGAGTTTTTTGGTAGAATCTGTTAGAAAGAATATGTTTATTTTACACCATCATATTTCTATTTTCTCAGATTTTTTTTTATGTGCGAATATCCTTTTATACTTCTTAGTAATTGATTTTTTCTTCAATTAATTTCTGTTGATCTTTATTGCATTCTTCCAGACTCAATCATTTATTCCTAAATCTCAAACGGATACACTGTTGTCAGTTAATATATCTGTAGAAGCACATATTGTAACACTTAAATCAATAATTCTACGATACCAATGTAGACGTGGGTGTTTCATTTCGCATCTGCGGATCGATTTAAGAAATATCTTAGAATTAAGATATCGAAACGATGGCGTGTTTTAAAATCTGCATATGTGATTATCTCAGTTTCATTTTAACATTACCAATTTCTGTAATTATGATTAATGACACCTAATTAATCATAAAAGAGAGTAATAATTGACTGAACTTCATTTCCTATTTACGAGAAATTTCTTATTAACATTGAAAAATTAGACGGACAATTTCAATGTTGGAAAAGTGAAATCTCTTGTTCTAATATGTAATGTAAATATTTACTATAGACCCCCGGCTGAAGGAAGAGAAAATCAAAGATACAGTATCGGATATCGGCACGGAGTGAGAAATCGAAGAGTCGAGTTCGACTTCCAGTCAAATTAGTTTCGTTCTCTTACGCACTAATAACCCTGGGAAAAGTATGAATCCATCACTTCTTCATATAGCAATGGTTTGAATAGTAGGGCAAGTTGGTTTCTATAGCCTTTGTTGAAAAGCACTTTACCACAGAAAAAATGTATATACTGATAAAAGATCTTCCGCCTAGTCAGTCAGAATTCAAAGAGACATGATCACTCTTGCTTTCATCACGTTTGAGATGTATCTCACTAATTGATTCCCCTGTACATTTCCCAAAATCCACCCAGCGCTCTGAATATCGAAGATCGGTGACAGCGGTTGCGAGTTTTGGTGTAGACTATGTTTTATTTCACAAGGTACATACAATTTTAAATTCTATAATTTCAAATAAGTAAGTGTTTCAAAATTAATTTAATGTTAATTTTACACAGTAATTTTACTGCTTGTGGTAAATTCGTCAATGAGGTTTATAATCTATAAGATCATTTTAGGGATTCAACAGTACAATTGTATTTTTTAACTACGAATAACTAGCAATTTACCTTATTTCAGCATCCACTTTCACAAGTATCTAATTTACAATAATAGCTCTACCATGGTTTCTGAAATGTTCGCCAGGATTAATGATAATTTCAGCCCGCAATAAGGTTAAGTTTCAGAGACATTTTCGCTCTAAATTCTCTTCTAATTAATACATTATGTATTAATACAGTAATACATAAATTTGTAAATTCTTATCGGTCTGTTATGAATTTAGTTGGTAAGGCTCGAGAATGTGAGCAATGATGAAGTTTTTCGAAACTAAAAAACAATTAATACTGAATATCAAGATTAATTCTTTTTCAGTTTTTAAAAACTTCATCACTCATCGCTCTGTTATGAATTTAACGTTATTAACATTTCAGGTTGAAATATGCTATGCAGTTGGTATGGATCGAGAATGTGAGAAATGATGATGCTTTTAGAAACTGAAAAAGAATTAATACTTGGTATCAGGAAAAGACAGCTGAAGTTCTTTGAACATGTGATGATGAAGGCAGGTTTAGAGAATGTGATACTCACAGGTCATATAGAAGCAAAGAGAGGCAGATAAATAATATATAATATATTTGAAGAGGCTGAATCGGTGGATTGTAGAGCGAGGTTTGTGTGGGGTAACATGAGAAAGCGTGCTAAGAGCTACCATGAATAGGGAGATTTGGAAGGCCATGATCGCCTACGTCATGAACGAACATGGTGCATAAAAGTAGAAGAATATTCGGGATAATGTTAAGGGCTATGAAAATAAAGGCTAAAAGCATTATTTCTCCGATTTTTCGTTCGAAGAGTGAGAGGGTCGTCTAATGCACCTAGGTCTTTAATAAAGATCGATATACGGTAATATATTGTTGTATATTTAGAAGTTATGAATGTTAACACAATTGTTGGAATGACAATTTAGAGGCTACTGATTCAGCGACAGAAAATGTGCCACAGAAATCTAAACGTGCCGAAAAATATTTAAATCTACCTTGAAAAAATATGCAGAGTATTAAGCCACTGAAAAATGACTTTTAACAATGACATTCATTTGATATCTTGTCTAGAAAATTTACCAGACTTAGTTTTGAGCCCGTGGCCAATATAGTAATAAAGAAAGATAAATTTTCGTGAACCGGGTCAGTTTGGAAACAAGGATGTAGTGGCTGTACCATTAAAGAGTCTGTTTCTTAAATTTACGTGTGTTCTGTCAGTTAATCTAATTATTTCTATTTCTAGAGTGAGGTAAGTTAATATGATTTCTTTGTATTGAGGAAATTTTAACTTAGAGATGATCACAAATCACTATAGAAGCTTTATAAAGTAATTCCATATATATTAAAATATTATGTATTCTTTTTTATTTCAAACGGTGTAAATAGCAGTAGCAGAATTTTTAAATCGAGAGCATTGACATTTGACACGTTAAATTACGACAGGTTATACATACCATAGATAGATAATTAGAAACGGAGTGAAATAGATATGAACAGAATGTGTTGCATAGATAAATATGAATAGTGTATATATATATATATATATATATATATATATACTTTAATAATTATCTCCTTGATTCCCACCCTTTCTCTGACATCGCCTGTATCTTTTTCTTCTCCTTTTCAACTATACTCACGCAGCTCTTTGCACAACAGTGTTGCTCTCTTTCTCTTACCCATCTCCGACATTCCCTGGGTCCTGTACCTCTTTCTCTTCACTCTTTTTGTAATTCCCCGCGAGCCAGTAGCACTACTGCCTTTGTTGAGGTGAAACAATTAGATAGATAGATAGATAGATAGATAGATAGATAATTGTGTAGGTCCTTAAGAATAGTTACGGAGACAGACAAAGAAAAAATACCACACATGCCTGAAGAAAGCCTCACACAAACATCGAAGTTCGAAGTCATAAACAGTGAAAGATGCATTTACAGGTGAAAAGGTCATGCGGTTTGGCTGACTTAATGGCGAAACTGATTACTTAATGGATTAAGATGTCCTTCGAAATGGATGCTACAAAGGAGTCGCAAATTAAATTGGACGGATAACCGTACAAAGGTCATTAGGCTTTAATGCAAAAGTAACTTGAAACTTCTAATTTAATTACTTACCGGACACAGAATGAACATATCTTTAACGCCAAACGATGAAGGGCCGAGTAAAACACTCATTCTCTTAGCCAGGAGTTTCCTTCTAAATCAGGGTTCTGAAGTGGGGACAGGAAAGGAACATTGAACTTTGAATTGAACAGTGATTCCTTTTTACCCACAAAGACGCATTTTAATAAAACAACATATTCGTAACTATATACGGGATTTACACACATATATATATATATACTAACAAGAATTCTGACAAAATCACTAGATATTATCTTTTCAACTGCACATCATACACACTTCAAAACGCACAGTGTTGATAAATGTTTTGTACGTGACTGCATAGAACAATCACATTTACTAACCCCCAGTCCTTGTGCTAGGGGTAAAATAACAAAAGTAATCATGAAGTTACGTTGTCTGTTTTCTAAGGTTCTTCTTTCTTTATTAATTTCCATGAGTGTTATTTTTTTTTAACTAACCTTCCTCATATTTCATGCCAAATATACCATCCGTTATATTCTGGTTTTAAGTAAGAGTGTCCTTCCTGTTATAGTTTGTTTCGAACATGTCTTCTGAATTATAGGGTGTCAATAAAAAAAAAAACGGCAAATTTATTATCACTGTTTTTCTTTTTCAGAAAAAATGATCTTGAATTACTTTGAATAAATTTCTTGAATATTCATAACCTTGAATTATCATTCAACTCTCGCGTCATTAATCAACTCTGTTTTTTTACGATTGATTAATTACTGCTCGATCTTTTTACTCTCCATTTAAATATTATTTGCAGACAACTTTAAGCTTCCGTTTTGTTTTTCTCGTACGGCTAAGTATCTCGTTGATATTGAACATGAAGTTATTGCACATTTCAAAGAACATCCGACGTGATGATTGGTAAAATGTGCAGGAATACTTCCTGAAATTTTCAGTGTCGACATTCGTTACGAGTTTTCAGTTGTCTTAATTATTTCTATATATAACGCCTTTTTATTGGACACCCTGTACATATGTCTTTCCGCGAAATTCATCATCAACTGCACGAAGACTATCCACTATTCACTACTATTCAGGATAATAGATAAAAGATAGCAGTTCAGTAAGCATATTTGGTTTTGAATAAATTTACACTTTGTTGAAATAATTCTACAGATTTATTTTCAAATATTTTGTTAATGCAGCACGTCGAAGTTTCAAGACGCTAGTTTGAGTTAATTTACATTTTGTATTGACTGAGTGCTAATTTTGAATCAAGCATTGGACACTTGAATTAAGACTTAATCTAAACTCCTGTCAGGCGTCGTCATACTTGCTCCAAAACGAATTTGTTTAATGTGTGAATCAGAAACAGAACAAGAAAGGAAAACATTTGAAAAGTGAGCCGATTCTATTCACGAGTAGAATAGCTATATTTACGCCAGCAAATACAGTACTCTAGAATATTATTCTTCAGCAAGTAATCAACATAAAATCCCAAATTGAATTACAATGCAAGAGATAGTACAGTTTCTTGATCTTAGTTTTAATATAGCTAATAATAATAGTTATATTTAAAAGTATCTTTATGGTACAGAATAATAAGTAGTTAACAATCTGTTATTTCTTGTATTAATAAATACTTATAGTGAATATCTTACCTTGATACACCGGGTGTCTTCCAAACATCAAAGTTAAGCATCGTCAGGTCTGGTCAAAACCAAGAAAGGTGACCGCTTTTGAATACCGGGTGCTGTTAGCTTAGATGTTTCAATGATAAAGTTTTAATTTAAGAAACGGGGATCAAAGTTCCGTATTCTGAATCGTTCAGTGTATTTCCGTACGCTAAAATACGCTTGGAAAGGTATGAATGCTCAGATTCACCCTCCAGTTATTGGTTAATTCTCGTAATTGTGTCAGCGAATCGTTATTCTCTCCAAAACAATCTTACAATCTAAATTATTTATCTTTAAGAAAGTTGCAAAGTCGTTCATCATAATATAAATAAATAAATATATATAGCTCTAGCAAAATATATGTCAGGTAATGAATTCATTGCTACCATGATAATAAGACGATTGGTGTTGATGAAAGATACATATATGTCAAAAATCATGAATGCACAATAAGTTTTTTGTAAAATATTATGATAAAACTGGATTTTGATATTCACTGAAAGCGCTAGTATTAATTATAAAAGTTTTAATATATTTTTATATAAACTATACGTTTTTAAAATTAGCCAGTATTAATTATAGCAATTTATATATGGATTTATAACTAAAATTTATCAATCACCGCCGTCATATTCATAGGTACAAAAATGAAAATCCCACAATCTATAGAATGTAATTTACATAAAATTCTTACTTCCAAATAGTTATTTTAATTTTTTATACGCCGGTAACGTTAAACGTTTCTCACAAGACAACCCCAAACCTACCTCTGCTCTTGAACATGATTTTAAATAAGAAATACGTAAGGCTAGTGGTTGTTTTGAATCCCAGTAGTCGACCTAAAGAAATTTGTCCCTGAGCTGGTTCCAGTTCTCTCCAAATACTTAAACTATTGTTTCTTTGCTTCCAACTTTCCAGCTTGTTGAAAGTATTCATTTGTAGTTTCTGTTTTTAAAACTCTGTTGAAGCATCTGATCCTTCAAACTATCGGCCTATCAGTTACCCTCTTACAGCTTTTCGGCAAAGTTTACGAGACAACGATGAAGTGGTGAAGAGTCCTATCTCTCACGAGCTACGCTCAGACAAACAATATCGCTTCCGCTTTGCTAAGTCTGCACAAATGACCATCACTGAATATATACATTATGGTCTTGCTGTGGCGCTAGACATCTCGCAAGCGTATGACTGAGTTTATCATGATGGCTTTCTACGCAAGCTCCAGCGCTACGGTATTATTCTACGATTGTTTGCTTTAATACAATCGTTTTTGTCAAATCGTGAAATGAATGACTTTTTGAAGTAACAAGTATCCAAATTATTTCACACTAACGCAGATGTTTTTTTTTTCCAAGGCTCTAGCTTATCTTTATCAATGACCTCAGTAATGGTATCAGTCCGCAAGTAATTCTATGGAGATGAAACCATCATTTATTCATGATTCAATAGTAAATGTGCCAAGGCTGACAAAGTAAACATTGCTGCTGCTCTTGAAACGGACTTACAATCAGTGGTTATCTGGGGCAGGAAATGATATCAAAATCTTAATGCCTCCAATACAATCCTGGTCAATTTTAACTATCTGGAAAATTTTCATGCCCGCAATTAGCATCGCCGATGCTAGTCTTCTGAAGAGCAGCACACTGGGCCTCCATTGCTTAGCTTTTTCAACCGACCTGAGGTAAAAAAAATACATCCAATTTATAGCTGCATCTACTAGTCGGAATGTTGTGTTACTGTGTCGGATCAAAATATTTTTCTTGTCCGAATCGATTTTGCTCTTTTAAAATTCTGCCATTCGTTTGCGCATTGAATATTGCCATGTCAGGTACACCTGCTATTATTCGATTGACTTGGCATCTAGACATCAATCACTTTCTCATTGACGTGATGTGTCTTCACAATGTCCTTTCTACAAAAATTTTCATGGCAACTTCTGTGAGTAGATTTTTCTCTGTCTCCCCGACGACATGAATATAGAATATAGATCTCACACATTTACTGTCGGAATAATTAAATATAACGCCACTTCTATTCCAATAGTTTATTTTTTCGCACTCACCGCCTGCGGAACTCCCTTCTATATACTGTTCTCTTATATTAGACAATCTTCTCAAATTTAAATTAAATGTTAATTATCATCTTCTATATTGTGGATTCCTGTTAATCTTTTATCCTGTACTCAGTCTTTTCCCGCGATATAGCCTACTGCGCACTCGTTGCGGTCCGCCTTACTTGTAAAATGGTTAAAAAATTAACTAGGCTTAAACAGATGTAGATTCGTTTTATTTTATGTTAGATGCTGATAGATTTTGTGATAAAACACAATCAATAAATTAAGTAAATACACACACAAATCTGCGCGCATTTGGGAATATCTGAAGTAGAACGTCACCGGAAAAACCTTGTCTATAATTTGTAATCTAGAAAATGTTATATAGACAGATGAAAGAAATGGAAGTCGTTAGTATAATAAATAACACTGATAAAATAATTACCAAATATGGAAATTTATAACGGAAGCAAAAAACAAACTCCTGTCAAATATGAGAAAGGACTTTCTCAAAGATAAAAAACGGCGGTTAATAACTTAAAGCAGTGAGTCAATTCCCGTATCTTCGGTTGATGATTAGTTAATAGGGCCCCAGGATATAAATTATTTTAGGTCCTGCACAGACAATGACAAGTGTTGCTAAACTATGACCAATCTGGAAAAATATCTGCCCGAAAGCAATAATCATATATTTGCATGAATTTAATTTATCTGTTAATCTGTATGTTTTCGAATCTTCGACATAAAAAAGAAAGAATTACAACAAGAATCCGAACATTAGAAATAAAATACTGGAGTCATCTCTTAGACATCTCCGACGAAGACGAAATCAGCAATAAAGCATGGCAAAACAATATCAGACAAGAAACAGTTCTCTATCAGATTCAGCATCAAGAAGAGAAATTTGACATTTTAAGGGACATGGAAATTGGCCTACAACCAAGATATATCGAGCAATATTTCGAGGAGTGCTTGTTTTGCAACCGTTTCTGTTGTTATCCTTTGTGATGATAATATTCGTGATGGTGAGGCCAAATATAAATATTTAGGGTTGAAATACTTCCTAAAATCTGAATAATTTGACAAAGTATAAGAATATTTTTAGATGTGTTTCATAGTTGGACATACAGCTTTTGAGCGACAAATTCATACCTACATCTTAATATGTTATGTATAAACAAAGGTAATACATGCGTTTACTTTCTGTTTTTCGTCCTAAACATATTGGGAAATCGGTTTTGATATTATCTTAAACTGAAGTGAGTTAGTGTATCTATCTATATAAATAAAGTGCAGTGTACGCGTGTCCGTAGGTCCGTTTTACGATATCGGGGAATAATAAACAATAGTTACAACCATTGTGTAGTTACAAGCAATTAATAAATAAAGGACTTAATAATTTCAAGTTACATTTAAAAATCGAAAAGAGTGAAATGTGGAATAGTTTAATCGAACTATAATCCAAATTTAAGCGGTGTTCGTAAGTTGATCATTCGTTTTTTCTTTCCTAGCAAGCGTATGATGACGTATTTCAAATATTACATAGTTCGGGATCTTTAACGTCTTTTAATTGTGACATTATATGAAGAAATAATAAGGAATAGTAAATAAGAATTGTTATAAATGTAAGCAAACTACGGAGATCGGTTGCGTATATGAAGAATAGCTATACCAAAGTAAGATATCGAATAAAAATAAAATAAAGCTATTATATCTAAATTCTTGTAACTTTAACGTAGAATGTTGAATATAAAACGCCGAAAGCACAAATGCCATCCGCAACAACTATTCTACAGTGCATCCGAATGGCGGCTTATGGGCTACATCAGTAATTCAATTAATATCTATAACTATATCTATAACACTGTCGTACCTCATTATTCCTCTTTCTCGGTGCTCTTGTCTCTCGGGCCTTCATTTCATACTTCTGTTTCTTCTTCTTTCTTATTATTCTCGCTTTCTGTATATCTGACTATCCTTTTTGTTACTGTCTCTGTCAAACATTTTCGTCTGTACTACATTGTCAAAACAGTAACTCTCTTTCTCAACCCAGTCGTGTATGCCGACAAACTCACACAAATTATGTAGTTTTAATGCAAAGAATTCTTTGCACTAAACCTAAAAACGGTCTATTTCTACCACGATATTGAGCATTTTGCGATAAATCGTTTGCTTGCCAAAGTGCCTTTCATCAGTAAAACTACTAAAAAAACAATTATATTGGCGCCAAAATCTATCACAACTCATAACTATATATATATATATATATATATATATATATAAGAAAACTCAACACCTCTTTTAAATTGGTTATAAATTATAATTCATTTAAATAAGCTAAATTAGCTCATTTCATCAGACCACACAATATTCATTCCGTTTGGTACAAAAAAATCTACCGGAATAAGCATTTTCTTTAACTGATGTGAAAAATAAGAAAAAGGAAAAAAGTGTCAGGACCGAAGCATTGGCGTCATCCCAGTTGGGGGTATGCACACCAGTCGCGAAGATGTTGACTACCAAGTCATTAACCGCCTACTTCTAATTCCATGGGTACGTATGTATTTGTCACAACACAAATTAACACACCCAAGTACACTAACTTATATACACATACACACATGCGCACACATCCACATACGTACATACAAATGTGACTGTGCTTATGTTTATAGATACCTATAGACTTACATTTATTTATGTCCACATGCGGATCTTGCGATCATATACTCATGTTTTATAAAGACGGGATTTCCGCGAGTATAAATAGTGTTATATATATGTAAATATGCTAACTATTCTCACGCATACTCCACAATTACGCATAAATGTTCATACATATATCTACTCATAAATGCACGCACACCCACACATGCGGGTGTGCGCATATATAAATGTATTCTTCATACATACATACATACATACATTCATCTATTTATATCCCCATACAATTATTGTGATCACACACTCGTACATTTATGAGGAGAGAATCTATGCACACTTGTATACACATCTCTCTCTATATATAAACAACTTTTTATAATTTTCCATGTATAAATACAATGTACCTCAGTGAACACATATCCATCTACTTTTAACTCCCAAACGAGGTGGTATATTTTGCATTTCATACATCTTAACAAACATTACACATATATATCTATATATATACCGGCATATATCATTCGGATCTTGATATTAACCTGTACACATACGGGTAGAATGATCAATACATGAAGGTATAATCAGTTCAAGAACGCGCAGTCTATTACATCCAAGATTAACACAACCTATATATAATCAGGTGTTTTCATATACTGGAAAAACATATACATAATTAGATCTACTCTTATACATGAAATACACTTATAATTAGGTGCTCGCCTATACATACAATAATACACATAACACATATATACATAACTATACTTGGGAACATACACCTAGTTAGGTGCACCGATATACACAAAAAAATATATCTAACCTTACAGTTAGGTGCATCATTATACACGTGAAATATTTATATCGAATTCATTATAGTAAAATCATTTCTAATCACACAATCCCAGACAGGACACTAACTTTATACACCAATATTATAAAGTCGTTGCGTACTCATATTTGCATGTCAACCCATTGCATGGTAGATCTCTATCCTCACTTCTTCGGTCCGTAAAATCCAATAATATCCAAATCTTGAAGAAGTGCAGGAAATCCAATACGGAAAATAGAATGACACATCCCTGTAACTGTAAACCTAGAAATAACTGTCGGGTTGAGGTTATGTGTACGTCTGGAAATGTGATTTATCAAGCCACCATCAACTCTAAGGAAAATCAGGGGAGACGGAATATTTATATCAGAATGTCCGCAGAAATTTGGAAGCAACGTCTTTATACCCACAGGCACTCCTTCACCAACCCTAGTTTAAAATACCAAACTGCGTTTTATAGGAAATACTGGGAATTATAAAACATAGATCCCCAAATAAAATGGGAAGTGACAATCAAGGCTAGGACCCATAATAGCTTAAGAGATAGGTGTAATCTATGCTTGACAGAAAAATTTAAATTTTAAAATTTCACGACCAAAATATACTCCATAACAAACGAAGGCATATCAAAAGAATGTCGTCATAGAAATAAATATACAATAACAATAATTATAAATATAAATGACAATAATTATCCTATTCCCACAGTTAGTTCCGATAAAAAACAATTGCAAACATTTTTTTAAATGTTGACACAGCAATTACCTCTACACCACTTACCCTGCTAACCCTTGGATCAGGCAACATACCTCCTACTACTAAGGAAGAATTACTACGGGCCACTTACCCCAGACTCACCCAAAAGAAAAACCATACAGCCCAACACATTCCTTTACCTAAACTAATATTAAGGCCTAGAATTTTCTTCATTCTCTGTTTAGAAGGGGTGTAAGAATGCATGCCTTAAAATGGCATGATGAAAATAGATATTTCCCCATTAAGTTTTATCTGAATTTACGGATAAATAAAGATGTATCTTTAAATGTAAATTGAATTTGTAAATGTAAATTCAATTTGTTTGAATTGAGTTCTCCACTGGATCAATTATAATACTTTAAAGGTATTACGAGGATGTTCCTGGATTACTTACCAAACTTATCACGAATTTTACCAATTCTTCCCTATATATATATATATATATATATATATATAGCTGTAAATATATATATATATATATATATATATATATATATATATATATATATATATATGTGTGTGTGTGTGTGTGTGTATTTCCAGTCATGCGCGTCACGTCGAAGGTTTTAAAGAAAGCACTTTTTGAAGAACACAAACTAAATTACGTTACATGTGAACATGTAAAAAAAAAAATCAGAAATAATAGCTAGTAAAGTGGCTGAAGGCACACGGAAATTTTATCATTATGGAACACATTTAGACCCCTTATCTCCTGCAAAAAAAGAAACATGTAAGAATTCTAGAAACAATAAATAAGTTATCAATAACGTTTACTTGTCGGTCGTTTTTAATGAATCAGGCTTAAAAGAATGATTGTTTTACAAATATATATATATATATATATATATGGGGGATGCAGCAATCGCTCTTAGGTAAATTCAACGTAACGGCTGCATCATTTCAGTCGTTTTTAAAAAATGTTTCCCCCCATATATATATATATATATATATATATAGTGCATATCACTAGGCAGAGATTTTAGTGCTTCATATACTAAATTATATTTATGATACTGTCGGTTGTTTTCTGGTAATGTATGATGCATATTACATTTTGTATATGTTCATTATGGGAGAATTCTATATTGATGAAGCGATGTTGGGCCGTTGAGAACGAAGTCCATCGGTTGACTAAACTTGTTTCAAATAACTGAAGCAAAAGAAAGAAAATATTAATAGAAAATACATTGAAAGAAAGGGATATTTAACCTGAAGTGAGGAAGAAATATGAAGACAGAATCTAAAAATTCATAGGAAGTGATAACAAAGAACTTTGTGTGAGTGCATATGAATGAGAAAGAGAGTAGAAGTAATCGTTTCCATTGTGTAGTTTTCTTAAGTATTACACTGGAAAAAAATATATATTATAGTGCTGCGCAAACGTTAGTGAACCCCCGCGATGTTATCTTAAAAACTTATTTTTTCCAAAGAAACAACAAATCTTGATTAAACTAAATATTTATTTAGAAAAAAATTCTAAAACTTGAATAAATATATTAATTACAAATTAAGATGTGCATAGGTGAACCTTACATTTAGTATTGTGTGAGTTCTACGTGTGAGGTCACAACATCAGCCAATATTTTTCGTTCAATTCTGCAAGGTTTCTGGTAGTTGCGGCTGTCATCTTTAGAAAATTCTTCTCCTGGGGCTCTCGCATGTACTGTCTGGTCTTAGTCGAACTACAGATTTTTAATTAGATTTTGATCAGGACTTTGACTAGGCAATTTCTTGACTCAAAATATCTTTTTGAAGTCATTTTTATGGATTTACTTTCATGCTTCGGGTGTTGAAAAATCCAGCCTCGACCTAAACAGATCTTTCGAAACGAGATCAATATACTTTCCTAAAATTCTTGGCATCTTGCAGGGTACATTGTATCATCAGTGCATACTATTTTGGCTCTTCAAGCTGCAGTAAAATACCTTAGAACATAAGGCTGCCACAGCAAAGTTCAACGGCATCAAACTTTTCTTTTCAAAAACCGTATTAGGATTTTGATAGGCTTACACCATATAGTCGCGCGCTAAAGTAACTATATATAATAATATTAAAAAAATGTCTCTTGTCTATTATCAGCTAATTATACTTAAATCATATATTCGTTTAGAAAAACATTATTAAACAAATATGCACTGCAAATGAGATTTTATAATTTTTTTCTCGTGTCCGTACAAGAGATTTTAGACAGTCTTTATAAACTTTGTACGAAAAAAAAAACAAACATGCGAACACAAAAAAAATAAAAAGGATCTTAATAACTTTTCAGATGTCTGTAACAAAATTTGCTTAAAAGATAGATTGCTACCCAAAGACATAGTAATTATATATATATATATATATATATGACAACTATTCATTAAAAATGAATTGGAACACTCTGGCTGCTAAGCGAATAATATGATATGTGCTAAAAAACAAAATTGCTACGTTTATAGTGTAATTTAACGTTTTTAATTTAGCAATTCTCTGTCTCCATCTATCTATCAATATCTGTAGATCTTTCTGTCTGTCTCTCTCTCTATATATATATATATGACAACTATGTATTTGGGTAACAATCTGTCTTTTAAGCCAATTTCGTTAAAGACATCTGAAAAGGTATTAAACTCCTTATTTATTTTTTGTGTTTGTCTTTTTTAGCGCATATATAGACACACTTAATTACAAATGCATCCGACGACATTTTTCTTTCTGTCGCTTTTTGTTGTATTTATCGCGATTGATTTAAATACCTTACACTTTAATAGTAATTTTTTTTAAAAAAATAATCCTGCGCATAAATTTACCGTTGACGATTATGTTAACAACCTTTCAATAAACGTATTTCCTTTTGAATTAAAATAGTACTTTAAGTCAGATTTTGAGGAACTTATTTATCATATTTTATTATTATTTTAGAGAACTGAAAACGCCTTCCAGTTTTGTATTCAAAAACGTATTGCTGGTAATTTTTTTAATTTTTCCTTTTATCAACCCAATGTATTGTTAGTAATATTTTTCTTTAAAAAATATATGTTCTATAAATTTTTTAATGTAAATATTTCTATAAAAGTCTATTTATATAATATATTGCTTTGACACCAGCTGAGGAGGCACCAGTGACTTAAGTTCGTTCGAGCAGAGGCCATGAAAGTATTTATAGAACAGACAAAGGGAGGCCACATTTCATAGGTGGGGAAGTGGCTGTAGTCGAAGTGTCAAGTCAGTAGCTATCACATTACTGATTCTCCTTTGGAGCCTGCCGAGAACACTGAGATGAATGGCAGGGGCGCCTGATCATATATGGCGGGCAGTATTCCATGCACGGACGAATGGTTGATTTGTATATATGCAGGATGGATTCAAGCGGAAAAAACATCCTGGCCCGACACAGTGAGCCAACCTTCTTAGCAGTGGATTTGGCTATGGACTCGATGTAGTGATTCCATTTGAGATCAGAAGAGAGGGTAAGGTCGAGGAGGCGCAGTGTATTGCTCTCTGGGAGAATCGCTTGGTCCATGCTTATGGGAGGCAGGAGAGGATACCTGTGTTGATTGACAGACAACAGCTTGGTCTTAGACGCATTGAAATTGACAAGCCACTTCTTGCCCCAATTCACCACAGAGTGTATATCCCGTTCAAGGTCAGCAGCGAGATTGTGTTTGTCCGTCACGGCGGGTTTCTTACTGATGCGGGAGTAAATTGTGGTGTCATCTGCGTAGATGCCTATTTCTGGGACTTGATCTCATCTGGGAGGTCATTGATGAAAATAAGGAAGAGCGTCGGGCCCAGGGTAGAGCCCTGTGGGACACCAGCATTTGTGTTGTAGGATGAACAGGCATGCCCATTCAAAACGACCTTCATTTTGCGGTTATTTAAAAAAAGATTGGATTAGATCAAGCAAGCGTCCGGTAATACCGTAACTCCGTAGCTTGCATAGAAGGCCACAGTGCCAAACCCTGTCAAAAGCCTTGGAGATGTCCAGCGCAACCGCGCGAGCCTCGTCAGACTCATCAATGGCATGGGGCATGTACTCCATAACGGTTGTTAGCATGTCGGCCGTGAACCTGGCAAAGCGGAAGCTATACTGCCTGTCAGAGTTGATTTTGTGGGCAGTAAGATGTTGAACTATTTCAGCATTAATTTTGGCCTCGAACATTTTCCCGAAAATTGGTAGAAGACTGATTGGGAGATAGTTGGATGGGTCCGAGGGTTCACCACAGTTCTTAAATACAGTAACGACTGAAGAGAACTTACAGCATGCAGGAAAACAGGAAGCAGAAAGGCAGTAGTTATACAGTTTAGAGAGGACAGGGGAGTGTCAGGAGTACACCTCTTAAGGACTATCACCAGCGCTCGCCTTATGGGGTCAAGTTTCGAAATTATTCGGGATACTACTGTTGGGGTAATATATACATCGTACAGTTTGGCCTCAGTTCTAATAGGGAAGTCGGGTGGGTGTACTCCGGACGAGTCAAATGTGGAGTTGGATGAGAATCTGCGAGCAAAGCACTCAGCTCTGTCCGCAGATGACGTGAGAACCTCAAATTCATTGATTAAAGGAGGTATTGAGGATTTGCTACTGTTCAGCATCCGTTTCCATAACCGCCAATAGCCCTTGGAGCCGAACATGCGGTCAGCTATGCTCTGTCGCATTCTCTCAGCAAACAACCGCATGGCGTCATTCAGGATTCTCTAGCACTCATTACGAGCAGACGTGAATAGGCGCCTATTGTGATCAGATGACTGTCTCCGGAATAGTCGGAAGTAATCGTTCCTCTGGGCAATGGCGGCCGAGCAGGCAGGAGTGAACCACGTTGAGGAATGAGGTTTTAGACAATACTTTCTGGTAGGTATGAAGGCATCAATGCCAGCTTGCACCCATGATGAAACCTCAGAGGCACAGTCATCAGCTGGGAGATCGAACACTTTTCCCCAAGGGACGCCGCAGAGGAAATCGCGAAAGGCGTCCCAGTCAGCCTTTTGGTAGCAGTAGAGGTTCTATAAGTAAGAGGCTCCTGGGAGAAGTGAGAGTGGAAATAAATTTTGAGAGTGACAACAGGATGGTCGGAGTTCTACTGACATACAAAAAGACAGACATCACATAGAAATCCAACACTCTCTTCTTTGTTTCCAATGATATTTTCCTGTTTTTCAATACTCTGGTTTGTTTTTTTAAATGCAAACTTGGCCATGCCAATGAGTCTTTGGATCTCCATGTCGCGCTTTCCATCCTCTGTCAATACGCTTCGAACTAATTTAAATTTCTTTACTTGTTTTATTTTAGTTTCACCGACCTGCAGTTAGCTTCTTCTGTCTTTATTTTGCTAACATGCTTGAATAATCACCATACCAACAAAGATTTATGGTATTAGAATAAATCATTTCCATGAGCAACAAAATGTAGGGAGCTGTGGAGAGCACTTACATCCTCTCTATAAATGCCATATAAAATATTTGTCATCCTAGTTTCGTTGGAAATGATAGGCGTTCTATATTTATTAAGTTGTTGTCAAATATATGAAAATATTTTCTAAAATTAAGGATATTTTATATTCATTTTCATGCCATTTTATATAAATTCCAAACATTTGATATTATTGTTTAATATTTTTAAAACTCATATATGTTACACTTAAATAACCTAAAAATTAATTTATCATGAAAGTATAGATATTTAAATTAAAAATTATCGATTGCATTGACTTTTGCTATAATAATTACTCTCACTATGGGTTGTGTATATTTAGAGATTTCGAAAAAATATTGGAATGTCTTATTTGTAAAGAGAGTAATTTAATTTAAATCATAGCCGATTAATATCGCGTTTAATTTTGTATGCTGTAATAGAATATAATTATCGTCGGAATGAAATTTATGTAATTTAAACAATTTATGGCAATGTTATTACAAAAATGATTGCCAAATACCCTGATAATATTGGTAGTAATTTTTCTCAAACACTAGTCATTTTTAGAGTCTGCTATCGATTTGATAGTGCCATTTCTAACGTATGTTATATTACAGCGCTGACAGTGTATTTAAAAGCATCACAACCAAGATATTGTGATATGTTTAACAGTTTGCAATGAATTAGCGCATAACATTGTAATTGGGTCTCAGTTATAAATATCTTCAGGTTATTTAAAGCAGTCTACTGTGAAGAATGTGCGTCGTAGTGCAGTGAATATCGACTCTGAACGACAAATCGGGGTGCCGAATTCGAATTCCATTTAAATTCTTTGCATTCACTTATGCTTGGAAAAGATAATACTACGTCTCTTTTCTCCTGTTACGGGTTAAATAACAAGAAAGAATGGGTTTTAAAGTATTGGCTGGCAACCAGTATAACGCAGAAAGCAATGGCGACCTACCGCAGGATAATCTGCCCAGTCAGTAATCGCCCAAAGCTTGTATCCCGGACGGCACTTAACTGACTGGTTGTGACATTCTGAAATTGAAAAGAAAATGCCAAACAAGGCTATGAAGTTCCATACATACTCCCGTTCAAGAACAGATATAAGCTACATATGAACCCTTAGAGATTATGCCAAATTTTTTCAAGTAATGACAATCACATCTGTGTTAGCAAACGGGAATTGTCTCTACCTCATCTTAACTACGTGCGAGAAAACATAATTTTCATTTTATTATTATTATTATTATTATTATTATTCTTTGAATTATGTTATATACAAATTTACAGATACATATAATCAGAAATGACGTAATAATATTTATGCATAACGTTATTTTGCAAAAATAAACAGCCTACGATCACATACACTTTACATAGATAAAATCCTTCGTAAAGTGTGTGCTTTATTTGTGAGTACAGTTTTCTTTGAAATTCTTTGGGCTAAAAGAAAACCTAAGAATATTTATATCTGAATTTTTTCACTCAAATCGAGGATCCAACAATAAATGGAAATATTGATATCCTGATGTGCCACAATTTCTATATTTCCACGAAAAAATTCTTATATTTTGATAATTTCTTTGGAGACATTCAAGAATCATTAAAGTCCGCAGAAACCGCCATATAGATAAAGAAACACTATCTACTTTTGTGATTTTGTTCACTATGTTTGTACAATTACTATCTGTGTAACCGGATCTGGATGGTGTTCATAGCAGTTATTTTAAGTTTCTTCTGATTAAAGCTGCAGTTTTTTTCTGTTCGTATATTTGGCCATTCGGTCAGGCCGATATTTATATTTGATTGACGCTAATGCCGTACTTCATGATATAAAATAATCTGCTGTTTTTGGACACTTAAAAGGTAATGTTAACACATTCTTTCGATTTGTCTGTTTGGTAATTTTTTGCTAAAAACCATTGGTCCTTTGCATCAACCTTCAAATTTTACGTTTTATCCTTCAAAACCTAACAGCCTATGTGTATGTAGTTTATCTGCATCTAATTCTTTGATAACGGCCGAGTATTTAAAAGGATGTTGCATTATCATTTATTTGCATTTCTTCACTAATTGAAATCTCATTTTGAATTTGCCGGCTTTCTTGTATTGCTGAATAAAGTTATTATATATATATATATATATATATATAAGGTCATGATCATAGAAGAAGCTGTACTAGAGGTAATTTCATCCAACAAAACAAATGCCTACAAAACAAAATAACAACATGTAATTCAAGTCAAGTTAATAAATAGCATCGTTAGATCAAACATATTTTTATGTATGCCATACATGGGGGCAAGCCTTTCAAAATCTATCTAAATTCTCAATGTATCCAATCATTTTAAAAGATAAATGGTTAAAAGGCTTTGGAGTGGGTGAATAACATATTTCTTCGGATATTCCAAACCATTGCTACACAATCTAAAATAAATATACCAAATAATATAAGCCATCTCAATTGAGGACTTACAACAGCGGCAACAACTGAAGTGGATAGCACCCCTTCGAGAAAAAATGACATGAATAAAATGTTGACGATCCTCACTTATGAAAATAAAAGGAAGGAAACCCCATCATTTGTGGAAAGAGCGAGAACAGATAGTAAGAAATTAGAAACCTGTTTTAACGAAAAATATTTTATAAATTTTATTCTACTGTAGTACTGTCTGCACGGTCAGTTAATGGTGAATATTTTCTCATAAGCAAGGGAATAATATTAACAATATCATTATTGTTATTTATTATTTCTTCTAAAAATGTAGGTACCCAATAACAATAACGCATACTTATATGCATCTATTGAGACTTTGTATAATATTAAGTATGTATATGAATTCATTATTCATAGTTATAGGGACATGGATATACATGTTTAATAGAATAATCAAAAATATATACACATGTAAATGCAATTATCGGAAGAGTTACATTAAATATTCATTTTTTATAGATAGATAGCCAGATCTGCATTCTTTTGGAACTATACACGGAGAGAAACAATATTATATATATATATATATATATATAATATTTTACATTGCAAGACGAAAATTTCTATGATTGAGATTTAATGATTTATCTCGTCATCTGTCAATGTTCAGTAACTTTGGTGAAAACGATTTACATTTGAAAATAGAAAACGTTTTTTATAAAATATTTAATTTTGGTTATTACAATCTCTAGACTCTGCAAATTATTCCAATTTGGTTGGATTATTATTCTATATAATCTTACGGCCTACTATGTTATAAGTAACGAAGATGTAGGATTATATAGGGATATATGTTTGTGAGGAATCCCACAAATATTGGAAACGGTAAAGTTATAAATTAATATTTAGAGAGTTTAAAAACCTGAAATTTATTAGTAATACAAACCTAAGAAAAGTAAATTCCTCGATGTGACATTAAAATTATTAAATAGCATATATCAAGCATATGAAATATACCCAAATACAAATCTAACCATCCCCCATCGAATTTGTATCCTCATCCAAAGAATATAGAATTATAAGAAATCCGGCAAATAAAAAAGTATTTAATAAACATAATTGTTTTTAAAGTAATGCTTTAAAAATAGTTGATCTGATATACTTGTACTGTTAATGTAGAAAGATTATGTAAAAATATTATATTAAATTTTTAAGTAAAATTCATATATAAAGGAAAATAAGAATAATTCCAAAATTTAAATCAATAGTTTTGACAATAACATATATTATATATACATATATTGTAGATTCCCTATGAAGGGTCTATTGGAAAATAAATGCATTCCTGAATCAACTGTTGATTAAAGTACTATTTTCTGTACCAAAACCATGTAATAACATTTCATGTTGGTAGTACAAAAGACTATTTTAAGTAAACATGGTACCAAAAATATTCTTCCTTTAATAATAAGTACCGTAATTGAACACCCCTATCCAAATATATATTATTTAAAAGAAACCAGTAATTCTTCCTACAATAAAATAGAAAATATTAAAATGACGAGAACATATGTATTTAAATAACCCATACCGTTTATGTCCAAATAAAAAGCTATAGAATTTTCATTTTCTTAAGAAAAATGAGAATTTATTAAATCAACGAAATATCATTACTCTCATATGTGATATTGAAAAATATTCACCTTTAAATATAGTTACTAATATTTCATAGAAGTGTAATGATTACTATCATATATATTTTAATTGATTGATTGATTTTAAAACTTTAAGATTGCTATGTGTTAAGAATATATAACGGAGGGAAATATTTTGGATCCAAAAATATAAAAAACATTTCTCATACCAGATGTAAGTTTTAGATATATATAAAATAAATATTATATTTCAAAGAAATACGAGTATCTATTAAAAATAATGTTCAAACAAATAAACTAAATTAATTTGGTTGTTAAACTATTCTGTAAATATCCGGAACATTACGATATATATATATATGTATATGGGGGGGGCATAAAATATTTATTATATACATCTAATAATAAAACTTGATTGTAGAAGCATATGTATGTATAAATTGAGGGAGAAATAGAAATTCATCCAGTGAGAGGCAAAATTATGCACAGACGTATGCCGAAAGAACACATCGTAAAATCTAACCAAACTTCGGAATATAATTTTCAGAAATTATTTTTTGTTTCGGCTGAGAAATTTTTAGCATCACTATATATATATTTATCTAATGCCCTTGCACATTTATTTAAACGTATTTAAGTATGTATCCTACGCATATCTGATATGAGAAAAGTTAATTACACGAAAGGAACAGTGTCTTCCACGAGCCAAATAGTGCATTTCCCTGTTAGATATTTCAAACCGGCCATCTTTCAACTTACTGCCTTTGCTGAAGGGCGGATAAAATTTGTATGTTGATGATAGCATTCAGACCATTCATCGTTTGCCATCTTTCTCTGCACCTTTGACAATGTCTTGCAGCAAGATTATTCTCTCCTAGAAAGTGTCCTTTTGATCCAAAAGAAGGCATTTATTTTATACATAAAATGAAGTCGGAAATAAGGATAGATTCTTATCGAAAAACAGAGTATTCTCAAAATCCGCAATTCTTAAAAACAAGGTTTTATATTCTACAAAGTTTTTTGTTCATTTTTATTCATTTTCGTTTGTAAACAATGCATATTTTGCTATTTGCTTTTATTATTCTGATAACACGTAAATATATTTAAGAAATATTTACAGGCCTTTATTCTACCAAAATTAATAGAAGCAAGTACACATATTAAAATGTGTGCCCAGCTATGTTTTAAGGTTTTAAAAATGCGTGTGATTAAACCCTTACAAAGAACTGTTGCAAAAGTTAGTCAATTTTGTTTAATTTGGTATGAATATTAGAATCATCAAGAAATTTCCTTTAAAGCAAACTGCCTGGTCAGAGATAGAAAATATATGGAAAGATGTGTAAGACAAGGATATGTCTTCTCACTTATTCAAAGATTATAGACAGGTAATTCAATGAAAATTAGAATTACTGCCACATTTTTAAGATAATAATAATAGAGTTATCGTTTTAATCATGAAAATGCTGAATATGATACTAAAAAGGGATTAATTCCCAAAAAGCAATTACATTGACCTAATGTCTTAACAAAACGGTAAAAAGATGAAAATCACAATTTTACAATGATCCATTTTCAACCTGTCCTCTACGAGTGACGTAAACATCAAGCTCAGGGTTCTACTAAACAGTGAAAAATAATTAGATATCTATTTTTTTAAAATTATAACTTTTAGCTCCGTTGGTTTATAGAGACCACAGTTTTATTGCACCCAGCACTTATATATATATAATTATATTGGGTCTGTAATTTGAATATAAAAATTGCATTGACCCCTCCAACTTGATCAATTTTAATATTCATGAAATTAATATTAATTAGGGTCGGCTTTTTGGGATTTACTTACCTGCTTATCCTTTTGGATTAAATATATATATATATATATATATATATATATATAGAGAGAGAGAGAGAGAGAGAGAGAGAGATGTGTGTGAGTGTTTGTGTGTGTATGTACACATATTGTGTAATATCAAGCATCCTATTCATGTTTGTCATTATCCTCATATATAAAGAGATTATCTGAGACAAAACATATATGCTTCTACAGATGAATGTTGGAGAATACTATGATCTAACGATGTGAATTTTTATTAGTGCTTAGAAACAGAAAGTGGATTTAAATCCCTTGGACACATTATACGATTATAAGAAAAAAGTGTTTGAGGAATTTGATACTGACAAGACATATCAAACGCCACGTGGATACAAGAATACGGCGTGTAACTTGCGAAAATGAAAGATAGAACAAAGATTAGCAATTGTCTTAAGGGAAAAAAGATCCTTACTAAGAAAGCCTTAATTATCACTTCCTGAAGAGATACGATAGTTGAAAACAAATTCTACATGATTAAATTTTATATTCTCGAACATTTGATCAGAATTTCTTCTTCTTCTTCTTCTTCTTCTATGTGCCCTGTCCCTTTAGGACGTAGGCGATCATGGATCTCCACGTCTCCCTATCCCTTGTGGCTCTTAGTATGTTTGCTCCTGTTGCTCCTAGCAACCCCCGTCCCGTCATCCACCTGATCAGACTCTGCAAATATGTTATCCGCTGCCTTCCTTCTGTCTCTCCTTCCTTCTATCTGTCCAGTCAGTATCAGGTTCTCCAGGCTCTCCTTCCTCATTGCATGTTTCAGGAACTTCAGTTGTCTCTTCCTGATGCTCATCATCAATTTCCTTTTTGTTGCCATTCTTTCTAACACTTCGTCGTTGCTTGTATGCTCAGTCCACGATATCCGTAGCTTCCTTCTGTAGAACCACATTTCGGCCGCTTCCAGTTTTGTCCTCATTTTCGATGCTATTGTCCAGCATTCACAGCCGTATTGAAGAACTGACATCACATAGCAGTCTAGCACTCTTTTCTTCGTTTCTATTGAGATCTTCTTGTGTTTTAGTGTTTTGCGCATCTTCTGGAACGCGTCCTTTGCCATGCCAATTGGCCTTCGGATCTCCGTGTCGCACTTTCCATCTCCTGTTAGAACACTTCCTAGATACTTAAATTCTTTGACTTGTTTGATTCTGTTATCCCCCACCTGTATTTGGCATTTTGGGTTGTATCTTTTGCTGATGACCATGCACTCAGTTTTCTTAAAGTTTATTTGTAGTCCCTTCTTGTCACTCTCCACTGCTATTTTCTGTATGAGATCTTGCAGTTTCCTTTCCGTGTCCGCAATCAGTACTGTATCGTCCGCGTATCTTATGTTGTTCAGGTTGTGGCCTCCAATAACAAATCCTCGTGTGTCATCTAGGGTCCTCAAAATATTCTCGCTGTATAGGGTGAACAAATCCGGTGAAAAGACACATCCTTGTCTTACTCCTTTTTCTATCTTTGTGTATCTACTGAGGTCGTTACCTGTCCGTATGCAGGCCGTTTGCTGCCAGTAGAGATTCTTGATTATTCTTATGTCTTTGCCGAAAATGTCGAGGTTATCTATCCGAAATGATATTAACAAAAACATTCCACTCCTCAAAGGCATTTTATGGCAGGAGTAAGAGGTGAAAAAAAATGTTTTTAAGCAAATTATTAGAAAGAGACACAGAATAACCTGAAATAATTTTCGCGGAGAATCATTTACAAATCTTGTAAATTTGAGAAAGTTCTTGAATATTCTTCAGGTAGTTGAATGGTCAGTTATGTAGAGAATAGGAAAAAGATTTCAAAATCTGGTAAGTCAAAATTCACAGAGAAATAATTTTTAATAGAAGAATTTTGTTTAAATTATGATCAGATTCTTATGCACCATTCAAAGATTAAAACGCCTCGGTTAAGAAGAGATGTTATATTTGTCATTCGATATATTATGTTCCTGTACAAGAATAGTGCATCTGAAAATAATTTCTATTATATGCAGTGTGCGAATAGTAAAATGTCGCCAATTTAGATTTTTAATTTCGCTCATATTCAAATTTATTTTGATTTAGCAAATGCACATATTAGTAGAGTTGGGCACTGTCTGTGTGAAAATGAGCACAATGACGCAATTTCCTTCCTCAGAAATTTGGAAACACTTTGCTGTAATGTTTGGCATTCACGCTGGCGTCTCCTATACGAATATTTCTGAGTGATTTAGTAGAATGCAGACGCTTTGGAAAGAGTTGGATAATTTATCTAGAAAGCAACATTGTGCATGTAGTGATCATTAGTGAAGGCAATGTTTTGCCTGCATGCATCTTCCCACAAAATTCTGGCTCAGCAAAATGGCTTATATCAATTATATTGAGGGTGTAGTACTGCCCTGGGTCGCAAGCTTGCATAATTGCAACATGACTCTGTACTGGTCCACACTAGCAGGAGATCTAAGTCAGATCTGCAAGGCAATTTCAGCGACAATATCACCTCCTATATCTGACCAAATCATTCCATAGCTTATAACCAGCTAGGTTATTATGTGTGAGGCGCAGTTGATGAAGAAATCATCAAAATTCCTGGTTAAACGAAAGATGAACTGAAAACAAGGATTATGACAGAATTGACCACAAATATACCACCTAAAAGAAATGCAAGAAATTTCGAAGTCGTTAAGAGGCCGGCGTTGAAACCAATGTTGATTTTATTAAATAAAAATACTCATTAGCATTTCAAGATACTTTTGTGTAATCCTTGTTTAAATACGTTTTTACAATAAAATATCAGTATTATTTTAAATTTGCGTTACTTAGATGAGAATATTTAAATCGCAACCTCTGTAAGATATCGCACATATAGTGCTAGTGTTATTAAAACTTGCCTCGATGTAAAATAATAAAGCTTATATATATATATATATATATATATATATATATATATGTGTGTGTGTGTGTGTATGTATGTATGTATGTATGTGTGTGGTGCGATTTTTCTGAATTTAGAGAATTCTTTCTTTCGATATTCCAATGAATTTTGAATACACACATTTTTTCTCCATCTTAGCTTAAATATCTATGTCTACGAATTTTCTAATTCTGTTTAAGGTGGTATTTACAAGACAGTAGTTGACAATTTTTAGCACCTTTGACGCTACCATACCATTTCAATTTTTGTTTTTTGGAACTTGGTAGATATGGGAATGTCACAAAACTTTGATCAATAACTGAAATCGATTAAATAGCACACATTCTACTGAGAGAATGTTTTTTAATGACGGTTCAATGCCTCTGTATTTCGATGAAATTAGAATATATGTGCTGGTTCTTAGCTTTCCACTTCGTTGACTCATCATTATAGCAGTTGTAGGGACGTTAGCATCAATATATCCATCACTGAACATGCTATTCACTTGTGTTGACATAAAACATTGTTATGCGACGATAAGTCACCGAAAACCCCCGCTTAGAACCAGTGTAAACAAATTCCAAATGGTAGAGAACATTTTCTTTAATATCTGATGAAAGTAAAACTAAAATACGATGTTAGAACGGCTCATGTTTAAACATAATAGACATTCAATTTCTTTTATACTTCAAAATATATGTTTAAATCCACCTCAATACACTATATATATATATATATATATAATAATAAAAAGATATGCATAAACAGAGATAGATAGATATTTGTGTATATATGTATCTATATGTGTGGGTGTGATAGTTGAATAATAAATAACTATTGTATTTGTTTTAAAGACAATCTATTGTAAAGTAGATAACTAATGTTTGTCTTATTTTCAATAGTTATATTTTTGCTTTTTTATTTCTGGAAATTCTTTAGACGTTTTTGTTGTTTGAATTATGTCAGTTTATGTTTAAGTCATTTTTTAATAATTTTAAACTGCGACAATTCGTTTGTGATTTCTTAAAATAAAACACTGTCAGTTTTTTGGATTACGACAGTGCCATTAAATGGAAAAGTTTTGGATAGGTTTCACTGAAGCACACTTATTGCATAATAAATTATTTATTTAATCGTTTTTTTTTGTTTTTTGCCATAGACATATCTTTTCAGCTAGTCAGTGTCAGCAATAGTGTTAAGAACTTATGTTAACTGCTGTTGAAAATCAAGTCGATGGAGAAGAATTTTCAACAAATTCATTTTTTGACAGATGATTATTGCGACACGTCAGTGACAGAAATAATATTGTATGAACATTTCGCTTATTCATGCTCAAGTCGTAATGAAAAAATGTCTGAGCTCTACTTTCCGTTTTA
The DNA here is from genome assembly GCA_037127315.1 of Ascarosepion bandense. Classification (NCBI taxonomy): domain Eukaryota; kingdom Metazoa; phylum Mollusca; class Cephalopoda; order Sepiida; family Sepiidae; genus Ascarosepion; species Ascarosepion bandense. The sequence goes on from JBBBDQ010001401.1 coordinate 1,241,085, forward strand.
TAAAATCGGATCGAGATAACAGTGAAATGTTTTAAGTTACCACTGAGACTTTCTTATTCACTTTGTTTTAATGACTTTACAAAGCATTAATTCATTTCTTTCTGCATTTTGATGCATTTGTAGATTCGTAGTTACTGACATATTACGATGGTTGTTGGAGAAGAATTTGGTTGACACAGAAAAACTCATATACGTTTCCTTTTAACTTCCAAATTGACAAAGGCTTTTGCATTTATTTTACATGAAAACTTACACGCACTTAGATGTGGTCTTTTACTTAATAAACTTGTTTTGCTGAATCAATAACTACTGAATAGTCAGTTAAATCCTTATTGTATGTCACATATTCTTGAACTTGTGCCACGTCTGAGCTACGGTTTGAAAATCAGCATAATCAACGGCTATCGCGATTACGACTCACGGAGGACATTAAAGAGTTTGTGGCACCATATTTACTTCGGTCGTAGCAGGGACAGAAGTTGATTAGTGGATCAAGATAACCAGACATATTTTATTCCACTACAGCCGAACCCCATCGCTTCCAGTGGAGCATAGGTTATCGACGACGACCACTCGTAATCACACCGCTCAGGTGAATGTTTTTGTTTTTTTTTTGTTGTTGATAATTTTGCAACGTGTCATTTTTTACAAATAGTAATTTCTTTCTACAGAAACCCCAGAGGAGGACATCGGAAGAGCGGATTCATACCTTCCCCAAAACTCTTTGCTCGTAAGAGAATACAAAAATTTCTACTAGAGTTCGAACTCGGCTCTCAAAGTTCTTATTCCTAGCTGATATCCATATCTTCCACCACTGGATAGTTTAAAATTCAGAGTCTCCCTTGTCTTATAGTAGTTGACATGCAAAGTTAGAAATCCTGTTATATCCTTTGATTTAATCTACACCTGGGGGTGGTGAAATTAAGGTATTTATGCCTTTCCTAATGATATATGTGCAACAAAAGGCTCGTAAATTGAACACAGTAAACCGATTTCACTTTGCATTTCCATATCTTTTACATTCGCATATACCCTAACATGCACGCAGAATTTTACTTTGCCTATAAAAACAATTACAGATACATTTCTAAAATGTGAACGCTGGAAAATAATAAACAAACAAACTCGGGTAGGTGTATTTCTTTTCATATATATATATATATATATATATATATATATATATATATATATATATATATTTAAATAATTGTACGTGCATAAAGTACTTAAATATTTAACCATTATACATTTTAATATCACTCCATATGCAAGGCAGTAAAGCCATTAAGACACAAAGGCTTACTTGATGTATAAGAATTAGGGACAGAAACATTGATGAGGATCGGAAAGAGGAAAGTATAATCATAAGAAAAGTATATAACGATTGTCATTCCATTTAATTTTTGCTAATTATAATGCAATATTAATAGCCTTCAGTCAGAATTAATATTTCCTCTTCCTACATATTATCATTTTTCTGTTCCTAATTTATATATATATATATATATATATTATTAGGTTTTGATCTATATATATATATATATATATATATGAGGGTTAGTATGGATTGAATAAAATTAAGACATAAAAGAACGGTATTCCTATAAGAGTGCCTAATGCACAGTAGAGCAAATAATATTTATTTAAAATTTATAAAAAAAAGTATGTTATAACATTACTACAAAGCTGTGCAGCACCATCACTTGACACGGCTCAAGAAGAGTCGAAGCAAAATACCTACTTTGTTTTGATGTTATATCATACTAATGTTACAATTTTTAAAGTAATAATATATATATATATATATATATATATATATATGTATGTATGTATATACGTGTGTATATGTGTGTGTTTGTGTCTCTGTGTGTACATACATGTTTTAATGTATGTCTATTTATACTGATTCTGTATGCAAATAGTTACACACATTATAAATTAAGGTATAAACTAAATATATTTGATGGACGATTCTTCAACTGAAACTACTCATTCAAAATGCACGCACTATTTTTCGAGTTCATAAAGCTGTTAGATACGGGTATGGATAGGTCGTAGAAAATGCCATCTTTAATGAGAAATTTGTTTGAATAAATAAGACGATTACAAAGGTCGTCGAACTATAGCAAGTGTTTCAATTCTGATATCTGACATCAAGGCCCCTGATGTTTCACCATTTGAAGTACTCGAGTGTACCTTAGTAAGTGTATATAAGAAATTAGACAGAGTTTATTAAGGTGTAATTTTGGGGTGTGGTTATATTTTGTTTTCCTCAGGTATTTCCAAATATTAATGTTCTCCTTTATAATGATCGCTTGTTTGAAAAAAATCAGAATATTTCGTGATAACATTTCCCATTTAACTTGCAAGAATCAAATACTATCTTATTGCAAATAAAGAAAAAAAGATGGTCCTAAACACTTTCATATGCATATCTTTCTCTCTCCCTCATATATATATATATATATATATATATATAATCTTATCTTTTAAACAGTTTCATTATATACGGCAAACAAGGACAATTTAATTTTTTTTTTCACCGTTCTTGTATATTTTCGTTTTATACAAGTAAAGGACTAATGAACTGTTGCATCATTTTCATTGACTCAAACGCTTTTGTCTATTTCTTTAGCAATTTTCACGGGGCTTTGTTTTGGGAGTTACTTTTTTTCTCATGTTTTGATTACTCAAATTTAATTGTATTTTTCTGTCGTTTTGAAACGGAGCGTTTACTCCAAGCCTTCGAATTTTGAGTGCGTCTGGAATTCGCTTGAGTATTTTTATATTGTTAACATTTGTAATTAGTATATTTCAACTGTTAAATAAGGCGAGGTCGATAGTAGAAGAGACATGTTTAATATATAATGCCTATCTAACAGCGAGATGTTGCGGGTAATATGTTTTATGATATCATATAGGTAATATATCACGTAATTTTCTCACCCATAGGCTTTATTAAACTTTATATTTTTAATTTCTTTAATGTTTTCTTTATTAAATTGGAGTAGATAAACCTGCTATCACCCGGTTTATAACCCAACCTATTTAATTGATCAGGAGTATAGGCTCATTCCTTTTTTCTATTTCTGACTCTACTTAGGCCTCAATACTAGAGCCTTCGCAGCATTACTACTATGTTGTTGGACGGTGGTAACGGCCCTCCCATATGGGCAGTTTTCTGGTTGCTGCTTCCGACTAGTAGTTATAAGCCATAATTCTGGCGTAGCTTCTTGTGCGGCTGCTCTTATCAACAATTGCATAATTTGGGGGTTTTTGTCGTGCCATGGCGCGCATGGAAATGTGTCCTTGCAGGTTCTTACTTTGGGTTAATGTGAAGCCAAACTATGCTGCGGTTTGTGCCAATTCCCTACTACACAGGCAGTTCATGACCGCCTTTTACCGATACTCCTCATCAAAAATAGCAATGAATACTCACAACTAAAATACAATGCTAAACCGAACTCACAAGATTCACGTAATTCCCTCAATATTTTCTAGTCTAACAACCGTGATATACGAACCGACTTTTGCAAGGGGAATCGCTAGTCTCTGCGATACTAACCTGGCTCCAACAATACCCACGTGCAAGTTTTCGATCCTAGTTTACCTTCCTCTCTATAGGAAAGACTACAGAATCCATATGCATGGGATTCGAGTCTATGCCAGCAAACATTTCTCTTTCACTAGGAAAGTTTCTTTTGAATCTCCTGACTATCCATACACATCTCTGTCTCTGAATTAAAAAATCTAAACTCAGCTATCTTTTCTTTTCTTTTCTTTCGCCCAGTTTTCTCTCCCAACTTTTTTCTGGAGATTATCTGTGATAGATCCATTGCTTCTCACCTATTTGCCAATATATTTGTTTTCGGTGACAATTGGAAGAATCTGTTAATGATCATACTGGTATCCACACGCTTAACTTTGTAATCACCCAGTCTCTTACGCATGTACTAGACTTCCTCACACGTTTCCATAGTGTGTCTGAAGAATAAGCTTCTATGCTAGATCTCTGCTTCTATTTTGTCCTTCGCTTCTGCCATGTAATACAATTTTAACTTCTTGGCAACTCTGATCATGCTGTGGTTTCTGATAATATCTCTCTCCACTTCTACCCGACCTATGAAGTTCCACCTTAAACTCAATTCATCCCTCCTGGTTCTCCCTTGCTTGATCGGCCGCCATAGACCACAGGAATACTACATCCGGATTTGACGGAGTTACGCATCTGATCAAAATTGGCGCCTTTTTGCCTATGCTCGTAATGAATAGAAGAGGATGATCAATGGCGCTTTTTTTCATGAAAGCATAAATCAGCTTATTGTATCCCGTAAGTTCCTCTCCAGATTCTACTGGTAGCTCTACAAATATGTGCTAAACAGCAGTAAACCTTTCATTTATTTTTTAATCAATAAATATGAACTCTTCACAACTACAGCGGAAAAGGTCAAGTGACATATCCGCTGATTCTCTTCCAACTTCTTACGTAATTCGTCTGGAATATCCGCACCATACATTCCACATAGAAATGTGGCTCAACTGAGCGACGTTTACATTATCCACTAGATGGTCTCTAAAATAATTTCAAAACTTAACCCACATAATGCGAGCGGAGGTGACTTAATTCCAGTCATCATCTTAAACAAATGTGTCGCTGAAGTCTCTTCAGTCGTTTGCAAATTCCACAACTACTGTCTTTCTGTATCTTGCTTCCCTCCTCTGTGGTTCCCGTTTTTATGAACTCAGGAGAACACTGAGTCCTCTTCAATTATCGCCCTATCAGTTTCTTACCGATTCCTGGCAAAGTTTTGTGATCAATGCTGAAGTGGTTCAACATCTCATGGCCCACTGCCTATTCTCCGATAGACAATATGGAGTCCGTTTCGCTCGGTCTGCCGCTAGTGTGCTAACGACTATCACTCTGTATATATACCAGTCTCTTGATTAGAACAGCGAAGCTTGAACTGTTACCCTGGATATATCCAACATATTTGACAGAGTGTGGCATGCTGGATTCCTTCACACGCTGCATATCTGCAGTGTCTCTGGAGTCTTGTTTGACTTAAACAAATTGTTCCTATCGAATTGCATATAAAATATCTTATTAAATGGGCATTCTTCAGATCCTATCATAGAAACTTATTATAGAGTCGTGCGGGTGTCCTGCAAGACTATCATAAGTTTTACGCCTTTTCTGATATTCATCAACGATCTCCTTGATGTTATCAGATCCCAAGTAGGTATTTACGCTGACGGCACCACTATTTATACCTGCCTCTTTAAGAAATCTACTGATGCTGACAAAACATTCCTTGCTGCTGCTCTCGAAAGGACCGCAAGTTAGTGGTGGACTGGGGTAAGAAATTGCTCGCACATTTTAGAATCTACCGCCCGCCAGTGCATTGAATACTCTGTTATATCTGTTTGGGCGCCCCGATGTCTCTTTGAATTTTTTTGTTCGTGAACCTCATGATGAGAATCGGGGCGCCCAAACAGATATAACAGAGTATTCAATGCACTGGCGGGCGGTAGATTCTAAAATGTGCGAGCAATTTCTTACCCCAGTCCACCACTAACTTGCGGTCCTTTCGGATTCTGCTACGGCGAGCTTAGCTTATTTTGTCGCCGGTTTCTGCGCAAATTTACTTCAGCTACTAGACTAGCAACAAGGTTCCACGCTTTTACTTTGAAAACAATCAAGTTAAACCACGACTTCTACTCTAGTAGATTCTTTCCTCGCACGTTCCGCTGGTGGAACTCCCTTCCTTATTCTTGCTTCCCTGATAGCTACAGTCTCCAAGAGTTTTATATGCAACGTCAACTTTCATATGTTATCTCAACGATTCCCATCCTTCTTCTCACTTTAAACTTTCCTCTCACGCAGTCTTCTCGCCAATATACCCATAATTCACTTACATATTCTCCGAGAAATACTGTGACCTGTTCTCGCTCTTCCTTCTCCTATTATATAACCCCCTGCGCACCTGTGTCACTTCTGCCTTGCTTGGGGTGATACGATTATAAAAATTATGAATATGAATATTTATAACGCTTTATTCTGTCTGGCTATGCTACGCAGTATATTGGGACTAGATGTTTAAATTGTTTTCTCTTCTAGTTTTTTAGCATAAAAATAGTCTTACGACTTTAAAATTTTTTAATCATTTCTTCCAAAGCAAGGCGATCAAATGTAGCGGGTTAGTAAGAGTGAAAAAAGACAACAAAAGAATAAGTGTCAAGGTCACCGAACAGGACGACATAAATGACAACTCATAAAAATTTATGAAGGTCATATTTTAGAAGTGGATGATCAAAACAACAACAAAAACTACTAGCAAAGAACGTACGCTTATATCTAGTTATTTTAACTGCAAAATGCTGGAGCCTATATCTCTATTTAGTCTTAATCATATGCAGTATCCCTTTAGGACGTAGGACACAGTGGACTTCCGCTTGCTCCTATCCCTTGTCGCTCTGAATACTTGTCATCTTGGTATACATCCCAGACCCCGCTTACCAATCCATTCGCTCAAGCCAATCAAGTGTTTCTGCCACTGCTTGCCCTTGTCTCGCATTGCTTTTATCCGTCCTAAGAGTATCAGATTCTCTAAAGCTTACTTTAGAACGTGTCCCACAACCATATCTGTCTCTTTCTGTTACTAAGTATTTTCCTTTTCGTTTGCATAATCTCTAACCCAATGATTTTGCTCGCATAAACGGTCCACAGCATTTCTTCTCTAGAACCACATTTTTGAGGCCTACCGTCCCTTTTTCATCCTTAGGGAGATCGTTCAGAGCTCGCTGCCATATAGAATAATATTTATCAAATAACAGTCTAGTACTCTTTTCTTTATTTTTAATGAAATCTTCGGTCTCTCAAAACTATGCATAACTTTTGAAATGCGTTCTTGGTCATGCAATTGCGTCTTCAAGAGCTAAGTTAATTAAAATAATTACCGTGTAAATATTTCAAGAAAATGCAGGGAGAAACACCGTTAAGTGATTGGAATGTAGTTAAGCTCCAGATGTAAGGTCAAAACGAAAAAAGTCGTAGTTTCTTTTGATTTTACCAATATTCAAGAGATATATGGCAAAACATATAACAAGATAAAGCAGCAGGTTCGATAAAAGGACGAATGACAGACGTATATACAGAACTAGCAGTAAAGCCCGGCGTTGCTCGGGTGTAATGAAAGCTTTAAAACTAATCCATGACCCTGGAGCTCAGACACTTTGGACGTTGGCACGAAAAACTAAAAAGCAATAGTTTTTTCTAGTTAAAGCGGAACCGTAGACTGAAAGAAAAATGAATGGATATAAGTCAAATTTTGATTTCCTGGTATCGATATCAATTTTTCTGCACTATTGTAAGAACCGCAAACTTGAAACCTCTGAATATCGTTTCTTATGTCTTTGTCTATGAGTGTATCAAATTTGATTAAAATCGGACCACTCCTTCTATAACCCGATTTTTACGATTATCGGTTTTCAAAATTTATCGGAGGTACCTCGACACAAAACCTAATTAAGAACACTCGCAGAAGCTTATAGTACAACTGTGTAAATTTCTAAGAAAATCGGTTCAGCCTTTTGGGGTCTATAGGTAACGGATACAAACACACACACAGACAAAGTTTCATTTATGAATAAGTTTAGATTTAGATATATATTATGTCGAAAAAAGTATTTACCACAAAATAGATACACGGCCTTCTTCGTAGCAGACTTAGCAACTAAATCAATATAATCCTTTGACTTTATGTTACTGGAAGATTTAAAGTCATTTATTTCATTTTTTCCCTAGTCCTCTGTCAGTCACTTTCTTTCTCTTTTTTTTTCTTTGCCGGCTGTATTTTAGTTATTTTGGTCTGTAGGTCACACTGGCTATTTAATTGACCCTCCAATGCCCACATTGCTACGACGTTCTGGCGAAAAAGTTAATATTTTTCCAGCGATTTTCTCTTTGGGGTATACCATCAGCCATGCTGATGAAGAACAAAGAGATTTGTTAGAAGTTGTTTAGCTCCAGCTAACAACAGATTATTTTCGAGATTGGTTGTCAATTTGAATTTATATATCCTATCAGACCTGATATTAAGACAGGTGCAAGTAGTTGTTTCATCACCATAGATACCGAATGAGAAATATTCAATTACATGCAGATTATCTGAGAACGGTATGTACAATTCGCGACCCAGTCTTGTCCATTTAATTTACTTTCGAAGTAAGTCTATTAAGAAAGGGATAAATCGATCTCTTGTCTGCAGTACTTTTTAAAATGACACCCAATCTAGTAAAGGGTTTACAATTAATCTAACAATGGAGAGAAGATAACGAGACATTTCAGTATCTTTTCAAAGAATTCATGCCACTTAGCAGGAATTTGATAAAATATCGTTTACTTTCTGAAAAAGACATGATCTCAAATAAAACAATCGTTGGAGATGTTTGAACAGAGTTTATTACGTTTTCAACTCATCGAGTTCTTTTGATGTTAAACTTATATATAACAATCTACCTGGAAAAAGTGAAGTAGTTTCCTTTATATGTTTTCTTTTTCTTAATGACTCTGTAAATGTGTCATAAATGTCGAAATACATATTTAGGTACAAAATGTATAAATATAAAAAAGCTATAATAAAATGATATTTCTCATATTTAAGGGTAAATATTACTCAGTAAAGTCATAGGCGTACATACTTAATGAAACCCATTACTAAAAGTACAACTGCGCGAAACATTTTGTTCCATCAATTTGAAAGTTGGAGCCATAGATTTAGTTCTAAAAACAGCCAACTTTGTACTTTTTTCTTACTGTTTCTATTATACTACTCGTTTTACTTGTGCCATCTCCATTTATGTGACTGGTCCACTTAGTTTTATATGTCGGAGATTTATATATTGAGTATATCTTCCATTATCTTCCATTTTTCTTATGAAAAAGAAAAGAAAAATCAGTAAGAGCAAAATATGGTTATGACAATTCAATTCATCCGCGAGCAAGGTGGATGCAGTTGATTCTCATACACTTAGTGTGATATTGGAGGTTTTGAGGAGTATGTAGACACTTGTTAATTGCTGTTGATCCCAAATTCACAACGAGTATTAGCAGCTGTTATGATCACCCCTTCAAAGAATCATCTTAATCAACGAAGCAACCCATTTTATACCAGAGATCCAAATCGTAAACGTCCGTATAAGACTGTCTGTTTTTATATTACTCCTGATTTTATTCTGTAAATAATTTTATGATACTTTTCACTTGCTGTATAAATAAATACAAGCCTACATCATGAGGAAAAAATTACTTATTTCCACCAAAGTTTTTTGAAATACAAATAAAAGCCAATAACTCTAACTTATATGACAAGCCGTCTTCCTATTTTATCTACTTTTGCAACCGTCATTTTAAACACAATAATTATCAAAAAGGCACTTAAACTTTTGATAATTTTTCATTTTTCGATAATCTTTTTATATAATTCTACGAAAATAAGTAATACTGCCGCCTTTTCTTCTAAAATATTTAGCATAGTCACTCATACAGTAAATTTCTAATAAAAGATATGAGACGCTCTGAAATATTGTCCATTACACCATCGACACATGCAAGTTTATGGGGCCTAATATTCCCAAGTAGTCATTCATCTATGTACGAACCAAGTTAAATGTGGTTTAACATCTGTGCGCGCACTAGAACCTGTTTTTAAAAGTGATATGGCCGTGTGACTGATTTTGCACAAGAGGCAACAAAAGGCTTAAAATAAGGAAGAGCGTCATAGTCTTATCATTTCATCTACCAATTGGAAATCATTGACCCATTTTGTTTATTTTACTTTAAAAAATATATTCCCATTCAAGATTCTCAGTCTGAATACAAGAGCCATAATACGTTTTCTTAAACAAATACCTACAATTATATTAGGCTTATAATACACGGAAATGAATTATTAATATAAAAAATACCAGCAATCTTAATTCAGCAGCACGATCCTGAAACATTCTTTTGTCATAAAATGATTTAAAAGCAGTGTGTACTTGTCAATTCTGCTTTTTAATCATACAAATTCAAATGCTGATTAAGTTAAGATATAACAATATTTTATAGCCTGCAGAACAAATTATTGTAAAGGAAACGGAAAATATGCCCAGAATCTTCAAACATTGCGCCTGAAGCAACATTCGCTAAAAGCAAAGTGTTTATCATTCGATTTTACAGCGAAACGCTAGAGGATTTATCCAAAGATTGTGTATGTTTATTCAAATAATTATTTAAATTATTATTTAGTATAAATCTTGTTTTAATATAATATTATTTGGTGATTTTCTTTGATGATTGAAGCCAAGCGTTGCTTGAAATACCTCGCATCTTAGATGTAACAGTCAGTCAGTTAAGTGCCATGCATCATACACAGTTGTGCAATCATGTCTCGAAAGGGACATGGCTGACAGAGCAGAAAATTTTCCTGCAGTATTTTGCCATCGATGTCAGCGGATGACTGGATGCCAAGAAACGCTGTAGAACACGATCTGTCCTGCTACTTAACTTTTAGGGATTAAATAAAAATGCGAAATAAAATAAAAAGCACTAAATAAAATAAAAATACCAAATAAAATAAAAGTGCAAAATAAAATAAATATAAAAATCTCACAGGAGTCCTCTGACAGGAAAGACAATTTACGCATGTGCAAAAACGAGAGGCTTCCTGGCGCCCAAAATAAACACTATCTCTTTTTCTGTTGGACTTTGACTGGGAAAGACGTGCCGACTGTTCGGGAAGGAATTTCCCCAACAAGAGGTCGGAATCAAAAAATAATATCAGTGTCCAAACTGTCCCTCTAGTGTCTCTGTAGCTTTCCTTTCCTTATTGCCTATTTATTCCAGCAACGAAACCTATTCAACAAGTCTTGGATGTTTAGGCGAAAGAACCAACTCAGCAGCAATAGCCATAACATCAATAAACCCACAGCTGGTGAGAGAAGATACGGATGAATACATTTACCAGGAGTATTTGCGAGTAAGTGAATGCAACGAATTCAACTGGAATTCGAATTTGACTCTTGGATTTCTCGTTCCCATATCCACTGCACCACAACGAACATACATTTCAGTCTAAAAACCTATTTAGACCTCTTCTATGTGCTGTTTTCTTTTAGAACATTGACAGTCATGGTTGTCCACAACATCCATTCATTTGTGACTTTTAATAAATGTTATACTTTTGTTCTCCTAAGCCTTCCTCCGATATTCATTTATTTAAGCTCTCTAGATAGGTTATGCTTTGTTTTCCTCTGTTCCTCTTGACTGCAATCTGTGAGTATAAAATTTCAAAACCCTCACTCCTGATTATGCGCCCAATAAAAATGCATCATATTGATGCTAAGTATAACTTGTCTTTTAGTTTCTATCTTATATATAACTACATAATTTTTGTAATGTTCAGTACATTGTATTCTAAGCAGGCTTCTGTAGCACCACATTGATCTTGGTTTAAATTTCTACATTTGCGATAAAGCTGTCCATCTTTCCCTGCCATATAGGAGTACGAATATTACGTGACAGTTCAGTACTTGTCTTTGTTTCTAACGAAATACTTTTTCATATTAATACTTTGCTTATCGTTTTTCGTTTAATGTTACAAGAAGAAACGTAGAAAAATTTGAGTAAATTGAATGTCATGCAAGAACTTTTACGTTGATGAATTTGTAGGAAATCAATTTACGATATCCTGGCTTTTAAACGAAGAAAACCACCGACTACTAGCAAAAGTACAAATATGTAACTTGACCTTGCCACAACAACATTCATATAAAACCATCAAATTTATAATTCACTTCCTCATTTTAGACCGATAATTTGAATTCCAAATCTTAACTTCCAGATTATATCTCCGTCAATGTTTACAGTGTATGCTATTTTAAACGGTCTCAAAACAAACTATTACGGACAGTAATGGATATGTCTCAATTCTTATAAAATACGTGGGACTTTGTTTGGACTGTTGTTATTTTACTGTCTAGCAGTTCCTACTATCAGTGGTTCTTTACTTCACACTGCTTGCGACTTCGTGTTATAAATATTAGTATTTATTTCCAGCTTCCGTTTGGGTTATTATTCATGCAGTAACCATTTAGATTACAACACAACTAACAGCAATCGTAAGTAATATGTATTTTATTTTTGAAACAGACACGATCAATATATGCTATTTTCACTATATAAGGACTTCAATTATAGGTATAGAATGTGACATCTAAACCTTGGCTTACCGACCAGTATACATCATATGAGCAATTCGGCGTTGGTTTATGACTAAGTTATTCCGTTTGAAAATTTCATGTTAATAAAAAGTATGTTCCACTCATATATCCAGTGCTTTTGGTGTTATGCCTGAACTAATATAAGCTTTGTGAATAGTTTATCACATATTTATAAATTAGAGAAATATCATGTAAAATAAGGCTTATGAAAGCTTATGCATTTATAACATTATTTGCATTCCTACCTTCTTTTATTTGTCGTTTTTCTTGAGATTTTTCGCGATCATCCCCTCCTCTAATCCCCATTATATTTTAGATGTAAAGAAAGTACGACATTTTGTTACACGCTTTCCAACGAGTTCTGCTGAATAGGCGCTTAGTGTATGGATATAATGTAATATTCCCGGGTATGATAATAACTATTCTCTCTGCTGGCCCCGTTTTCAGCATTATTCCCTTTGCATTAAATTCGATAGGATCAATTTCCGCATTATTTTCAGTTTTTAAAAACGAGTCTCTCTTATTTAAATGCAGGTATTCTTATAGATGCCATTTAAAATAAATTCCTTGTGGCTCAAATATTCATTCGATAATATACGAAATATCCATCTATAGATTCGCATTCAAGTATCGTCATCTGTAAAGAAATATCCAGTATTCATGTCTATAATTAATGATTTTTCTTTTATGTGACAAGTACCATCAAGACATAGGAGTTATGGCCTTCCATATTACTGGTAGCTCATAGCAGGCTTTCTCATGTTACCCCACACAAATCCAGCTCTATCGTCCACCTGCTCAGGCCTGTCGAATATTTTATCCGCTGCTTTCTCCAGTCTCTCTTTCCCTCTATCGGACCTGTGCGTATCATATTCTCCAAGCCTTCCTTTCTCATCACAAATCCCAGGAACTTCAGCTCTCTTTTCCTGATGCTCAGTATTTCGTTTTCGTTTCCATCCTTTCTAACAACCCTCATTGCTCATATTTCTTTTTGTTAGAAGACTTCTTATCTTAGTTCAGATACGGCGGCAAGGCATATTTTAGGATTTCAAAGTGTCTTCAGAATTCTATGTTAAATTTCTTCATCAATCTTTCTGTTTTAGACCAACAAAATAAATTCTAATTTACATGATTTTCTTGTGTTCAAATCCTGTCTTATGTACTAATAGGATTTAGACACTGAATACTTTCAGTCTCACTCCCGTTCTTGCCTTAATTATATGAATTTAAGCGCAGTATTAAATGCTCAAATAAGTCTCATATTAATGTCGATTTTTTTTAGATTTCATGCTAACATTTTTCTATTTCGCACCACTTGTGGAACTCTCTTGCAGCTTGTTTTCCAGTCAGATTTGACTTTCAAAAAATTAAAGAGGGAGGGGAAAAGGGAACAGAGAGAGAAAGAGGTAGGGAAACAGAGGGAAAGAGAGGCAGAGAGAAGTATGCATAGAAATACGAAGTCTTTCACATTAACACATAGCTGAGAGGGGAGGCGGACTCATAACGATGGCTTGCATATTACCCCGCAGTTGGGGTAGAAGACGTGGATTCATTATTTTCTCAAGAGAATTTGCGTGTAAATGAATATAACGAACCCAACATGAATCGAAACTCGACTCTCCGTTTTACAATTCTGAGTCATTATTCAGTGTATCACTTGCACAGCCAAGGTTAGAAATCGTGGTATTCCCAAGCAATAACCTATCACGTTACTGACAAAACTCGAAATTGTTTAATTTTGGGGATCGTTCGTTAAAAAAATGTTTCAACTTGACATGGCCGTAAGCTCCCATCTATACTCTTATTTGATTTTGATTTCTATCTAGCCATTCATTTTGGGATAAAAGCTTGGTGGGGGAGCAGGTTAAGACTTCGATGGCTCCATCAATCGGCAGAGATTAATGTGTTATATAGTACCAGAAGTGTGTGTAGAGAGTGCTGACATGAACTTTCATTATCATTTAGAAAAAAAGCCTTTGAAAACATTAATTACGATAGTATTTTATTAACTGTAATACAAAAATAAAAATCTGAAATACTTTATTTGTGAGCTTTCACAAGGATACCGCACCAAGGATGACAACATATATGGTTCTATAGAAAACTAACTTCGATCTTTTTAATTTAGATATCATTATACACAGTAAGAGGACAGTGGGCGTCTCTAACATTTCAGAAACTGCACGTTGGAATATATTATTTTCATCTGGCGAATTAATTCAAGGTTTTATGTAATGAACACGATTTGACAGTTGCAAAATGATAGAACAATAAGAAATTGCCCATGAATATATATGAGCAACTTCTTTGAATACTCATTCAATTAACCAAGCGAAAGCTTATAATATTGTCCACATCAAATAATCTCGAAGTGAAGAAATTGAGTTAACTGCGTAAAAAACATAAGGAGACAATGCAATGGCTACTATATATATATATATATATATATATATATATGAGTAAATAGCAGGTTCACTGGTATTACTGAAAAAGTTTTAAACATCGCCTCCATCCGACCCGCATAATAAGATGCCTAATCCAGCTGACCGTACTTCTTGACAACTGACTGTCTCTAGATTAAATTTCTTCTGCCCTTCATATCTATAAATGAACGACGGGCTATTTCAGGAAATTTGCCTAGGAATAGAGACTATTGATCTTAGACAGGGAAAATAATATGAATAATCATCAGAGATACATACATACTTATAGCGCTATCTAATCGCAGATCTATCCACAAAAGAATTATATATTACTTCATATTTTCTATAGTACAAGGCAAACTGAACGAAAGACAAGATAGCTACACGCTATATCAGTTTTCATTTAGCGAACTAAATCAGTCTTGAAAATTAACATTTCTTATCAGAAATATTTTACTAATAAAACATTTGTGCAGAATGAAAAATACGAATTCATCGCTAAAAGCAATAATGTTTAATTTGCGTTATTTCTTTTAAGAAATATACATACTAATCAATATTAAATTCAGTCAGTCAGTTAACTGCCATATTTGATAAACTCTTGGGAGATCATATCTCGAAAGAGACAGGACTTACTAGGCAGAAGATTTTTCCCCTGTCAGTCAGTTAAGTGCCATACGTGAAACACGCTTCGGCGATCATGTCTCGAAAGAGACATGACTGACTGGGCAAAAGATTATCCCCCAGTAGGTTTCCATTGATTTCTGCGGTAGACTGGTTGCCAACCAAGGCTATAGAACGCAATCTGTCCTGCTATTTAACCAATAACTGGAGAGAAGGGACGGATTAATACCTTTCCCAAGGGTATTTCTGCTTAAGTGAATGCAATGGATTCAGCTGGAATTCGAACTCGGTTCCCCGATTTCTCGTTCTGAGCCGATATCCACTGCACCACAACGCACATCCCACAGTAGGTTGCCATTATTTACTGCGATAGACTCATTGCTAACCAAGGCTACAGAACCCAATTTGTTCTGCTAATCAACCCATAGCTAGTAGGAGAATATTAGGATTAATACCTTTCCAAATGTATTTGCGCGTAAGTGAACGCAACGAATTCGACTTGAATTCGAACTCAGCCCTCCGAGTTTTCATTCCGAGTCTCTATACATTGCACCACAACGACAGGCACCCAGCTGCCGGACGGCGGTGGCTTCTTATATCTTGTTTTCTCGCTAAGTGTCGAAGAAGAAATCTTAGTTTCTAATTGTTTTGCAAATCAGTATACAAAATCCCGTTTTTTTTTTTAGCTAAAAACGTTTTGTAACATTTCAATATTTTTGTATATAAAAATAATTTTATTTCCCTTAAGTTATATTAACCTATTTCTGTTTACCGTAAAATCTGGGATTCATAATGTTTCTAGCCAAAAAATGGAATAAGAAATTGGAGAGCCGATTTCGAATTCCAGTCATCCACTTATGCACAAATAATCTTGGGAAAGTCATTAAACCATTTCTTCTCCCTCCAGCTATGGCTTCAATGTCAAGACAGATTGGGTTCTCTACCCTTGGTTGGCAACCAGTTGGCTTGGTCAGAAACCAGTCTAAAGTAAAAAGAAATGACATCCTACTGATGGAAAAAGCTTCGGCTTAGTCAGTCCTGGATCGTAAAAGACATGATCGCCCAAACGTATGGCAATTAACTGAGTACAGCGAAACTTGATAAATAATTAGAATGCTAAGTTGTGAATTTTAATAAATTCAAACAACTCGGTGTATGGTTAAGTTTTACACTGATGACCTGTCATACTGCGAAACAGGCTTGTATGTGGATGACCAATATAATATGTTCTCATTACGATTGATCTCTGTAGAGACGAAAATTTGAAAAAAAATATTACCACTTCTGCAATTGACGCATTACTTTTCAGCAATGAATTGAGTTCTTCCGGTGACTGGCGTGTGCATAAAACGCTTATGTATAACACGCTAAAATTCCACTTCTCTAATTCCATGCTTAGGAAGTAGCGACTACGATTGAAACCAAATCGGTCAAGTTTCGATCCCGGCCAGAAGCAAGTGGATGTCTAGCTACACTGATGAGCTGTGATATACCAAAACAGGCTTGTATGTGGATGACTTATATATATATATATATATATTAGGTACAAACATTGAACACAAGTTAAGTTGCAATAGATATACTTTTGTCTAGCACCAAAAGATGCTACAAATGTAAGATATTGACAATAGAACTCGCTTTTTGGATTTAGATAGATTTGTTTATGTCGAGACTTCCATATAAACGTCATGCATGGCGTCAACAATATTCAGAGATATCAAATTGTTCATCTGTATACAACCATTTATTTATGTCAATGACTTAATCGTTTAGATGAATCAATGATTTTTGTATTCAATCGTATTATTTTTATTAATCTTAAGACGGCGATAGTTCCATAAACTTTCTAGATTAACAGGATAAAATCAGAAACGAAATTTGTTACCAAATATAAGCATACTTATCACGTGAACATTTACAACAAGATTAACAACACGCCACATATGAAAGTTGTAATTGAACGGTCACTATAGTAGATCTTTTTGTATCATTGCAGGTGTGAACCAGGGTTCTATCTTTAGGCCTGCTTTTTTTTTAATTTTCAGTTATGAACTTCGTCAGTACTCAACTTGATATTTGTGCAGATGACACAATTATTGCTTTTGTTTCGATAATAATTCTGATCAGTTCGATATGTTGAAATTATCAGCTAATCTAAAAAAATATAAAATCTATAGATTCTGGTAAACTGAAGCTGGAATGGACTTGCTGATGTTAATATTCCCAGAATAAAACTTATCTCTATCAAGCTTAGTGTCTCTCATAAGTATGGCTGAAACTAATTTTTTTGAGTTTCTAGTTGCCTCTTCTCAAGATTACATTCTCGGCAGATATGAACCGGAAAAATGATATTGATTCCATTGTTTGGTCTGCTGTTAAGAAATTGGTTCATTATTTCTAGACACGTTTTCTTTCCTGAATCTATCTTACATATAAATATAAACATATCTACCATTAGATTAAATTTAAACATAAGTCTACCATTCGTCCATACCTTATTATTGCTGCTACATATGTTCCGGTGCTAATGTTGTATATACATATATATAGATTTTTGATAAAATCCAAATATGAATTAGTAAATATGGTGTCTCGGCATAAATGTCTCCTCTTTGCTATAATATCATATCATCATGCATATTTAATAACTGTTTTCATGGTAAGTGTTCGGATGAACCTTTAAAGATTATACCGAGAATTTATGAAACTATGCGCAGTACTAGATTGACTGTGCGTTTTGGTGCTGATGTGAGCGCTGGTGCAGTGGATATCAGCTCAGAATGAAAACACCGAGCTCCGATTTCGAATTTCCGTTGAATTCATGGCAATCACTTACGCACTTACTCATGAATCCGTAGCTTCTACCTCTATGTGTTTAATAGGACAGATTAGGTTTTTAGACTTGGTTGGCAACCAGTATACCACAGCACCTAATGACAAACTAAACTGTTACTATCTTCTGTTAAAATTTCCTCATGTCTCTTCGAGTGATGATCGCCCAAGAGTGTATCACGTATGGTATTTAATTGAATTAATGATTAGATTGTCGGCAATATCTCATCATTTTACAGTTTTAATGGCTAAATATCTCTTTCGGTTACTATCTTCTTAACTTAATCTTTGAAAATGTAAATGTCTACCGATATCTAATGTTTTCATGATTACTCTTATTGTTATCGTTTCACAATAAGGTTTTTTTTATTATTATTAATTTTTCACACATCGTGATCCTTTGTGTTTTAGTGGACTAATGGACTAACATTAGGTGATATGATTAAAGGAAACATTTTATTAGAAGATAAAAATAAGGATTTAATCCGTTAAGTTTTTCACTATACACAAAAAAAAAGATGTGTATAAAACTTGTGTAAGTATTACAATGCAAAGTTTGGTCTTGAAGAACTGTTTTAATAAAATGATTTTTACAAATAAGCACCGACAGTAGCACAAACTGAACGCCGAAATTTTTCTGTACGGAAACTGGTATTTTTGGTTTTCGAATTTCAATCATTATTATTAATATCTAGTTTTAATTATAGGTTTTTACTTACAAATATTAATACGCATCATCCTTAAAATGAGAGTACGGGCAGAAAATTGGTTATATCACGCACTGTATCTGTCACAACATGGTTTTTGTATTACCTACTATAGAAAACAAGGTTAATCAGTATATTCAAGAGACTAGCGAAAGTGAACCATAAGTAAATGTAGGCAGTTGTTATAACTGCTTAATTTAGATCCTTCATTTTATAGCAAAAACTGGTATTTGGAAAACATTTTCTCTACTTGCATAAATTCACGCTTAATAATAAAGTTTTCGTTGGTTTGAAACATAATCAATGCTTAAATACATGGTTATAAACAAATACTATTAAAAAAAGCAAATTCCTTGAACTGAGGAAAGAGTTTTAGAGGACGTGACACATTTTTAAACTCATTAACCCAATGCATGCGGATGACGATATTTATGTTACCGAACTTCAGTCACTGAAGTCTAAATTATTGGATTTTCCCTAATTAGAGGCATAATAAATTATCAAACTATTTTCATGGTCTTATTTTCTTTGTAGTAAACAATTGGCTCACTAGAAGGGCGTATATTGCAACTTTTTTCAGACCTGAAGAATCGCAGACAATCTATGGCTATATATTGACAAAATAGGACGCCAATTGTTTTTTTAATTTTTAATTTGTTTCTAATACATTCTAATTACTGGTACCACATACTTTTGTAAACATGAAAACAAAACAACGCTTCAATATCTAAAAACTAAAAGTATATTTTGGTCAATATTAACATTTTCATAACTTTTCTGCCAATGCCATCAAATCTTCTTGACATCGAACTCATTACTCTGAATTTATTTCTTGTTTTACTCTCACTAAATGTAAAAAATGCGGAGTCCGAATGCCACTCAACGTAGTGCGATATAATCAGGGCTGTTAAATGTAGATAATGGTTGACCTGCGAGGGGACGTGGTTAAGTTTATAGTAATTGGTCCTGAATTCACTCGGGAGTCTACTCCAGGAAATCAAGGCTCTTGGAAAGAAGGTGAACAAATGAAACTTTCTTACTAAGGTAATACAAAAGAGGATTTTGCACTTTATACGCGACTTGACGGAACAAAGACAAAAGGCTATTAGAGTATTTGCAAGTGGATCAGAGTAGCGATAGACTTTGAACTTTCGGACTGTGGGACACCGGAAATGTAAATTTCTACAGCAAACAACGTATACGTTTCGAAAGGTTTCTGAAGGGGATAATTTCCCATAGAGAGATATGATACTATACATTGTAGAATGGCTGCCTACTCTCGTTGTGCCTGTTGCTAGGACAGCAAATCAATCAGGCATGTTAAATATCCACGTAGTTCACCTCTGGTTTAAAGTGAAACTATGATGAGCAGACCTTAGTTGCAGTTTCTGTGAAATAGCTACACGTGGAGTCTTACTAGCTTTAAAATCACCAGAGGTTTCATTTACTCAATTTCCCTGACAACGCATGAAACATCTCATTGTGTTTTAGCATCGCTTGCCTGTTTGATAACATTCTGACAGGTCGACCATGGTAAAATTCGGACACTGGTTTCATGGTCAGAAAGGGAATGTTCTAAGCACTTCTCTTTCTCTCCCTTCTGATATATATATATATATATATATATATATATATATATATATATATATATATACGCAAATAAGCATTTTTGTTTTTGTTAACGTCTAGTCGTCCCATCTGCAAATGATGCATAGTGCTTAAAAATCGTTAAATATGGCATTAAGAGAAAAGTTCTTTTTACCAAAGCAAAATTTATATTTAAGTGCACCTGTTCCAGTACAAAAGAAATATATGAGAAACATTCTCATACAACTTAATCATTCTCAAAAGCAATCTTCTTTATCGGGGAAAATGAATAGCATAGGTAGCTGCATAGAATTACTTAGAGGAAGTGATTGTGATTATGGATAAGAGTGACATATTCAATTATGTTTTTTTTATAAGGATTTATGCCAGTCAAGCTGAAATGACTGTTTCAAAAGGTTCGATCTTCAGACGAATATAGTATGCATCTTTTAGAGTAGGAGCTTCTGTCAGTAAATTTAAGTGAATAGGTATCGACCTTAGGAATATATATGAAGTAATATATATTACATTTATTAATCGGAGAGATTTCATCACATTAAATGTTATTTTTCCCGGGTATACACATTTGAGTAGACGGTTAGTTTATTTAGTAAATACTACATTTACGTTCGTCTACCGGTCTGAATATTCAAGTAATCTTATTAAAAATATAAATGCTCGCAGGAATTATTCGAACCTTTCACCCCAGTCTAGTAATATGCGAGATGATTTAACAAAACTGGCGATGAAGTAGATATAGTTAGTCAGAGGGTGTATATATATCTTCCATACGCCTATGGCTTAGATTTTAGGTTTTTGACACCAAATCAGTTGAGTTGCGATCACGGCCAGAACCAAGTTGATGTCTAAGAACACTAATGAGCTGCAATACAGCGAAACAGGCTTGTATGTGAATGACGAATATATTATGCTCTCATTACAAATGAGCTCTCCAGAGATGAAAAATTTAAAAAAATAAGCAATGAATTACTTCTTTCGGTGACTGGCCTGTGTATAACCAGCTTAAATCCGAAACGCTAACATTTACCTTCTCTGATTCCATACGCATATGGCTTAGGATTTACTGACTCCGACTGACACCAAATCAATCACGACCAAAAGCAAGTGAATGTCTATCCCACTGATAGATACAGTGAAACAAGCTTTTATGTGGATGACGGCTATATATATATATATATATATATATATATATATATATATATATATATATATTGTCAACTATGCTTTTCACTGTTTCACCTCAACTATTTTACCTGTTTCTCTCTTTAACTGTCGTCATCTTACTATCTATGATCTTTCAGTGACTCCTGTCATCTACGTAACTATGTCCCACTCTTTGACTCTTTTGATTCATCGATCAAGCGATATTTGTTTCTCTGGCACTCATAATCTACCTCTGTTCCTCTCTGTGACTCTCGTCATCTATCTATATATTTATCCGTGACTCCTGCCATACACACACACACACACACACACATATATATATATATATATATATGTGCGTGTGTGTGTGTCCCTTTTTTCCTATGTGACTCTCACCATATATCAATCTCTTCCCCTCTCTTTATATCTATCTAGTTAGCACTATTCTTCCATCAGTGAATCTCGTTCTATCTATATATATTTGTTCTTCACTCTCTAAAATTTATTTTATAAATCATTTAAGTTACACAGATAACCCTATTCTTTTCTATGTGACTCCCATCTCACTTATCTATCCATCTACCCCTGTTTCTCTCTGCGAATTTTGTTATATGTATCTAGATATGTCCTTCTCAGTGTTATTTTCTTCTTTTATATCTATCTAGAACTGTTCCTAACTCTGACACTTAACATCAATTTATCTCCGTATGTTCCTCTGTCTAATTTTCTTCATCCATCTATCTTTGCATGTCCATGTATTTTTCTTTGATAAAAAGAATTATAGAGAGAGATAGATAGGTAAGTTTGGCTTTCGTCAGAGTTTTACAGAGACGGTAGTAATGTCTCAAAAGAAGTGTCAAATTACAGTCCAGAAGCAGAAAACGACTTCAAAGGCCAATGATAAATGTATTATTTATGTCAGTTTCGCTGAAGTATCGCATGTTAAATCTCATTTAATGCATATCAATCCTATACAAAATAATAAGAAAAAAGCGTATCGACATTTGAATACAATAATTTACTGTGAAAGACGAGATTTCTTTCTATTTCCTCTGTGACTTGTTCATTCACGTAATGTATTAATTGTCGGAAATGACTATTTTTTCCTACGGTTCTTTTTTTAAAGAGACACATATAAGAAAGTCACTTACACGAACACGATTAAATGAAATTATTGATCACAAGCTGATACTTTATTCTTATGTCACATTCAATCGTCTATAAAATCTTTAATTGTAAACTTTGCCGCTGGAGAACTACTTTCTCATTCAACAATGCGTCTTTGACTTCTTATCTTTCTATAGGTTGATGATGAGGTTCACAGCTTAGGTATATCTGTAAACGTATGCAGTTTAGGATGAGATTCGAAATCAAAATGATGTTAAGGCAAGTAAAGATATATTATTTCTCGTAAAGAAAAACTAAGAAAGAAGAGTTGTCTACAAAATATAAGGCAGATGCTGACATAATGTATTTTACAAACATGACTGTCAATGAATTAAATTAAGAAGAGACATAATGAGAAAAATGTTTGGATAATTAGATAATATTAGTACATATTAAAGGAAGAATAGCAGAGAAACGGAGTGCATAAACAATTCTAGAGCGACGTCTAGATGATTGGTAGAACAAGATGTTAAGGAATGCCATAATACCAACGGCCTTAAGTGACAGGGCTGGCAAAAGATGATGTCATTGGAATTAAGGAAATAAACTATAGTTTCATATGAGAATGGAAATAATATCTAAGCAAGTAATAAAATAGCTGAAATAAATTTCATGCAAAACATATATATATATACATGTATATATATATATATACATACACACACATATATATATGTACGTGTATATATATATACGTGTATATATATATACACGTACATATATATATGTGTATATATATATACATATACATGTATGTGTATATATATACATGTATGTGTATATATATATACATGTATGTGTATATATATATACATGTATGTGTATATATATAAACATGTATGTGTATATACAAACATGTATGTGTATATACAAACATGTATGTGTATATACAAACATGTATGTGTATATACAAACATGTATGTGTATATATATATATATATATATATATATACACACACATGTATATATATATGTATATATATATAAATATTTATATGTATATATACATGTATATATGTGATATCAGATACGTGGCCTACTAGAATAATAACAGATACATATCTCTAATAATTGTGAATTTTTTAAAAATAATTTCACCTGCCGAAATTTATATCGAAATCATCATTTCAAGCTTGCATACATTACAAGAACAATGCCATACTATGTATTCATCTAAAGCAAATGAGTGGAAATATAGTATCAAGAACTCTATGTTGTCTTTAAATAATAGTAAATACAGTAAAACCACAGTTTTATATATATAATATTTGCAATTAAAAACAATAAGAATCCTATCATTACCTGGAATGTCTTCGCTAACACCAACCCTTATAATGGAAAAGAAATAGATCTAACATATCTTTTAGGAAAACTTAAAATCCTTATTATCATAAATATCCCTTAATCTTCTCAACAAAAATTACATTAATGGTCACATTGTTGCATCGAAAAAATAATTAATTAAATACTTAGATCCAGATTAATACTGATTCAGATTGATACTGATTCACCTTGTTTCTTTCTTTCTTCCACCCGTGCTTGGTGTATTTTATTTCCTTCTTTACTCTGCCAATATGACTTAGCAGTAATATTTAGAATTCAATGACAGCTCTTGATTTCATGTCCTTGAATTTTAATATATATATTTTTACTTTTAATTTGCATTTTACATCTTTATGTAATTTTTAGCTAATTATAACATATTACATTGATATTATAAAACAGAAATTCCAAGAATATCAACTGAACTTAAATTTAAAACACTTAAACGGTCAGTTTGATCTATGCATCTGACAACTGCATTACGCATAAAACACCTAGTGGTGCTACCAACGTAGAATAATATATATATTTACTAATATATAATAATAGTTCTGCTTATATTATATTGAGCACTGTTTTATTAACACCAGCATATTATTTTTACATGGTTGTATTCCCATATATGTAATAATAATAATAATAATAATAATAATAATAATATATATATATATATATATATATATATATATAAAGTGTTTTACATTTAAATATATATTTTCCTTTTGTACTGATTTAACTTTTTGTGAAATAGAACATTTCTTCGCATTTAATTTTCCCTGCTAAGCCTTCTTATCAATAAAAGCAATATTACTTTTTATTCCCGACTTCCTAGAACTTAGAAATAATTGATTCATCACTAATGTACCATCAGAAATGAAAGCAGTAAACGAATCTCAGCTCAGACGACAGGCGATAACAAAAATAAGCAAGTTGCATTAACTTCCATCAGGTCGGGCGTAGTGGAAGTCCTTCATAGAAAAAAGTTTCTTTCAGATTTGCTTTTGAATAAGTGAGAAAAATATAAGCGGAACAAATTAATAAATAATCGATCGCATGCTCGTAATATATGCATAAAAAATTCTAGCTCACGAACTCTCAAATAATCGGCCGCAGAAGAACATTTTTTATCAAGTGAGCGGGCCTTTTTATTTATTTGAGAATCTAAAAAAGCACAGAACAATTTTGGAAAAAAAATTCAGTTTTTATGATTTTTGTGAAAATTGACTGGAAGAAAATGCGTGAGAATGCTTGGGTCTGCTAAACCATGTTTCTTATTAATATTTATCATTTTAAGATATGTGTGAAAGGCTAAAATGAATCCTAAGTAGGGACTATTAGCTGAAAATAGGTATTGGCTATATATATATATATATATATATATATATATATATATATATATAGTAATCTGCAGAGAGATCGCTTTCGCTGTTTTCAATTGTTTTTTCTAGTCAGGATTGAAACCCGATTGCATTGACATCAGTCGGCGATTCTACCTCTGAGCTATGTTCGCTCGGTAGTGGAATGCGGACTTTAGCGTGTTATATACAACGTACACACACGCCAGAGTTTTAATGTGCGCTATATGTATGCGTTAAAGTACTCAATATCAAGGACAAAGCGTACGTAAATATAAAAATGGACATTGTAGTTTACACCAAAATGCGAAATTATGACGTTTGTTGCTAAAGGCGATGCGCAGGCCATATTCGTTGTACATATATATATATATATATATATATATATATATATATATATATATGTGTGTGTGTGTGTGTGTGTGTTGTGTGCGCGCGCGCATCCTCACATTCAGAAAAGACCCGTACCTGTAAGAAGGCTGGACAACTCACTGAGATGTTCTAAATTCAACTTGTCTCGGGACTGTTCAAAACTCAAATCAAACTAAAATTTTGCTCTTCCCAAGTCTCAACTTGACGTCATTTCCGCTTCACTGATAGCTGTTTTCCGGTGCAAATTTTGAATCGGAGGCCTAACATCTGTAAACTCACAAGACAAAAACAATTTTCAAATCCACTGTGCATTCTTTTTTCATCCACCTGACATTTCAAATTATTCTCCATTTGTTCAAATCTTAAAACATCTGTCTCGCAAATACACTTCATGTCAAAAACCTACACAGACCAAAATATTGTACCAACGAATCCTTAAAAATAAAGAAATATGCTTAGCAACAAAAACTTCTCAATCGCCAAGTGATATTTATTTTCATCTGCTTGAAAATCTTCTCAAATTGAAAGAAAAAATTGAAACGACAGACATGTTTTTTTTAAAAGAATGTTCAGAATAACATGATTGAAAATATGAGAAACAAGTAAATTCTAAGAAAAAAATTAATAGAATGCTAAAGTTTTGCCTGTTGTTTAGATTCCTCTATTTGCAAGCTTTTTGATCAAAAGTAAAGTCTTATCCAAATTTTCTTGTTTAGTGTAGAGTATCCAATTCACCCTCTTTCACCCTCAGTAGCTCTTCGTGTCTTAGTAGAATTATCAGCCTGTTTGGGGTTAATTATTTAAAAACAAAATAACTATTTCAAGGAATAAATATGCTTTCAAAAATAAAATCAGCTGCGATTTTTATGAAGTAATTTTGAAAGATGGTTTGCAGAATCTTAGACTTGCAAGATATAAGGAAAACAAAATTAGCAAATGAAAGTTTGAATAAACAAGGTAACGACTCTAAGGGACCCGATCGACAACAATTAAAACGTTTAATTCAACAATGCATATAGTTTAAAATAACGTTTATCGCCCGT
This sequence comes from Ascarosepion bandense, assembly GCA_037127315.1. Lineage (NCBI taxonomy): Eukaryota > Metazoa > Mollusca > Cephalopoda > Sepiida > Sepiidae > Ascarosepion > Ascarosepion bandense. The sequence continues at coordinate 1,267,943 of JBBBDQ010001401.1, forward strand.
GACCTGAAATTTTAATCCATGTAAAAGATGAATAAATTTAGATATTTTAAACGAAGCTTTGTCAGCTATTATTAAATTCTAATTATGTTTTCTAACTAATATATATATATATATATATATATATATATATATATAGAGAGAGAGAGAGAGAGAGAGAGAGAGATAAAATAATCTAAATCATTATTTTTAGGTACAAGTCAGTATGAAGCAATTTATAATAATACCATTTCTTAACACTGAGTAAATGTTCTTTATACTTGTCTCTATATATCAGATTGTTTCTCATTTAAGAATACAGAAATATAACAATATTTATTACGTGTAAAAAATAAAAAAAAATATTCTTCATGTAAAGGACTACTGTTCTCTTTTATATGTACGCTTGCCGGAATCTATATTGAAAACATACTACTTTCATAACGATATATGTTTTTGTAAAATACGCCCAAGAAAACTTGATGCACCCCCAAAATTGAAACTGTGTCATAAGAGATGCACTCATCAGAAACCATGGAAATATTTTACTTTAAAAATATCAGTTGTATATTGTAGATGGGATCAAAAGCAATTTGTCTATTCCTTCTTTTGTTTTTCAAATTTTAATCTGAGTTTTATAACTATCAACTAAAGATTCTCGCATCTAGGAAAATACTATCTCAGGTTTCATTTTATATGCAGGAGTGCAATTTACAGCGAACCTTCAAAAGAATAGGCTTGCCTCAATACCACAAAAATAATTTTCTTTATTCATAATTTGACCTGAAATAAATATTTGCTTGGTTTTTCTATAATATAAATTATAAAGTAAAATTGGAAAAAATAATACTTTATTAATATTTTATCTGATTACGTACGGAGATTTTTAGATGTTTAACAAGCCAGGAAGAGTAGAAATTGAAGACGGTAAATGTAAAATAGAAAAAGGAATGCGTGTAGAAAAGTCGTAAGATTTCTTCTAAAAATATTACTGTATAGGAAAAGTTACTGTGAAATAAAGAATGCTGTATTAGCTACTATGTAATTTCTATTCTTATATGTTGGACAATTTCTTCCAATTTATAGAAGTGAATTGATACAACAAGAATGTGTTTCTACCAAAGCTTGTTGATACATTCCGCATTGAAATCCATGATAATCATGGTAGATGTTGAAATAACACTGTAAAATTTTAAGTCCAATATTTAGTAACTAACAAATACAACAATTTACGTTTTGTTTATGAAATCGAGAAAGTGAATAACCGTAATTCCCATGACTAAAATATGAGAGCTTTTACACTATAAAATCCCTAACGCCCGAAATATTCAGGGAATATTAATTTTCATCTGATTTGTTAAATCAGAATTTAACATTACAATATAAAATGTAGCCCCTTATGTTATATGGCGGGGGTTACTCTATTCAGAGACTGCACTTCAAGTACTATATAAACTGCTTACGCAAAAGAAAGAACGATAAAATATTTAATTTAAACTTATTTAAAGTTAAATGAACTTCACGAGAGCAAAAATTCATTTATTCCTTATATGCTATTGTAAAATAGAAGAAAAATAAATAAATAAATAAATAAGTAAAAGCATTTTCTTTCTGTGAATTTATTTTTGCGTTTGACATTCTAAAAGTATTATCTATATTTATAAACTGTCAAAGAATGGGGTTTGAAAGATAAAAAAAAGCGAATGAACAAACATCACATATAATAGTAAATAAATATAAATATACACACACGTATACATTATATATATATATATATATATATATATATATATATATATATAGTCTACTTGGTATCTTATAAGGTCAATTCCACAAGAGATTGTAATCCGATTAGAACTCAATGTTAGAATTTAACAGAGTATTATAATGAAAATAAATTGAATGCATTTACAAATCCATTGCGGATTTATTTCGAGGAGCACTTACAGACCGGTCGTCAGACCAAATTCTTCACAAAAATGACTGGGTTAGATTTAACTAGATAAAAAAGCAAAATGGGAGGACATGAAAAAAACTGGGCGAAGTGGTTATATTTACAGTGTTAATTACGAGAGGCTGTGTTTCTATCCCAAGCGATGAGATGACCTTGGACTAAACTTTTAGTTGGCCATTCTCAAATACATGGCAGTAAATTTAGAGCCGTATTTTCACTAGAATAATTGAATTGTTGGCTTTTTGTATTAATTCTAACGATAATAATAATAATAATAATAATAATATCTTCATTTTGTACGTACTAAATTTCTGTCGTTTTGGTTCTATGACAATAATATTTTTATCCTGCACGATAAGAATGTTAAAAAAAAAGAACAACTGAAGATGAATCCTAATTATTCTTAACGATACCAATAATACTATTTCATGAAACATAATAATAATAATAATAATAATAATAATAATAATAATAATAATAATAAACATAAAAAAATAGCCAAAGAACTCCAAGAAATGGTTGACGATCCCACTAAAGCTCCTGCATGGATGACAAAAGGAATTACATTTCTTCTACCCAAGAATGGTGACACAAACAACCCGAAAAACTACAGACCAATTACATATCTTCCGACAACATATAAACTACTAACATCTATTTTAACAAAACAAACCTATTTATTCTTAGAAAGAAATGACATGATACCGCTTGAACAAAAAGGGTGCAAACGTGGCTGTTATGTTTGTAAAGACCAATTGCTAATTAACAAAATGATCCTGGAAAACTGCTACAGTACAAAGAAAAATCTTAGTACTGCCTGGATAGACTACCGAAAAGCATTCGATAGTGTGCCACATTACTGGATTTTAAAGACTTTAAATATATACAAGATATCGCCCGTCATCATCAATTTCATCAAACAGTGCATGTCTATATGGAAAACAACCCTTTACCTCAATCATATAAATGGAACCTATAAGTCTGATGAAATAAACATCAAAAGAGGTATATTTCAAGGTGATTCTTTATCTCCCTTACTATTCTGCATAACATTAATAACACTAACCAGTCAACTTAATAAGACAGAATGTGGTTATAAAATAGGCCAAAAGAAAATAAGCCATATATTTTACATGGATGACTTAAAGTTATATGCTAAGAATGATAATGAGCTGGAAGATCTTCTGCAAACTGTAAAATGATTCAGCGAAGACATTGGAATGAAATTTAATTTGAATAAATGTGCTAAAGCTACAGTTTTACGTGGATCAATACAAGAAACATCCTCAATTAGCCTAGACCCTGCTGTAACAATAAAAGAATTGAAACCAGAAGAAGCTTATAAATACCTAGGTGTAAATGAGAGCGAAAACATTCACCATAAAAAATGAAAGAAATAGTGCGTAAAGAGTACTATAGAAGGCTACGAATGATATTAAAAACTGAATTAAATTCACAGAACAGAGTTATGGCCATTAATAGCCTTGCAATCCCAGTTGTCCAATATAGCTTCAACATCTTAAACTGGACTCTAAACGACATCAGATGAATGGATGCTAAAAAAAGAAAGCTTCTTTCTAAGCATAAGATGCATCATCCAAAGGCTGATGTAGACCGTCTATACATACCCCGTAAAGAAGGTGGAAGGGGTCTTATTCAGCTGGAATTGTCATACAAGACAACAACTATTGGCTTACTAACATACATAGAAACAACAAAGGATTGGATGATACAATTAGTAAGGCAACATGAAGAAAGAAAGAAAAAATATTCAATAATAAAAGAAGGCAGTAAATACAAACAAGATTTACAGTTAGTAGATTCTGTAGAAAAGCAAAACAGAAGCCAAGAACCAACTATTGCGGCAAAAAATATGAAAATGAAAACCAAAGATAAAGCTCTTGAAAAGATGAAACAGCGCTGGCAAGACAAACCTCTGCATGGCCAATATCCAGTACGTGCCAATAAATCCAATGTTGACAAAGTTAATACTCATCGATGGTTACGTGCATCTGGATTAAAGTCTGAAACCGAAGGATTTATACTTGCAGCACAAGACCAAAGTCTTTTCACGAGAAACTTTCAGGCAAATATTGTGCATAATAATATGGATCCAGGGTGCAGGTTTTGTGATAAACGCCAGGAAACAATAGACCACCTAATCTCAGGCTGTTCTGTGCTTGCCCCGGACGAATATAGAGATCGCGACGATGGACTTGGGCAATGTTTACATTGGGCAATGTGCAAACATTATGGAAAAGCTGTAGACAAGCGCTGGTATGAACGTCATCCAGCACCGGTTACAGAAATAGAAGATGTAACCATTCTATGGGATTGCACCATCTACACAGACAGAAGGGTTGAGGCGGACGGGCCGTACATTATTGTTAAAAACCAGAAGGAGAAGACTTGTCTGTTGATTGATATGGCTTGTCCAGCGGATTGTAACATAGCAATCAGGGAGTTTGAGAGACTGTCAGGGTATAAAGACCTGGAAATTGAAATAGAAAAAATGTGGAAATTGAAAACGAGAGTTGTGCCAGTGATGGTGGGTGCGCTTGGAATGATAAAAAATGGAACAAAGCAACACATTGAGGGAGTCCCTGGAAGCCCCAGCTTGGGAGACATACAAAAAATTGTCTTATTAAGTACAGCCCACACACTAAGGAAAACTTTGTCTATGTAGTGCTGAGGATGATAGGGAAGATAGAAAAACATGAAATGGAGCCATAACAACACGCCACTACCTGCCTTAGGTCTCCCCGCAGACTTGGTTGGTAGTGAGACCAAAGCAGAAATTGAAATATGATGAAAAATGACATAATAATAATAATAATGTAAACGATGACTAATATAAATACAAATAAATTAATGGATATAAAGTCTTTAACGGGTCATTACTTGCACACATTGAACGGTTGTTTAAGGGGTTTATGTTATATATTTGCTTGCATATTAATCTTTAATTGCACACCTACTTGTATGTAACTATTATATCCATTAATTTATTTGAATTTTCATTAGTTATTTATCGTTATTACTATATTATTATTATTATTATTATTATTATTAGTTTAAGAAATAGTATATTTCTCTGCAATATTTTCACCCATGTTTTCCAGGGAATCTGCTACAACATGCTTCTTGTTGCGAATCTTTGCTTTCACGACACTTTCAGACATTCTTTTTGGGTAAGCCTATCACAGAAGCGCTATCTTGCCACATCCTACATATTCTCCTGACCTAGTTCCCTCGAATTATCACTTATTTCGCGGATTACAAATCCATTAAGATGGCCTGAGGTTAACATCACGAGAGAAGATTGAACATGAGTTAGATTATTATTTCATATCAAAACCTAAATAAATTTTACAAGCGAATCATTTATAAGGTCGTTGACAGATGGAATCAAGTTATAGAGAGCAAAGTAATTGTTGTTATGAATAAAGATATTCAAAAACACAAAGTTTTTCATCTTCAAGATGAAATTTTGAATAAGCAAAAACTTTCGAACCGACCTGATATTTGAATTTTTATTTGTTTAACGTTAATATCTTTAATGGAAACTCGTATTTGATTGGAAAGTATGTTTATTTTTATATGTATATATACATATATATTCAGTTAAACTGTACATTATAATTTCCACTGGGCTTGACCTTTGAGACATCGTTTGAAAAATAGCTATCTTCCGGCAGTAATCGAACCTACAAACTCTCACACTAGAGAGATGCCGTTTTTAGATAAGATGTACCCTTACTAACCTACCCATGAAGACAAAGTTCAGTTTAGCATTTCAATAGGTTTTTTTCATTTGTTTCACAGTATTATTATTTAATGGATATTCTATTTGATGGAAATTATTATGTACAGTTTAACTTTATATATATCTCAACAGAATCTCGAATCAAATACGAGTATCTATTAAAAATAATAATGTTAGAAAATAAAAATTCGTATATATATAATGTGAGAGAGTTAGAGACTATAGTTATTAATATTTTTATAATAAGATATTGGAATTTAAGCTAAGTTTTTAGTTTTCGGAGCCAAGTGCACAATCTTTATATATATATATATATATATATATATATATATAATGGCAATATTAGCCTCTTCCTTACGGTAGAAACCAAAATTTAAAAAATTAACAATGAAAAAATATACAATATTTATGATGAGAACAGGAAGTCTAACATTTTTCTAAAACTCCAATACGTAAAACTTTAATTTTAGAAGATAAATGATAATTGAAACGCAATTAAATGGGTAACGTGCTTACTGAATACACGCAATATTGGAAGATATATGGTCAAATTACTGCATTGTCTTATATATAAATTCTACGGGAATCTGGGACTCTTTGCATAAAAGACAAAAATAATAACGGTTTATGCATCACTATTAGTAATAAATCACCGAAGTTGGGAAACTTTATTAATAATAAAAAAAAGATATTATAAAATGTTATTTAACAAAAAAATGTCTGAAAACAAAGGGCCACATAAAACCATAAAAACGATGAGTACAATAGATATTAGAGGGAGTAAATAATAATAGCCTCGAGAACAAAGCGGTCAAAATAAAGCTGTAACATGTATGATCACGTCTTGCGGCGAATTAAAACAAATACTTTGGCGAAATTTGGAACCCCAGGCCAGATTGTGCTCAGACAATAACTTCCGTTCCTTAGGAGATTTTCTCTCATTTCTTGATCATTAAAACAAAGAGAGTCGATTGTGAAACTGTTTAATAAAAACAAAAATAGATAAAAGAAAAAAAGATCAATATAGTTTTCTTAATTAGATTAGTTTTATAATGAAAAAATTAGTTTTATAATGAATTAATAATAATGTAAAAAGCATTACAGGCGATCATATATAGTAAAGCTTTAACTATTTATGTACGTATGCATATATATGTATACATAAATATATCCATGTATACACCTAGATACACACACACACACACACATATATATATATATATATATAGAGAGAGAGAGAGAGAGAGACAGACAGAGAGAGAGAGAGAAACTCAAATACAGGGTGTTCCAGCAAAATCCATCATTGACAAAAAGAAACCGAAATAAGCAATATAAAACAAAAGTTGTATGTGCAGTGACCCGACAGTTTATTTAGAAACAGTTACTGTTATATACTACATTATTTTTCAGTGTAACTGCCGTCGGAGGCGACGACCATCTAAAGGCGGGCGTGAAATGTATAACAAGTTATGTCGACCATGGTCTTGACCATAGCGTTGAACGTTTCCGCGATGGCAGCTTTCAGAGATTCGACCGTGTTGTGGACGTGCTTGTTCGTCTTGGTCTCGATCACGCGCCAGAAGAAATAGTCAAGTGATTTTTCATTGCTGAGCAGCCACGCCTGGGCCTTGTGTTCATTTGTATTAATTTTCACAGCCTTGTTGGAAACGTAGGGGCGCTCAGCAGCGATCTGGTCCATCCAGGGTTCACCACGCTCCTCAGTACGTCCTGGAATTATCAGCCCCTTTCGGAAGAAGAGCGGAAACATGACGTCCACCTCACAGGTGATGACGTCAAGAACCATGATGAAGGAGGGAAACTACGTATGCTTCACGACGGGAACCACTTTACTGTCTTTGCAGACCCACCTGTCGTTCTGAATGTTGCTCATCTGTTCTTGGATGAAACTCTTTTCATCAGAGTAGAACCTCATCATATTTATTTCTACCGGTGATAATTTATAAATGTATCGTAAATAATCACGCCGGTAGAATTAAATATACTGTTTGATTAAAAACAGAATATCTACTGAAATACAAGCGTCGATTAAAAAGTATGTTCAAACAAATAATTTCAATATACCATTAAGTTAATCTTCGGGATTTTACGTAATATATATATATATATATATATATATATATATAGAGAGAGAGAGAGAGAGAGAGAGAGAGAAAGTGAGAGTTACTACTGGTGATATAATAACATGAGACTAGAAATCAAAAGCTTCCTTAGGCAGTGAAATATTGTTCAGTCACGATGTCATATATATATATATATATATATTAAAATGTTGACCCTACCGTATTAGGTAAAAGTCGAGGAGTGGGAAGTTAGAATCTTTAAAAAGTTTGTGTGTAAATCAATGGATATTTAGACATTTATGTGTAGTATTTTTGGAAAGGTTAAGCATCGAGCCAGGACAAGAACTGTCAAATGTATCAGTTTAAATTATGATGGAACAAAAATATTACCAATATAATATTTGAAATTCTACGAGATTTTAAATTTAAGCACAAATATATTTGTCTTAAGGGGAGTTGTTAATATAAAATCTCAAGTTTATGGAAGGAAAGCAATGATTTTCATACTGATCTATAAAAGGGCATAGTCTGTTAAGCATATCGCAGTATTTTCCATAACAATTAACCTTGATGAATTTCTATGTTTCTAATTGTACTCTTTTTCTATTACCTCTGACTCCATGTTTGAAAATTATTTAAATAAAACTACAACATGCAAACAAAAACTTTACAGAAATGAAAATTTATCAGACACAATTACAATATTTCCATTTTGAAACTTGAAAGTATATGTATTTTATAAATTTGTTATTAACGAATAGCTTGTAGAAAGACATGCGAAAATTTTCAACTTCCCATGTTCAACTAAATAAAGCAGTGTATATCACAAGCAAATACTGCAGTGAACCTAAGTAATGAACAAAGTAATGTAAAGTAAATTTACCCAAAACCTATTATTTATTAAACATTCTACTTCTGTACTAGTATATCCACCTTATCTAGAAATGTAATATACTTTGCCGTATCCATAGATGAAAGGAATATATTTAGAGATACAATCTTCATATCCGCATACTGAAATTAAGTCATACAAAATCGTGAGGCATGAGAAGAAACGTACAATTATATGAATTTTTATATAAGTTAAAATAAATTTACAAATATTAAACGTATTTAGATATGTAGAGATATTGAATGTCGTAATAGGTAGTACCGTTCCAATTGGTATGAACTTGTTGAAGAAAACGCCATTCATTTCTATAGCAAAACAAAGGTCTTTTAAGTTCTTCAATATACTTAATATACCAAGGCTTCATTGTCATTACTGGTAATGATTTCAAGTGGGTCTTACAGGATGCAAATTTAATTGTTTACTGATAGAATGAAACAATGTATACCATTGAGCATGTTTTGTTCTGAAGATAACTGTTGGCTGGGCAACATGGTTCTGAATAACTGGAAAACCACAATCCGCTCTCTATACAATCAACCCAAAGTCCTCACATTTACAGCAGATAAGGTTGAATTCTTCGCACGAAAATTCTCTTCCAACTCCAACTTGAAACATCTGGAGTACCTATACCGGTTTTCCACCTAAAACAGAGGCTTTACAGATAGATATATTCATGACACTGTCTCTCGTCTCGGGATTATTAGTGAACGCGCTGTCATATTTTACTATCGCCCGACTAGCCTAGCACCGCTTTTCGGCAAAGCTATAATCAATGCAAAAGTGGGTACGCATCTGACAACTCAAAACCTACTGTTTGACAAGCAACATGGCTTCCGCTTCCCCAAGTATACTGCTGACGTGCTTACGACTATCTTCAAATATGTTTATCAGTCTTTTGATAAAAATGATACTAGCTGTCTTTACAGAAGTTTTGAAAACGTTTGACAGGGTTTAGCACACTTGCCTTCTACGCAAGTACCATGGCTACAGAATAACTGGATGACTTCAATCTTTATGCGAATCGTTTCTATCCAATCAGAAAATGAAGGTTTAAGTCTTGAAATGAAGGTCGTATTTAACAGTCAAAATTTCCAATCCTTGTACTCGAATTCGGGTATTCCTGAAGGCTCCATTATAGGTCCTACCCTGTTTCTGATGTTCATCAATAATCTTACTCATTGCGTTAGTTCCCAAATATATATCTATGCATATGATACCAACATTTACTCCCATCTCGATTTCAAATCTGCAAAGTTTGACAAAGATAAAAATATCTGGTTGCAGCTCTTGAAATAGACCTCGAGTCAGTCGTTAACTGGATAAGGAAATAGCATGTAAATCTGACTAACTCCAAAAATAAAACTGCTCTCGTTTGATAAACTTTCCTGTCTGTCATCAGCATGGATGATACTAGTCACTTGGAGAGCAGCACATTGCGCCTCATTGGTCTGAAATATTCAGCCGACGTCGAATATATATAGCTGCATCGAGTGCTAAGAAGATGGGATAACTGTAAATTGTCGGGAAGCTTTTCTCTTCAGAATACATCTTTCACATTTAAAACTCCACTATTCATCTGCGTAATGAATGTTGGTTGTACATCTGCTCTCGCGCTTTTGCTATTTTTCTTGAGAATCTCGACAAAATCCAAAGAACGATGTGCAATGTAATTGACCTCGACCTGACATTGCGATTCAGTCATTTTCTCACAGACGTGAGGTGAATCTCCTATGTATGTTCATGGCAACTTCCCCCCCACCGATACACCAACCACATGATTTTTAGTGCACTTCTAATTTGTCATCTAAGTTCCACCCTTTTACCGATGAAATAGTTAAATGTAACCGACACTTCTACTCAAAGGTTTTCTTCTCTCGCACTTTGTGATGAAGGATCTCTCTTAGAGTTCTTTGCTTTCCTGATAGCTACAATCTCTAAAAATTTAAATGTAATGTCAATTGCCATTTTCTATCTTCTTGTTTTTTGTTACTCATTTATCCTTTTCACAATATTCTGTCCCCAGTTTCTTTTTCACTGTAACCCCTTGCGTACTAGTGACTTTCTCGCCTTGCTTAAAAAAAGCTTAAGATATATATATTAGATTAAAATAATATCCGGGTTTGAGGCAGGCTATTCTTATAATATTGATATGTCGTTATCATACAAAAATGTATTTGCTGGATCCGATGTAAATAACCTTGTTTCATCATGATGGATATTTCCCTTTCTGCCATATAGACAACTTTAGCAATATATTATACATTTCGCTATTTAGTCTTCCATCGACTGATATGAAGATTGCAATTTTCTTTGGATGTAGCCCCTATCCACTAAAACATCATCAAGTTATTTTACTGCTAATGTTACAGATTATGCATTATTTCCATTATAAATACACCTTCGAATATACTGCTTCATTAGAATTCAATTCTCTTTGGTAATCATCACTAAATATCACATATGAGCATTTGTAATTATCTCATGGTAGGTGCATTTTCCTCTGAGATGGAGTTAATATAGAGGCGTCAGGAGGCTTGTAAGTACTTCATGCGTCATTTTTCGTATCCCGATGCTTTAAATGTGTATTGCTCGTCATTCTCTGCTCATGAGAATAAAACCTGCATTAGAGAACAGAAAGCCTCTAGATACTATTCTGCAACGTCCATTGTCGAATAACAATGTTTCTTTGTAAAAATATGAGCATTACCTTTGATATTTTTAAAACTTAGATGGCTAATTTATTTTATTCGTTACCGCCTGTGTTACAGAATAGGATATTGATTATACACCTCTTAATTCTAAAACAAAAAAAGAACATTTATTCGTTAACACATATAATCCATTAAGATCAAGTGATAGGAGTGGTACCCATCATTATTATTATCATTATTTCAAGCACCCACATGTTACATAGGATCTTTGTTAATATGGTATTTAATAACTTTCACATACAAACCCATATTTTATATATATATATATATATATATAGTTGTATAAGATAACGAATTATTGTCTATGTGTTACGCATGCGGGAGATGATGTGGATAGAATGATGCGGAGTGACTTAGGTTACATCACGATCACCATTTCTAAAAGCACCAAATCAACTGTGGCGGTATTTAATGAAATATCTTATTTGCAGGCTCAACCCCGCCCCCCCCCAAAAAAAACAATTAAATGAAGAAATTTCTGACGAATTGTCTGAGATTAATGTATAAAGATTTTGAATGGTTTGCAAAGATTTTGATGAGAATTTTCAGTGTGTTAATGAACATGAAGGAAAACATTTTGAACCTGCTAATTATTTTATTAATCGTAATAAATGGTGTTGTTTTGCTGCGACAATAGCATCAAATTACTTAAACAACTGCTAATTATTTTGGTTCAATAAAAATTGAAAAATAAATAGGTCGTTAATTTTGCATTGCTAAGATATGGAACGGAATACAAGAAAATAAACAAAGAAATATGGAGAAAAGGCAGATTGGCTAACGAAAGATGGTTCAAGGACAATTGTGCCAAAGTAGATAGATTGAGCACGACGAATAATGGTGATATGCATAAAAAAGACATGCCCATCAACAGTATACATAAAACAAAGGACAGTACACACATGCCAGTAATGGAAAAAAAAACATTTCAGAGATGCGATGAGCATACTGCTAATTTCTTTCACAACAAGAAGGATCAGCCAACAATACGCGAATATATATATATATATATATATATATATATGTATGTGTGTGTGTGTGTGTTGAAACACACCTATTCTTTAGATAATGGACTCTCCTTCCTATATTAATAAAAGTTAAGAAGTTCTTGGGAAGTTCTAGAGAGTTCTATTGGGGTTCAGTAGAACAACTAGTTAGTTCCAGTTTGGACATAGCTGGGCTAAAGCAGTTGATATTAGTCGGCAGCTAGCCGAATACTTGGGAGTCAGCTTTCAGTGGAAGATTACCAAGTTCCTAAGATTTTGGGTACTCTAAGTGCTAAAATCACTCCACAACAATGTACAAACATCAGTCCCTTACTCTCTCTCTCTATAGAGTGACAGATAGTGAGAGACAGAAAGTGTGTATATATATATATATATATATATATATATAGAGAGAGAGAGAGAGGAATATTTACACGTAGCATTTGTCTCTTTTCTATTGTAAAATGCGAGAGAACTTCTAGCCAAACTCATAATATATTTAATTGTCTTTTTTCTCCTGTCTTTGAAAAAAGAATGCAGTATTTATCCAACTTGATATGAAATCTTCACCTCGGTTTTTGCGTTTTCTTGTTTATGTTCTATATGTCTTGAATATGGAACTGGTCAATATTTATCTACTCTTACTGTCGAACGTGTAAATTACCAGATTGGCTACAAGTTTCATTTTTCTCACATAAAAGGAATGTGGTAGAGATACAATTTTCAAAATGAAAATGTAATCTTATTTCGCAATTTAGGTTTAACCTGCTTATTACCCTAAAAGCCAATCACAATTAACCAGAATTATTTCATATGTATGAATGCTTTACTTGAGATAACATATTGTGCAACCATTTTTCTATACTAGGGATATTTTCATAATTTTTAAACGTCGGTTGAGTGATCGTCACGAATTTTTACAATCAGTTGTTTCAACCAAACAAAATTCTTCTTTGTATGCCGTGACATTTCAGGACGTACAGGATCATAGATTTTCACTTGCCTATATCATTTGCCTTCCTTAATAACCTTCCTCTTGGGATCTCTTGCAAACTACACTTCTCTATCCACTTGCTAATTAGAAGTTTCTTCAGAGGTCAACCTCTTCACATCTGGTCTGAACACTCCCAGCCGATCTGACGCCAGTGCTTAATTCCTGACTCTTTTCCTCTTTTCCTTCTTCTTATTTTTTTCCTTCTCTTCAGTTAAAGGAAATGCTTTTTCCGGCAAATCTTTTGTACCAAATGGAAGGAATATTGTGGGGCCTAATAAAATGAGCTAATTAAGCTCGTTGAAATGAATTAAAATTTATAACCAATTTAAATGACGTGTTGAGTTTTCCTTTATAAACATCATATTGCTCTGGATAAAACTTAATATTGACTGAAAACAGTAATGCCGATTCGAAAATTCGTGAAGGCACCATTGTGATGCCTTCAATCCTTAGGGCAATTTTTAATCTGTAATTTCTGTTTCTCGAAACTTTGAAATCGGCATGATTCTGCTTTGATAAGTGACAATCTTCCCCGGATTAATTCTATCAACCATCTGAGCATGTTATCTAGCATTTTCCGACAAAATTATTTATCGTTATCTAGCGCTTTCCGTTATATAGCATTTTCCGACAAAATCTGCTTACCAAAATATTATTTTATGAGAAAAATATTGAAAAACATCAATCTTGACTCTAAACATCAGAAAAATCAACACTCACATACACTCTCCGCCTCTCTCTCTCTCTCACTGTATATATATATATGTTAAAATTATGATAGGCTTTATCAGCAGGGTTATTTTTTCGGTTTTTTTTAGTGATAAAATGTATTTTAGCAAACAAGTTTTTTTCGCCTAAAGAGGCCAATATTTGGCTGGAGTTCATGCTCTCTCTGTATATATATATATATATATATATATATATATATATAAAGATGGTGAAGTGAATAAAAAATATCCAAGTTGTTATCTACAAACGGAAATATGATGCCTAAAGCAATTTTAATATATTTGAACACTGGGTCTAATCATCCTGCTAACATGGTCAAACACGTATTTAAAGAAATAGAACACTTGTTATCTACAATACCCACTCACAAAAGAATATTCGATGAAAGAAAAAAGAATATCAAAAAGCCTTAACTTAAATGCCCATGAAAATAAATTAGAATATAAAACTCACAAATCAAAAGAAAAAT
>JBBBDQ010001401.1:1285000-1302500 GCA_037127315.1 Ascarosepion bandense
TATACCTAAACAAATATTTCTACTGGCCCGATTATTTATGAACAAATTTGTTAGAAAAATAGGTGTCTATCGGCAGAATTTAAACTTGAACCCTTAACAGCTAAGGGAAGCTACTAATGATCTATTGCGCTTTATAAACAGATTATATGTTTAAATATATGTATGGAGGAAAAATAATTTTCAAAGAAATAAAATGAAATGCTGTTGTTAATTCTATTTCGGTAAACATCGGAAATTTCCGTAATATATATATATATATATATATATATATATATATATGTGTGTGTGTTAAAACGTGAAACTGTTTACCAAAGATGCATCCATTAAACAGTAATACACTGATGTATATGTATTTGTTTTGCATATTGATTTAATCATTTTTTAACAAGCGACCAACCGTTTCCTGTACACATGATTCATATTAAATATTAATCACAAACATTTGACATACCTATAACTATATTTAGAGGGACAATTGCATCGAAAAATAAATGCATTAATGTATTTCACACACACACAAATATATATATATATATATGTGTGTGTGTGTAGATGTATGTTGAGTTGTCATGATATTTAATGCTAATATTGCTATTTTTAGTTGTTTATAATAAAATATGCATTTGGCTAGAAGTGATTTAGTCGTAAAATTCTCGATATCGAGATTGAAGTAGATCGTTGATATGATTAATATAGAGTAAATCGAAGTAGAATCGGCATTGGACAAATTGAACAGAAATAAAGCAACAGGACCCGATGGGGTTGTAATATAGATGTCGACGCCCTCAGAAAAACTATTTTGTAGACAGGCTCACAGAAATAATAAACGGAATCTGAAACAGTGGCAATTTACTCGAAGACCAAACAGATCAATTTTTATTGCACTACCTAAAATCTAAGTGTGATATTGAGTTCAGTAAGACGTACTGACGGAGCCAATAACGAATTTCAAAAGCTAACCAGAGTACTAAAAACAGGTAAATTTCATTGGAAACAAAGAGTGTACTCGATTGCTATGTGATACCTGTGCTTCTGTATGGCAAGAAGAATATGCTTGGTGCAACAGATATGTGGTTTTACAGAAAGATGCTTAGGATACCATCAACTAAGCACGTGACTAACGACGAGGTGTTGAAGAGGATGGAAACGAGGAGAAAACCCATATAAGGAAGAGACAGATGAGGTTTTGGGGATATGTAATGAAGAAGGAGGAACAGGAGAATTTAATACTCACAGGAAGGATAGAGTAAAAGACAAAGGAAAACAGCGTGTGATCTACTTGATAGGCCTGAGTAACGAGGTGGAAAGGCCGGGTTTAAGAGAGATACCAAACGGAACAATGTTGAGAGCGACAAGAGACAGAGCCAAGTAGAAAATATTGATCGCCTATGTCTTGAAGGTACAAGGTACATCAAGAAAAAGAATAGATAGATAGATAGATAGATAGATAGATAGATAGATAGATAGATAGATACTCTATCTCCAAAATATATTTACGCTGATACTTCCTCGGCGTTATTATCGAATAAAATGGTAGTCATATATGGATTCATGGAAAAATATTGGACATTAAAACATGATCCTAAATAATTATATTTCACTAACAGAGGCCGTTGTGTGATGATTTTTGATAGCTTGTTTTCTTCTCTGACTACAACAAACAAAGAATGTATCGTGCATACTGTCTTAAAAAAAGAATTTTTTTCAGTATTTTACTTTCTTTGCACATTTCCCAAAGATCTTCTGATAAGAATCAACAAGTTAACACGATCAAACAAGTCGTGAAATATATGATGCCTTGAGGTTTTTGCTTTCACTTTTCCCGTACCATTTCTCCAAAAGTATGTTAAGAGATATACTTTGCAACACACACACAGTATTATGTTCCTAAACTAATCACTATCACATTTTATGCATATTTTCAAATTTCTCTTCCTCTCTATCACTCTCATATATATATATATATGTTTATACACACACACACACATATATATATATATATATATATATATATATATATATATATATATAAATAAAGTGTCTATAGAGTTACTTATAATAAAAACAAAATAGGATCAGAAAATTCGGTAATTAATTTTCCATTGATTACCAGAGCATTTTATGTTATTGATATTAACCAGAATATATCTTGATCATAAATTTTCCAGATTTTTATTAATTTATTTGTAATAATTGTTATTGTAAGAAACTGCGTAGTGAAATTATTGCCAACTTACCTGTGTGTGTGTGTGTGTGTGTGTGTTTGTGTGCCTGTGTTTACTGATATATCACATTAAAAATACCGGTTCTTGTCTAGTCACCGAGGCTAAGCAATATTGAGCCCTGTTCGTACTTGGCGAGAAACCTTAAGAATAGCATATGATATAATATTGGTATTACGAAAAAGGACTAAAACAGACGTGTTCGGATTCCACTCGAGTTCGTTACATTCGTTTACATAAAAATAGGATTGAAAATGTTATGTATCAATTAATTCTTTCTCCGGTAAACAGCAAGACAATGTTGGCAGTATAGTCCTGTTAGGCAAACAGAAGGGGAAAAACCAGTTTTGAAACTGTTTACAAAAGTAGATGAACTTCTTACAGGCGCCAACAAGCTGTATTCCGCAAGGAGATGAAAATGTGTATCGTGATCTGATATGTAGCACACAGTACACCTGTACAGGACATGATAAGATGGACAGTGAGCGTAGAATTGATACCGTAAAACAATTCCTTTGTGCTGGTTGTATATATATATATATATATATATATATATATATATAGTAAAGTTTTGTAATTTACTTGAAGCATTGTGTATATTAGGTGTATGGTTAGGTCTTAAAGGCTGTCACAATGCATTTAATAAAATAAAGGAAGGTAAATAAGTTGTTGGGTATTACCTATTTATTATACATTAATATTTCGAGATCAAAATCTCATCTTCAGAATGGCAGAAGAGCTTTCGTATGTCTGAGTGAATGCGTGCTTTTCAACGAATGACTTTATATATATATATATATATATATATATATATATATATATATATGTATATATATATTACACACACACACACACCAAGAATAACATTATCAGAAATTGGAAAATGTTTTCGTGAAATGCGTTTCGTTCTTCAGTGTTTTTTTATGTTTAAATTAATGCGAATGCACAAAATATTTAACCTCTCTCTTTAAAACAATCAGTCCATCACGCATAAAAGCATTTGGATAATTTTGTCAAAGAAATAATAAAATACAGATATGACTGACAAGGTTATATCCAGTCTTGACTGATAAACGCGTGAATCTTTTAAAAAGCATTCAAAATCGTCAAACATACACATCTCCTTTCCAATAGCTAAATTAAAAAAATATTGCTGCCTCATCACCAAAGAAGGTGATTTTTAACTGAACAATAATTTTCAAAAACGAACATTTTTATTACGAATCGGTTCGTCTCAAATCTTTTGCTGTTAGTCCTTTTGAAAATAACCAATAAAAAAACGAAATTGCTAAAACTTACAAGAAAATAATATGTTGGCATTAAATGTCCTATAAATAGCTGGTATGCTATTAAACAGATCAAAACGTACCAAAACCGAAAATTATGAGGATAAGGAAGATGGATAAAGACTGTTCAGAGACTTGAAGTGTTTAAGATTGTATTTACTCGTGGAAGCATCTCAGCATGTGTCTGTTTGACAATGTTGTGGCGCCTTCCGTGAGTGGAACTTCCTTCATATAATTCCAAAACAAAAATAAACGTAACACTGTTTATAATTAAAAAAATAAAGTGAAACCTCAGACTAGCAGCACACATTCAGGTTGGACACAAAGCTCACTTAGCCAAGGAGATTGAATGTTAACTTTTATATTGTTCATATGTTAGTTACGAATTCTATTGCTCAATCGAAGCGAGCATTAACTGAACATTACGAATTAATACTTACCCGTAATATTCCTGAACACAATAGAATGAGGATGATCTGCGCCCATAGATTAAATAAACTTTACTTTTAAATTCCTTACAGCTTGTCCGGATTGACAATCTTCTTAACGACTGATGTTTTGAGATAAAAACATTAAAGATGGGGAAAATAGTTCACGTGTAAATAACGTACATTTTTTTCATTTCTGTTTTTTAGATTATAGCTTTTTCACCGATCAGATCCCACTTCCTTGAACAACAGTTTCTTTAGCAGGCAATAATTTTCATTCCTCACCAAGTGTATTGAGCATCTGGTAAAATACATTTGTAGAAAATATTCTGCAGTGTCCTGTCTGTTTTTTGGCGGTGTACTATATAACGTTTTCTAAGTAAGGGATTTCAGTTTACTTTTCCTGAAATATAAATTGAATAAAATGCTTGTTTCTCTAAAGGTGTATGTAAGTATGTCTTCTGCCTGATTTTCAAATCAAAGTTTTTCCTGTCTTTAGGTATCCTTGAAATTTTCATTTTGTAGGGTGGCAAACGAAATCTATATGACCTCCATTAGAGGAGTTTTGATGCTGTCCCTGAATCGCTTATCTTGAATTAACGGTTATTAAAATGTATCTATCAGGTTTTAAGTAAAAACGGAGAGGCTCTGTGTTTAACTGTAGACTTTTATAAGTTGCGTCACAGATTTTTGCATGCAAATCTCTTCCGCAAGTGAAAGACTTATGGTGTCTTTTGACAAATATTTGGATTAATTCGACAGGTCTTAATAAATCCTATATGAAATGTCGGTTTGATTAGATTAATTTATATTAATACGGGAGTTTCTCAAGGGCTCTATTTTTTAACTTATTGTATTTCTTATTCTCAAGAATGCTTTTTCCGATTTCCTCAGTTAAAAGCTAGGTATTTATGCTGAAGACAACTAGATAAACCTGTCTTAGTAATAAGTCTAACAAAGTAAAATGATAACTTCTCTTGGAAATGTCCTTAATTAAGACGCTAACTGCTTTAAGAGATAACTCGTAAATATTAATCTATCCAAAACAAAACTGTTATCATTTAAATACGACTGAGATACTTTTCCAACTTCCATCAATATGACTGGTGCTAATTCTATTTACATTATAAGGATTATTAGCCTCATTTTGGTTACTATTTGTACAAAAGAATATATATTTACAAATCTTATCATCCCCAAAATTTATATATGTCTGTGTTTAGTCACTTTCATGAAATAACTGAAATAAAACAATTCATGCGAAACGAAGAAATAGAAATTTTCTTTTAGGAAAAATGATTTACAAATCATAATATATCTGAAGTATAAATGTAGCTGCAATAAAATCTATGTAATGTTTGTACAATATATACTTTTGAGAAAAGAATCAACAAACCGTAATATGTGTTCCAGTAAAAATGTATAATGTGACATGTTTATATATACGAAATATTCATACACATGGCCTAATGGATATGATCGTTGGTTAAGTAACCCAATAACATGGACCAGACTTGTGAGTTCAATAAGCGAACATGAAATTTGAGTTACTGAAGGGAAATAACTGAAACTGAGATATCTAGAAAAGGCATGGCACGTGGAAATACGACGGTGGGCAAAAATAAAAATGTGAAATACATCAATTCGAAATCTAACGGAAATCAGCGAAGAAATGCTTGATCATGCAACGACCGAAACATCGCGAATATTACAACAGAGGAGGGAACAAGAGTCAGAAGAATGTAAATAATGTAAAAAGTTTACCCAACTCAGCAGTATAGGCAGCAGTAAATTCATTTTAATAATATATTATATTGCCGAAAATATTGTTCAATATTCACACTGTTATATTAAACTATTCTTATTCGGACTAATTTCCTAATTTTCACTGTCCACGACGGTTCGGCAGCCCCGGTTTTATTCAAGTGCTAGAAATTTCAAACCGAACTTTTTATTACGATCACTGGGATTCGGTTCGACGTTTCTAACACCTAAAGGAGGCCGGAGCGTAGAACGAATGAACCAACGTAGAAATTCCTACAAATATGAGTGCAGTAGTCCAAATAATGTAAATAATGTAAATATTACCTCATCTCAGATATATAGACAAAAACATTATTCTTACTCTGTCCTAGACAGTTTTTTCGAAATAAATGTTAAAAATTGAAAACTAAATGTTTAAAAATTTGCACGTCCCTGAAATATTGACAATAATTCATTAGATACTGATTAAAAATTCTTGGACATTACAAAATATATTTTAGAGTAACTTTAAATTCTTCCAAATATTTTACATGTATAGTCCTAGAGTAATCGCGAAACATGTCTAACTAAACATTGACCGAATACAAGAACTGTATACTAGCCGAAATATTGGATTTCAATACTTTTGGCTACGTCCCTATTAGAAACTAACCACTGTGAATTTGTTATGGGGGTGTTTCTTCATAATATAGATTTCAGTAAAGGATCCCAGAATCTAGTGTTACTAGTTAATGAATCCATATAATAGCACGAGTTGAACCAATGACTGTGATAATAACTGATAAGATGGCGTCGATATTTGTCTCATCTTATGCAAGAATATGAGATTACTGATTTCATTTATTTTTTTCAAGTATTAAACATAAGTGATTATGAGCATAAGTTTACATCAAGTTCCAAACTTGTTGGATATATATTTTTAAAAAAATTATCTAAACCTCTTGAAACATGCAAATGTCCGTGTCACAATTTAAATTATATTAATTTTAAATAAATAACATATATATATATATATATAAAGAGAGAGAGAGAGAGAGAGAGAGAGAGAGAGAGAGACGGACGGAATAGCTGAGAGTGCTATTTGTAATCATAATTTTAATAATAATAGTAATATGTAAAAAATACATTGTTTGAATTTGTATAAGAATAATGATATATATGTACTTTACATTTCAAAGCTACTTAATGTTTTATGTACCTTGCAATCCTAAAGCAAATTGAACCTTTGCTGTAAGTGACTTCGAGCAGTAAGCAACTCACACACACATATATATATATATATATATATATATATATAAAATACATCATTCTTGCAATAGCCACTTCTTGTTTTCAAAAGCTATATATGAGTTTTTTTTTTCATTGTATCCAAGAGATTTTCTTATTATATTCTTGGGAATAAAAACGTTCCATACGAATTTTACTACATATTCTATTACTAGCAAGATTTCAGAAAAATTGTATCTTTTCCTTTGCTGAAATTTAAATCAAAGTCCTGAGGGAAATCCATAAAACATATTTTGAAAAAAATCGAATAAAACGAAACACAGAGTAATCCTAGCACGAACAAAATCTTTTAAGAAAATTCGTATTAAAAGTTAAAGTATAAAAGAAAGCACACTTACTTAATGACGACAGCGCAAGTAAAAATAAAAGACTCACCTAAAAAATAAAAAAGAAAAGAAATACTGGGTGAAAAAACCAATACGTCAAGAAAACAATTTAAAACATTTAAAATATTCAAATATTTTTATCGCCAGAAGAGTAAAATCTGACGAATACTTCAAGATAGAGAAGTTTCGATTACGTTCGATAATATATGAACAAAGTCGTTCTTAGACACGTGTGTATATATATATATATATATTACAAATGTAAAAGAAGAATTAAATTAAAGCATTTACTTTTATCCTGTAAACATTATTGGCTCCCCATGCATAAAACTAAGGTCGCATTTTGTATCTTTCCCAGACAAAATTTAAAAGGGACATCTCTAGATCTAAGACATCCTGACTTTCTTTATAACCCACATTTTAAATCTACATTATTACGTACTTCTCAGTTTTGATAATTTGCAAACACCTAACGCATGTATTCCAACTATCACTCCCTAATTTTCTAAATAACCATGGATTTATCTTATATTTTCAAATAAAATCATTTCACTATTTATTTTAACATACCACCTTCAGAGGAAGAGTTTTCGTCTAAAACATGAAGTTTTTTGTGCTGTGATATATTCTTATAAACAACAAAATTACTATATATATATATATATATATATATATATATTTTATAAGCGTTTCACCCCGAGCAAGGCATGTCACTGCCACTACTGTGCAGGGGGCTACGTAGAGTGGAGAAAGGCTGATTAAATATAGGAAATAACAGAGGGTGGGTGATAGGCGGGTAAGGATACCGAGAATGAGGGTTGGGTAGATGAGAGTTTTGTGAGAATAGTTGGGAGTTAGTGTGATAGGAGGTGTCTATTGACCCTACATTTAAACACCTGGAGATTGTAACTGTCGGGAAAGCAGAGTTGTGGAAGGGAGTTCCACAGGCGGGAAGCGCGAGAAAAGAAGCTGTTGGAGTAGAATTTACGGTTACATCTTATCTGTTTAACTGTAAAAGGGTGGGACCTAGTTGCTAATCTAGTATCTCGTGTAAATTCGTGCTTAGGCGGCACCAGTGATCTAAGCTCATCGGAGCAGAAGCCATGAAAGTACTTGTAGAAGAGGCACAGGGAAGCTACATCACGCCGGTGTGAGAGCGGCTGCAGCCGGTCTGCCAAGTCAGTAACAACCTCCTTTGTATTTTGTCAAGAAGCCCAAGGAGAGCAGCAGGGGCACCCGACCAGATATGGCAGCAATATTCAATACACGGGCGGATGGTAGATTTGTATATGTGCAGAATAGTTTCAGGTGGGAAAAATTTCCGGGCCCTGCACAGGGAGCCGACTTATATATATATATATATATACTGAAAAAGTATAAGCTGAAATAGAATTAATAGAGAACGAAAAAGGTGATAATTATATTGAGTAGATTTCGAGACAAAAAATATTGTGATTGTGATTATGATAGTTTAATACGTGTTTGTGCCACAGACAATGAATACTGCAGATTGATATATATGTATATTTGTAGATATACTATTGTTACACAATAGAAAACTATTTAAAATTAAAAAAAAATTAACTTCAACGTTTATATTTTTAGACTGTTTAAATGAAAATATGTATACTCATTAAAAAAGTATGAAGATTCTCCTTGGGGATTACGATAATATTTTCTGTACAGATTTAGGCAAACATTAAGTATTCAGTTTGCATTTAAAACACCTTCTAGATGTAAGAGTTCACTTCCAACATATATATTAACGTTTCTTCCCCACTAAGCCAAACAAAAACAAAAAATGAAAACAAAAACGTTAAAATTTCAATATCATCATAAAAAAAATAAAACCTGCATAACTTTATTTTCTTATCCAATCAAATCTTTACATATTCGAGAGCAATTCGGATCGAACATTTTCCTTTATAAAAGTTAGAATTTCATTATATTGCAGATAATTCTTCTGAGATTCATTTGTTTCGATACCATGTCACGCTTGGACCTAAGTATTTTATCAGCATTTAATATAGTTGTTAAAATGAGCATATATTTAATGTATAAACAATTATGTTTACACGAGTGAACATTGTGAAATATTTCCCCCTTTAAAAAACTCTGAAGTTTACTATTGTAACCTGTTCTTTATATTTCACAATACTTTAAAAAATGCATATATAAAAGCCTTTTTCTTATTTCCTTAAATGAATGCCATTATCTTCGAACTATGCATTTTAGTTGAACATAGCGAACACAGAAAATCTAAAGCGAAATGTACATTTAACATTGTTAGATCGAGTGTAATGAAATTCTACTACTAATACTAATTATTATTATTATTTCAAGTAGCATTATATTACATTCAATTAATGCTCTAAAAAGAGAAAAAATAAACTGTTAGAACAACGTTTATTTTATTTCATTTAAAGAGTGAACAGAATCTGCTTGAAACTCGCTCAATGCACTACACATACAGCTAAGATCCCAGATTCGATTTAATCGCAACGCGTGTAAAAGCGAATGAATAAATGAATGAGATGCATGACCTCAAAATTATAGACTAAACTATGCGTACACTGATAACCTTTTCACTATACAGATTTGCAGAATACAGAAATAAAGACGTAACTGTACTGAGTCAATTAAACTATTTCTCACACATATGGCGCTCTCACTGCTTTATATTTTACTATAATGAAGGGAATGTCATGTAACGCATTTCAAATTCACATTACTTTCATTCAAGCATAGTTTTGAACAATTTTAAATAAACTAAGCTATTAAGAATAATAAATCCTCCCCCCCCATATATATATATATATATATATATATATATAAAATTTATGGAAAAAAATATTCTGTTACGCGTTTCGTCCTTTGGAACATAACCGGTGTATGTTTGTTTACATTAACCCTGGTTATATATGTTATATATAAAAACGCACTATTACAAAAACACAAAAATTACGTTACACTCAAAACATTAGGGAAAAATAAGAACACCAGAAAATCCTTGGAAACTGCTAGTGAAGTAACGGAAAGCGCCTTGATGAATCAGGAATTATGGAACATTTCTACAATCTTTATCTCCAGCATAAAATATGTAACAATACTGGAAAAAATTAAATAAAAAATTAATAAAATCTTGCTTGTCGGTCGTTTTTCACGAAACAGCTTAAAAGAAAGATTGCTATCTATCTATCTATCTATATATATATATATATATATATATATATATAGATAGATAGATAGATATGTGTATGTGTGTGTGTTTGTTTATGTGTGTGTAAATCTAAATGAACGAAAGAGAAACCAAATATTTTTAAAGGATGATGCTTTAAGGTAGAGGGTATCGATGGTGTGGGCTATAAGACATTGGCATAAAAATCGATACCTTCAAAAGAAAATGGTAAGTGATTGATGTAATTCAGCAGGGTTGATCATAGAATCTTGAAACGGGTTCATACAAGTACATGACCTCAATCCAAGATAATCTCCTACCCGAACAAACATATAAAATATGTGGCATGTATATCTTATCCAAAGAGAGACTGTTCCTCTTGTAAAATCTTATGAAGAAAAGCAATTCCAAGTAAACTAGTTCGACTGCCGTTTATTACGGCCAAAAGCAAATTTATATCAGTTTTCTGACAACGTATATGAGTCAGTAGCATGTGAAATCTCGAAGAACATACACAAGTTTTCGCCTCCTATTACAGTTAAACAGATACTTCTTGAACACACAAATATTTTAATATCGCTGGAAGTAGTTCATTTCTGCAAGAAACCTGTTTCAAAAAATTCTAAACGTCTGACAAGCGTCACAGAAAAAATGAATCATTGCCTTATGCAGGGAATAAATTTTATTGCCGTGCCTGTAAGTTACATATATAAGTAAAGTTGTGCACGTGAAAACCTCATTTGTTCAGCATGTGTATAGATTATTAAAACTATTTACTATATTGTATGTAGTACTGATCAATTTTTCTCGATAGAATTTATCTTATACATGCCTAACTCTAACATGCATGCATGGATGCATTATTTATAGCAGTTCTGTTCTTGTGCTTATACTCCATATAAACATTATCGATGAAATTCAAAGAATATGCAATGATATCGGTCGTGACCTGATATCTCGGCTTCAGTAAAATACACATCATCATATGGAGAATTGTTGTACTTTTCTTGTAAATATTTCCTTGGCAATTCTTCCGAAGAACCTTCCTCTTTTGTACCAAAATGAATAGATATTTAAACGGCTGAATTATCGGCTAACTCATTCTACAGTTGAAATTGCTAGATGTAACTATAAGTAAAGTGTTATCTGTTTCTTCTCACGCACTTTCCGCTCGTGAAATTCAGGTTCGGCGTCATTCTTTTCATTCAAATGTGATGTTCAATAATTGAAGATAATGTCAATCGTTATCTTCCGTCATCATAATTCATGTTCTATTATTTTTCATTCCCTTTAAAATGATTTGTTTTTCTCATATTATTACTGCTCGGTGATCCCTGGTGTGTTTGAGTAACTTTATTAATTTAAATGTGGTTTTAATGATAAAAAATATGTTCAATTCAATTTTTTTATTTGTAGTAATATCAACAGAGAATCTTTTCTAAGAAAAAAAAAGCTTGTGTGTCTAATATTTTTGATTTTATCTTTAGATACTGCAAACCCTGCAAGGAGAAAAATGAACTTATCGAGTCACATACAATCTGGAGACCGTTTAATGTAAAGTCAAAGAAATTGTATTCATATGTTAAGAAGCGTCGATCAGTACATGTCAAGGCAGTTTTTATAACGCACAAAGGATATAACTTTGTTCCAAAGAACAGAATTTCACAAACAATAGAGTGCTACAGGTAAGGGAATTTGAAAGTAAGTTAACTCAATAAAGATACAATATCGACAACAGCATTTGTGATTTTTTTCCTCCGATGGGAAGATAAACACCTGATGACACAAAGAAATATTTTGTTATATCAGATTGATATACTTCAATACGTTTAGAATTTAATATGAAACACTAAATATGAAAATCATCAAATTAAAAAAACAAATCAGAAAACATTTCATCGTAAAATTAATGTTTTCCCTGATTGATTCAATATCGGTTAGAAAGGAGAAATCAAAGCGCCGCGTTCAAATTTCAGTTGTATTCCTTGCATTTACTTATGCGCAAATACCCTTGCGATAGGTATTACTCCGTCACTCTCCCTACCAGCTATGGGTTAAATAGCAGAACAGGCTTAGTTCTATGGCTTTGTTTGGAAACCAGACTTCCAAAAATAATGGCAAACTACTGCGAAAAAAAAAACTCTGTCCAGTCGGCCGTGTCTCTTTCGAGACATGATCGCTCAAGCGTGTATCACGTATGATACACAACTGACTGACCGTGCTTGTACGAGACATAAAAATCTTAGTCTCTATGTTAGTTACAATTAGCTTGAAAATTAATATATCATTTTAAGCTTTTCCGAAAGGAAAACTTCAAATTTATGGGAAGAAATACGACCAGAAACACAAATGGCTAAATTCAATTTACAGGCCGTTCTGAATTAAGCCAACCGTAATATCCATAACGTCTACAACTAACAAATGTTAATAAAACCTTTTTTGTCTCAAGCGTAAATATGACATTTATATTACCGATCTTTTACACCGAATTTCATTTTATTTTGTCCAATACATTTAAGCAAATTTTCCTTTAACAATCTTGATATTTCCTATGTTGAACAGTAAAAAGGAAAGGTACAATTTCACATAAAAGTAATCTGTGCCAATCACAGCATGCCATTTATCAAGAACATCAACGCCAACAGTGATCAAGAAAAGATATGGGAATTGTGTCAGACTCCAGCAACGTTAGTGCAAATTTATGGAAAATGAAGTGACTGCAGTACACTGGCAGATAACAGACATTTGTTGATGATTCATTATTCGCAACTAGCTTAATATTCGCAGTCTTGATGTCGCATTCATTCTGAAACTCTCATTCAAATATATATGCAGAATTTTTTATCGTTTGAATAGTATACTTTTTATCAAACGAACCGGCAAAACTTAATTCAGACGCAATAAAAACCAAGTAAAGCAGTTCCCGTTAAATATATTCGCACTGACGCACAGATATATTGTCTTTCATACTCTCTAAAACAAAGACACACACATACACACATATATATATACACACACATTCTCTCACATACCCGCACATGAAGATTTCAAAATACATACAGATATATACACATGTACTTCCACATATACATACATGTATATGTATTATTAAATATATATATATATATATATATATATACATACGTATTAACAAAATCATATATATATATATATATATATATATATACACAATATCACATACATACATAAAAATTTATTTACATACTTTTATAAATACATATGTATTCTTATATACATACATTCGTATTCTTATGTGCATCCATGCATACGTATTCTTATATGCATACACACATACGTATTCTTATATGCATACACACATACGTATCTACATATACTTATATACATACATATGTATTCTTTTATAAATACATACGTATTCATACATCTATATTTATTCTCAGATACATACGTTTATATATATATTTTCATATATCTTATTTTGAGGCTAGACCAAGTCCGAAACGGATTTTTTCAAATTTTCTACAATTATAGATCTCTATAAAAGAAATTGAATGGCACCTGTTACATAGCTCTAGCTCAAGAGCTTCCAGAGATATGACCTTTTTACAAAAATTTTGACAAATGTGAATAGTGACCAACTTTAAAAGATATCTCAGTTATTTATGGACATACCAAGTGCATTCGTATATCATTCTAAAGTACCTGAACAGATCTACAACTTAATCTGTGGACCTTTTGTTTTTAGAGGTCAAATTTTAAAGTTAAATTTCCACTCGATTTTTAACCTGGCATATCTCAAAAAACGTTTTTTTTTAATTTTTTAAACTTTTGGCAAAATATTTCTCTATCTTATGACAGCATATAGTCCAAATTTGATGATGGGCATTCCACTAAAACTGTTGCTACAAGCGGTTTATAGAACTGGACAAAATTTAAAATGACGGAATGTAAATATCTGCTACTTCGTATAAATACCTTTTGATATTTCTCAATATGGTCAAGTTGTATATCTTTGTAAAGCTATTTTAATGCTGATTAATATTCACATTAAGACCATGATCATGAAATCAATATTTTCTTTTTCTGGTGATGAAACTGTATTTTCTTCAATTTTTTCTATTGCAACACAGATTTTGTTAGAGAAAAAGTGACACAAAATATTCTGAAAAGTGTTAAACCTTAAGTAAATTATAGCATAGAAAAATATGTCACCTCTGTTGTGTATACATTTTGGTTGAAGTTTGATATTGTATTCAAAATCTACAAAATAAAATTCCTTTATTTAAGTAAATTCTGGTGTTTTTGCTTTTATACTCTCCAGAATATTCTTTCTTTCCAATACTACTATTACTACCATTCAACCTCAAACACTTTTTTAAAACTAATATATATTGTTCATGCTAAAGTGTATTAAATCTCAGTTTAAGGCAAAGTGAAAAAATGTGACCTCCTCATCAGTCTAAATATGCAATGTATATATAGTCAGAAAAGCTTCAAGTAAAATATCACAGGAATGTGCTGATAATAACAGACGATTCAAATTGATGCCTGGTAAGAAGGTTTGCATACAATGTCGAAAAAATTACATCAGCTGAGTTTTTAACAGATGATGATCAGCCACAAAAAAATTGAAGACCAATCTTCAAACATTTTTGTGGATACTGAAACTGATTTAAAGCTACTGAATGAGTCACTGTCAATTATTGGTGAATCACCAGTAAAGTGAGGAAAACTTGAAAATCATATCATTTATAAGAAAAAATTAAAAAAATGACAGGAGCAATATCTGATAGAATCAGTATAATTTCATGAAACATTTCTCATGAGGAATGAACTAGCACAGAACACCAAAACTTTGAACGAGAAATCATCTCCCATTTCTAAAGTGACGTTTGCTGCGAGTGAAAAGAGATCACAAAAAAATCAAATTCTGACTGTACTTTCAAAAAGCTAGAGTCTAAGCTAAATACAAACAGAATTTGGCACTACATTGTCTATGGAGGGACAAGCAAAAAAACTTGTGAATGAGGAAGGAATTTTAGCCTTGCCAAATACACACAAAAAAGATTTAGGCAAGAGACGATTGATAAAGTAAGGCAGTTTTATAAAAGTGAAGAAGTCAGTAGAGTGATACCTGATAAATGATTACAAGACGGTTTTAAAGGATTGGAAACGGGTTCAGGAATAAAAATATCTTGTTCTCTCTAACTTGAAAGAGGCATTTAGATTATTCAAATGAAAGAACCAGGAGAAAATAAGCTTCTCTAAATTAACTGAGCTTAGCCCGAAAGAATGTATGCTAGCATGTGGTGCTGGGAATCATATTCTCTGCATTTGCACAATCCATCGGAATATGAAGTTCATGATTGAGGATCTCATCTTAGTAAACCTACTGAAGGAAAAATATCAATTTGACAGATTACCACCAATGCATAATGGCTGTTACATGCAATGAAAGCATCAGCAAGTTACTACTTGGGTGACTTCTCGACTTGCAGCAAACTGATGGATGATTTTGTATTTTATATGTAAGAATTTTTTTACAAACATTCAGTTCATGATTTTGTATACAAACTGTAGTTATCAACTAATACAAACGACTTTACACACTATCACAATCCAAAGTGGAATTCATTGGAGCTTCCAATGCAGACCTTCTAATATTGAAGATAATATTGAAGAAGCATAATTTTATTGCCAAAGCACAGTCAATTTTTTTTACAACCAAATAGACCCTCTCCATCTTTCTATTAACCATCACATCCAAATATATTAATGTTGAAACATTTTGATATTCTAAGCTCAGTTGATCTATTAACTGAAACAGGAAGAACGTATTAACTTTCGGAAAATGAAATGAAAAATGCATCAAATATTTTAGAAAGAAAGATTTTCAAAGAAAAATATAAATACATACATTAAACTTCATTATTATAAAAAAGTTTTAGTGAAACAGATTTTTCATTTTACATTGCGAAATGTATCCCAATGAACACAGATTGATTTCTTGTGGATATAGTGTATCATGTCAAAAGTCAAAGAAATTAATCACCATCAACATCAAATGTCATTTGTTCTTTTGATACGAAAACCTAGTTAAATCTCGACACACCTTTTAGAATTCTTTCTTTATTACATCAATTTTTCTGTATCAAAATCTGTGTTGTATAAGAAAAAAATGTAAGACATTCGAAAAACAGTTTGATCTCCAGAAAAATATTATTTTGATTTCACAACCAGAATTTGCATAACATTCAACATGCTAAGAATTTTTAGAACATGCATTTTTAAAGTCCTTTTCATAAAGATTTAAAGATTTCAAATGTCAAAAATCAATCAAAATTTGTTCATCATTGAAGTCAAATAATTTCTAAAGCTATAATTTAATTAAAACTTAAAAATGTTCAGATATTTTTATATAAATTTTCCATAAAAAAAATGAAAAAATTCAGTTTCAACACAAGAAAAACATTTATTGATTTCAGGACCACGGTCCTTATTTGAATATTAATCAGCATTAAAATAGGTTAACAAAGATATACAATATGACCATATTTAGAAATATCAAAAGGTTTTTATATGAAGTAGCAGATACATCATTCCGTCATTTTAAATTTTACCCAGGTCTATACACCGCTTGTAGCAACAGTTTTAGTGGAATGCCCATGATATATATCTGGACTATATGTTATCATGAGAAATATTTAGTCAAAATTTAAATAAAATAAAACAAACGATTTTTGAGATAAGTCAGGACAAAGATCAAGGTAAAATTCCACTTTATAATTGGATCTCTAAAAAGGACCCAGATGAAACTGTAGAGCATTCCAAGTAATTTAGAATGGCACGTACATAAACAACTAAGATATAATCTTTTAAAGTTGGTCACGATTCACATGTTTCAAAATTTTTGTAAAAGGGTCACAGGTCATATCTCAGAAACCCGAAAACCTTGAGTTGTGTAAGTGGGGCCATTTCATGGAGATCTATAAGTGTAGCAAATTTGAAAAAAATCTATGTCTAAACA
>JBBBDQ010001401.1:1305000-1587500 GCA_037127315.1 Ascarosepion bandense
AAAAATGATATCAATATATATATATACAAAATGATATATATATATATATAATAAAAATGATATGAATATATATATATATATATATATATATATATATATATATATATATATACAAAAAATGATATGTATATATATATATATATATACAAAACATGATATGTATATATATATATATATACAAAATGATATGTATATATATATATATATACAAAATGATATGTGTATATATATATATATATATATATACAAAAAATGATATGTGTATATATATATATATACAAATAATGATATGTATATATATATATATATAAAATGATATGTATATATATATATATACAAAAATGATATGTATATATATATATATATATACAAAAAGTGATATGTATATATATATATATACAAAAAATGATATGTATATATATATATATATATACAAAAAATGATATGTATATATATATATATACAAAAAATGATATGTATATATATATATATATATACAAAATGATATGTATATATATATATATATACAAAAAATGATATGTATATATATATATATATATACAAAAAATGATATGTATATATATATATATATATATACAAAAATGATATGTATATATATATATATATATACAAAAAATGATATGTATATATATATATATACAAAAAATGATATGTATATATATATATACAAAAAATGATATGTATATATATATACAAACAATGATATGTATATATATATACAAACAATGATATGTATATATATATACAAACAATGATATGTATATATATATACAAACAATGATATGTATATATATATATACAAACAATGATATGTATATATATATACAAACAATGATATGTATATATATATACAAACAATGATATGTATATATATATACAAACAATGATATGTATATATATATACAAACAATGATATGTATATATATATACAAACAATGATATGTATATATATATACAAACAATGATATGTATATATATATAAACAATGATATGTATATATATATACAAACAATGATATGTATATATATATATATACAAACAATGATATGTATATATATATATATACAAACAATGATATGTATATATATATACAAATTGATATGTATATATATATACAAACAATGATATGTATATATATATATAAACAATGATATGTATATATATATAAACAATGATATGTATATATATACATAAACAATGGATATGTATATATATACATAAACAATGATATGTATATATATATACATAAACAATGATATGTATATATATACATAAACAATGATATGTATATATATACATAAACAATGAGATATATATACATAAACAATGATATATATATATATAAACAATGATATATATATATATAAACAATGATATATATATATATAAACAATGATATATATATAAACAATGATATATATATAAACAATGATATATATATAAACAATGATATATATATATATATAAACAATGATATATATATATATATAAACAATGATATATATATATATAACACGATATATATATATATAAACAATGTATATATATATATATATAAACAATGATATATATATACAAACAATGATATATATATATATAAACAATGATATATATATACAAACAATGATATATATATACAAACAATGATATATATATATATATAAACAATGATATATATATACAAACAATGATATATATATACAAACAATGATATATATATACAAACAATGATATATATATAAACAATGATATATATATATAAACAATGATATATATATATATATATAAACAATGATATATATATATATATAAACAATGATATATATATATATATATAAACAATGATATATATATATATATATAAACAATTATATATATATATATATATATATATAAACGATATATATATATATATATAAACGACATATATATATAAATAAACAATGATATATATATATGTTTATATATATTCAATGATATATAAATATGTATATATATATATATAAAATGATATATATATATGTATAAATAAACAATGATATATATATATATAATGATATATATGTGTATATATATACAAGGATATATGTGTATATATATATATATATTTAAACAATGATATATATATATAAACAAGTATATATATATATATATATAAACAATGATATATATATGCGTATATATATATAAACAATGATATATATATGTGTGCATATATATATATAAACAATGATATATGTATGTGTGCATATATATATATAAACAATGATATATATATATGCGAATATATATATATAAACAATGATATATATATATATGCGAATATATATATAAACAATCATATATATGTGTGTATATATATATGTGTATATATATCTAAACAATGATATATATATGCGTACATTTACACAATATATATATATATATATGCGTATATATATATAAATAAAAACAAAAATATATATACACATATATATATATATATATACACAAAGATATATATATATATATATATATATATACATATATATTTATGTATATATATACACACAAAGATATATATATATATATACACAAAGATATATATATATGCGTATATATATAAACAAAGATATATATATATATACATATGCGTATATATATAAACAAAGATATATATGTATGTGTATATATATATATATATATAAAAAAGCAATGATATATATATGCGTATATATATATATACAAAAACAATGATATATATATGCGTATATATATATATACAAAAACAATTATATATATATGCGTGTATAAATATATAAAAACAATGATATATATATGCGTATATATATATATAAAAACAATGATATATATAGGCGTATATATATATCTAAAAACAATGATATATATACGCGTATATATATATCTAAAAACAATGATATATATACGCGTATATATATATCTAAAAACAATGATATATATACGCGTATATATATATCTAAAAACAATGATATATATACGCGTATATATATATCTAAAAACAATGGTATATATGTGCTTATATATATATATAAAAACAATGATATATATGTGCTTATATATATATATATAAAAACAATGATAGATATATGCGCTTATATATATATATATAAAAACAATGATATATATGTGCTTATATATATATATATAAAAACAATGATATATATACGCGTATATATATATGTAAAAACAATGATATATATATGCGTATATATATATATATATATAAACAATGATATATATATATGCGTATATATATATATATATAAACAATGATATATATATATATAAACAATGATATATATATATATATAAACAATGATATATATATATATATAAACAATGATATATATATATATATAAACAATGATATATATATATATATAAACAATGATATATATATATAAACAATGATATATATATATATATAAACAATGATATATATATATAAACAATGATATATATATATATATAAACAATGATATATATATATATATAAACAATGATATATATATATATATATAAAAAATGTATATATATATATATATAAAAAATGTATATATATATATATATAAAAATGATATATATATATATATATATATAAACAATGATATATATATATATATATATAAACAATGATATATATATATATATATATAAACAATGATATATATAAACAATGATATATATATATATATAAACAATGATATATATATATATATATAAACAATGATATATATATATATATATATATATAAACAATGATATATATATATATATATATAAACAATGATATATATATAAAAACAATGATATATATATATATAAACAATGATATATATATATATAAACAATGATATATATATATATAAACAATGATATATATATATATAAACAATGATATATATATATATAAACAATGATATATATATATATAAACAATGATATATATATATATATAAACAATGATATATATATATATATAAACAATGATATATATATATATATATATATATATAAACAATTATATATATATATATAAGCAATTGTATATATATTGATAAACAATGGTGTGTGTGTATATATATATATATATATATATATTGATAAAAACAATTACATATATATATGTATATATATGTTAATAAAAACAATTACATATATATATATATATATATATATACACACACCCACAATTAAATACTTTTCCTGATTTTTTTTGCCAAATGTTTGCACTCTTTCCTTTTTTTTTTTAAATTGGAGTCGATAGACTAAACTATCGCCTGGTTCACACTTCACCCAAATCTATTGAACAGGTGAAGAGGCTCATCCATTGTTCCCGGGTTAGAATGTAGTTTCCGGCTTTCTCTTTTTAAATCTTTTCACTCTATTCTTTTCTTTCTTTTTCAATTAGAGTATATTCACTATACTATCTACCGGTCCACACTCCACAACTATTGAATAGGAGAAGAGACTGTTGTTGCCTGTTTAGGATGTGGTTCACTGATTTCTC
Organism: Ascarosepion bandense; assembly: GCA_037127315.1. Lineage (NCBI taxonomy): Eukaryota > Metazoa > Mollusca > Cephalopoda > Sepiida > Sepiidae > Ascarosepion > Ascarosepion bandense. The sequence goes on from JBBBDQ010001401.1 coordinate 1,309,553, forward strand.
TGTTACATAGCACCCCTGCACGTCAGTGAGGTTACCGCCTTGCTCGGGGTGATATGTTTAATAATATATATATATATATATATATGCAGGTTTCGTTGAATAATATAGACAAGTTTTGTCTATTAATTTTGTGTAGGATCACAAAACCATTATATATCATGATATATATATATATATATATTTATAGAAACAGTTATATTTATATAAAAACCATGGTCTTTGCGTGTATATATTTATATATAAATATATATATCTATATTTGCTATTAAATACATTATGCATATATAAAAAAAATGGCATATATATATATATAAAACAATGGTATATGTCTATTTATCAATTAAATCAATTGTATATATATATATAACAATTATATATATATGTAAACAATGCTATATATTTATATATATATATATATAAACTGCTATATATATATATAAACAATGCTATATATATATAAACAATTATGTATTTATATATGTATAAACAATGGTTTATGTATATATATATATATATAAAATATATATATATATATATATATATATATATATATATATATATATATATATATATATATATTCTGTATAATATCTGTACCAATACTATATAATCTGTATAATATCTGTAACTTTATTATATATATATATATATATAACGCAATACACTTCGTATACTATCCAATGAAATTCCGACGAATTCAAGAGAACTCAATGTTAAATTACTTTATTTATTTTAACAGATTAATATTTTTTATAAAAGAGCATAGATTATTAAAATCGCTAATACTTATTTCACCCGCGTTCTGATATTATTTTGGGGGCTCAATTCGCTTAATTACACCAGGACGCTCTGAAATATGTATTACCCACTGTAATAATCTAAAATGTTTCATAAATTTTCTATTATATATATGTAATAAATTTAATTAATCGTTTAAAACGGAAAATATTCTAAAGTTCTACAATATTATTTTATTGAACACTTTTAAATATAAATCTGCACGGGTTTTTCCCTATTATTACCAAAATAAGTATTAAACTATATATATATATATATATATATATATATATATATATATCTCAAATGTCTCTATGTAGACTGCAATATATCTTCGTATGAGATTTTTTTGTTTTTTTTTAAAACATTTCAGTTCATACCATATAAAATATCGTACTCCACAAAAGACCCTAAACATACAAACTTCATTCACAAACATAATAGAAAAAACCTATTCGTATTTGTGTATCCTCCGTTGATACTAATAAATATTAAAATTAATAATGTATTATAAAATACTACCTCTTTAATAATCTGTAATAACTCCTCCCCACCAATAAATGTATTACGTTAAACCAACATTATATCCTAATATAAATGTCCCATGAGAGAATGTATGTCCGACAAATAACTAATATATATATATTGCATTTATATCTTCTCTATTAAAAAGTCCTCTTACTTTACATATATCTGACCATTTGTCCATTTGTAGACTCCTACGATAACATTCCTATCTACATTCACAATATAAAATGTAATGATCTATAGCACAACTAGTCTACACAAAAATCAACAAGACTTCCTCGAGGCAATATATATTAAAAATCTTAGACCGTCAGTTAAAAGAATTGGCTTTGAATACTATAATGTTTATAAAAGAACAGTTTTTTTTTTCATTGTTTAACAAATGCACGAACATATGAAAATTATTTCCTTTTGCATAATTTTCGTTTTCCAATGAAGGATAAGCAATTTGCCAACCGTAAGAAAGAAGAAAATATACAGTCATTTTTAGGCATACAGTTCTGCGGTTATTTTTTGTTACAACATCTAACACCACCTGATGTTGATCTCGGAAAGAGATTGAAAGTACTTTTAACATCTTGAAATGATAAATAAAATAAACTGTAAAATTACAGGTAATTCCTAACATTTTTCTATTATGATGCACGAAAGGTTATCCTTGATTATGAACGGATCCTATTAAATATAAGCAGACTTAATATTTGCAATTTATTATATATATATATATATATATATATATATATATAGAGAGAGAGAGAGAGAGAGAAAGAGAGAGGGAGAGAGAGAAAAAATTTGATAGAGATAGATAGTATTTTATATTTCTAAACTTATATAAAATATTTGAAAGTTATATGAACGTTTTAATAAATATATATTTTAAGATAAAGAACAAATAGATAATGTGAATTATTTTAACATGTTTACCTTTTATTAAGGTTTCACTTGATGAATCTTTAATAAAGTGAATCATTTACAATGATAAACGTTTTTCTTTCTTTATCCTATCAACTCGGATTACTTTCTATATATGATCTATACATTTTACACAGAGTTAAACTTGAATAATGTTAATTTTATTGATCACATATTAGAGATCCGAAGAACCTCTCAAGTCAAAGAATTACTGAGTAAGGTTGTTTTAACGTAAGATGAGGAAGCCACAACGATATGCTGGAATTATACGGGTTGAATCTAAACCTAAAATGTTTAAGATTCAACTGATAAGGAAAAAGTGAACTCTGATGTCTGTTCCACGAAGTAATTTAGATTTAGTTATTCTTGGTATGATATGATTGGGAATTCCGACTAATAAAATATGTCGTCACTCTATCGGTGGCATAGCGGGCAATAGATGTAAACGTTTGAACTGATAGAACTAAACAATATATCACGTCTGAACTTTTGTCATTTCATCTGTGGAAACAGTTTAAACAGTTTCAACATTCACTCAAAATTTTGTAAAATTGTGAAGCTTTCTGAAATCGGTTATAAAATCTATATCTCTTTAAAATTTCTGTCGCATTTTGATAATTAATTTATTGCTCAATATCAAGCCTGTTTAATTTCGTTTGCCTGGGACATATAGTTATTCCGATATTATTATTGTAAATGATGTCACATTTTGTAGGGCACCCTGTATATCTGGAACCTCTGTAAAATCAGCTGGTAAAGATAAAAAAGAAAAAATAACATACAGCATATTTTATTTTCAATCAATATCTTTTACTGCTAAATAAATATATCTCCATAAGCAGCGTATATATAAACCTCCGAATAAATATATTGAAAGCATACAGAAAAACTTCCCCAACATGAAGCTTTCTCCAGAAGATATTAAAGATTAATACATTAAAAATCAACTATAGTTTTACCGAGAAACAAAATTTTAGGCAGTATATATATAGTCATCCGCAGGCAGGTTTGTTTCATCAGTCCGGTTAGACATCCGATTGATTTTTACCCAGGATTGAAACATGACCAAAATGGCGTCAGTCGGCGATTCTACATTTGAGCTATGGGCGTTCAGTTGAAGGACGCAGATAAATCGTAACAGTGTTTTTCAAACATGGGTATGCCAAACAGTAGAATATTGTCTCTATCCCCACCTTATTTATCGTCATATATCAGATGATTTCAGTTCAGTTCAATTTTATATGTATTGTTTCTTTGACATCTCGTGCTATCATGAATTATTTAAGCATGTAATTCGATTTAAATTTTCCTAATATACTTTGTTTGTATATATTGATAATAAGAGCATTAAATGAATTTGTCAATTTCAAGTTGCAATATATTTTAACAATATTTAGTCAGTTCCCAATGCCAGGCTACTTATAATATTCCACCTTTTCATTGTTCATCATAAAGCCTATTTTATTTCGTTAAAAATGACATGTATTTACTCAGGTATTCATATTTTAAATGATTCCAATTTTTAGGTGGAACCCTTTATATTGCAGGTTTATTCTTTGTTGAATATCAACTGATTTTACTCATGCTAGTGTTAAAATAATAGCAGATATTTCATTCATTATGGGCTCATTTCAAGGATGCATCTTTTAAGAAAATGTAAGTTTCCCTACTACTGTTGACTAGTTAATGTAAGCTAACGTAATGTGGTTTTCCTAAATGTATAATCATTCGTACTCTTTTCCGACTTGTGTTGTGTCCCGTGGCAAGATATTTTGTCAAAATCTAAGAATAGGTTAGATAAATAGATTGATGCATTTCCTCAGAACATTTTATGAACAGATAATGTAGACATAAGACAATAATGCCTAGTTTGACTCTCAGTTTCAGAATTCTGAATTTGGGTACGTGTAACACTTGTTTTTTATCTGCAAACGCTGGGCTACTAATTTCAACAATAACAATGCTACGATAGAAAAAGGTATTGGATAAATCTCCGTTGTGTTCTCTTTCAAAACGGAATCTGAAGAACATTTAGAGCAAGTTAAGGAACAAAGAAAATTTAAAAAAGTACTATTAACTTAATGAAAATCTGTCGTGTCCTCAGTCAACTGCGTACTCACTGTGAATGTTGTATACAGTCGGTATGAAAATTAAACATATTCCCAAATTCACTATATGCGCAGTGCAGTAAATATCAACAGAAAATGTGAAACTGAAAACTAAAATCACTGAAGAATCGCGATTGCTTTCTCTCAGAAACTACGTATAATAATAATAATAATAATACTGAGAAATATAACGATAAAAAAAGATTGATTGCAATTCTAATATTCTCCAAATATTGTACAACTTCCTAGCAAATAAAAAGAGACCTGGAGCTACAAATATGTGACTTGAGCGACTAATGCTTAGAATGCCAATGACAAAACATGTAAGTAGCGTGGTCTTAAAAAATATTAACAACGAGGGAAAGTATAATTATTCAAAATGAAGAAGATAAGCTTACAGAATTTAGTAGTTACAGAGAATGTAGAGGAAAATAAACTGGTGAGAGCAGAAAAATCAACTATTGTTTAATGGATGGGAAGTCAATGATACGAAAGTGATATAAATATTAAAAATTACCTAGAAAAATATAACATGAATATTTTAAACTGAGTAACCTACAGCGAATTCCCAGCCGAACACTTTATTTAATCTACTGGGGATGGACTATATTCGTTCTACTGTCCATATTAGGCATATCTTGTGAATTCCCTTTTCTACTACTGCTTGATTATTGGTAGTCTTGTCTACACTGACTTCAAGTTCACACTACCTGGCCAAGAAATTAAATTCAAATAACTTTCTTATGACAACAACAGGGATTAAAAAACTATTCCATATGTAAACAGGGCAATGTTATGATAATTCTTAATCTCAGAAATTCAGAGACTATATTAAGGAAAGCGACGATTGCTTTCCCATTAAAAGAATTTAAAACGAGTATCTTCACTAAATCATTGTTTAAACATGCATTACAATATTGTTTAAAGTCATATTCATACAGTACATTAATGACGAAAAATGTACCTAAATCTCTCAAAGGTATCTCGGTTATTTATTCATTCTAGTCTTCGTCAATCAGTCAGCCTGTGAGTTTGTAGATTTGGTGACTTGTCCAAACATGGACGCCGTATTCTCTAGTGGATATCCTAGAGTGTCCTCTTTAGAGTAGATTCTAAAATATTTGTTTTCCGCCGGTTCTTATCACGCGCACGCTTCCTACGCAATGCCGTGTTGAATCTGTGTTCATATTTCGATGTAGCCACTAATGTCGGATGAACTGCTACTACCAACCACTAAAGATTAATGTTAGACTGCATCTAAGATATCTGAAGAACTCTTAGCGAAAGGTCTATTCCGACATTATGAAATGTTAGTCCATTTCATATTACACTATGAAAAACTAGGCATATATATGAAGTATACGGTAACCAAAAGATTCCACCTGTAAAACCGCTGAAATTAGTTAAATATTGCTTATATAACACAATTTAATCTAGTCTGTTAAACAAAAAAACAAAACAAAAGAAAACAACAACAATAAAAATAAGAAAAACGACTGCATAATGTTGCAAATAAAAGGAAAGTGACTAATCTTAAAAAGAGACAAAAGGTTACTGTGTCAAAAGACATTATTTTATTATGAGTTGTTCTTAAATGTACTAATAATATTGTCGCTGGTAGTTTCAAAATGTAATACGTGTACATTTTCAAAGCAAATAAACCGGCACAACGCAACAATTATGTGTGTATCAATCTGTGATAAAAAAAAACAAACATATTACATATATCAGTAAATGAGACAATTTTAAATATTCTTTATTGACTTTCATCGATGTACTTGTGTCGTCTAAAAACGAACTTAAACTTACAAGAGAATTTCTTGTGAAAAATGTTCTTATCAAGCAATTTCATCGGTGTAACTGCCCAAATTCAAAAGCTTTCGCATATATATATATATATATATATATATATATATATAATGTTAGCTAAATATCAAAAGAAATGATAATTATACAATACAAGTTCGAAAGGTTTTACTTTGAGCAGTTTCACCGATGAAAATGTTTGATAAGTATTTTTTCAGAAGGAATTCTCTTTTAAGATAAAATTCGTGATTATATATATTATATATATATATATATATATATATATATATAGCGCGGAGTTATGCTTTAGTCATTGATAAAAGTGTCCAATATTAAGAATAAAGAATATGCAAATATAAAAATGGACACTGAGATCGAATCTGAGTGGCAACAGTCTATTTCATTCTGGAACACTATCTTCAGTCCATATGTGTTTTGTTTTGGCTAGATTCTGCTAATGAGTGGCAAATCATGAGTATCAAGATTCTTTTGTCCAGAATAAAGTATGAATATTTTTAAAAGAAACATTATAATTTTATTTTCACCCTTAACATTTCTGTTGATATTTTGAGATTAATAAAATGACTGGAGATTTGATTCAGTTCTAGGTAATCATGATAGACGAAAAATATCATTCGACTTACCAAGGATATCGAATACCATCTGGCTTAAGCATACTTTGCAAAAGAAAGACTTTTCAACAAAACAACTTTCAAAAATAATCTTCTAAATTACTTCGAGACAAAAAAATGAAACTACATATTGCAAATTATAACTTGACAATCACATTCTCCTGACCTCTCTTCCACCAAAGTTTTATGGGATAAATTAGAGAGAAGAGTTTGAACAGAATACCAAATGAGTGTGAGTGAGATTTTTTAGAGAATGAAGAATAGTTAGGGAGGTCCGCTATGTTCTTTTATAATCAAACTGTTGGAACAAACGCCAGGACTTTGTAAAGATTTAATTACGTCGAACATGTTTATATTGATGCATATTAAATATTATGCTTTTATATAACAGTTTTTATTTCTATAGTTATGTGTTTGTTAAAAGCAAATACACTGTAATTACTGGAATTTTATCTTAGAAAATTTTACTTAAAAATAAATACGAAACCCATTTTTGGATGACTATCATCGGAAATGCAGGATGGCACCAAAATCAGGACTGTATTGTTTATATATATAGAGTCGGCTGATTTTCCAAATATATATATATATATATATATATATATTCAGAAAATCAACCGAATTTTGACTTCTTCTGGCGGGTTGTTTTAACATATCTGAGAACACTATTTCGAATGCATGATATGAACATCTAAGACCCATAGTCGGATGTTTAAAATAAGGCAGGATATGTTCAAGATATTTCTCATTCTTGAAATGATGCTATGGTTAACTTCTCTTCTTGGCACAATCTGAAGTCCTCACCATCGGTGCAAGATCAGATATTACAAACCCAAATGAAAGTGCTTACAATATTATTAGAATATTTCAAATACGTAAAATCTCTACTTAATATTTTTTTACTGAGCAATTTTAATTTTAAATAGACTTTGACCAATAACTGGTTATTAACTATTAGATATGTGTGTATATGTGTGTGTTGAATATTGCTTATAAAATGTATTAATTATCTCAATTATTTAAAATTTTGCGTGCAATATAATTTTATGAAAACAAAGCAACTCTAGAGTGGGGCTATAAATGTTTTCCTATGTTCATGGACTACTACAAATTAAAAGAAATCGCATTTGTAGCATACATCTGATGTGCAATATTTTATTTACAATAATATCATTCCTCATTTATAGACAACGTGCAAAGAAAATATCTATCACATTTGACTAAATTCAGGCTGTGTGCATAACAAAGTGTTATCACTACAAACATCTTCTGTGTAAGTTATAGCCAGATTATTATAGAAATTGTTCTTGACATTTTGTTCGTTAATCAAGAAAAATTCATTTTAACCATGTTTAGAATAGGGATACAATCTATTTTAGATATTTAATACTAGTACATATAAGTTTTCATGACCATCTATATATTTGTGTGTGTGAAAAAAAATATGGAAAAATATGGAAAAAAAACAGAAAAATAGTGAGAGAATAAAGAGACATAAAAATTATGAAATATCGATGAGGCAACTATGCATATACACCGACGAAAAAACCTACGCAGAAAAAAATTGACACACAAAAATAAAAAATATTAAATTACCACTAAGAAAACGTACATAGATATTTCTTTAAATTAATAGAAAATGGGAAAATAGCAAGCAACTGAGATAAATAATGACGAGTGAAACTAACGATTACAAAATAGTTACCTTTAACAAACATTAGAAACGGGATGCAGAATATAACACGATCAACTAAATATATTTTTTTGATTTTATATATATATATATATATATATATATATATATAGAGAGAGAGAGAGAGAGAGAAAGAGAGAGGGGGTAAAGAACAATAACAACCAGTCAATCTATAATAAATTTCGGGAGAAGAAAGAAATGAAAGAAAAAAATCAATAGGCGACTAAAAATATTTATGACAGCCAAAAACTTCAAATTGCCCGCTAGTTTAAACCTCACTAGCAAAATATTCATAGCTGTAAAACAAGCTAAACTTTGAAATATGAACAGTGAATTGAAAGAAAATGCCTGAAGTCTGAACGGAGAATTCCGAATACGAATCAATGAAGATGGGATGTTGAAGGTAACAAAAAACAGCTAAATGGTACCATTTTACTCAAATTATTATTATTATTATTATATATATATATATATATATATATATCGGCAGGAATCTCTCTGCTATGCAGGTTTCCTTAATAATGAGAGACAAGGTGTGATTCTCAAGACTTTTTTAAAGTAATGCTCATATAAACTCATGATTTCTTTTATTTGGTGACATAAATTAACTAAAATTTAAATAATATTTGATTATCAGAGCACTTACGGCTATAGTTTTAGCCATTTTTGAGGATGAACGTTATTTTACTTTTAACATAATGTAAGTAGTATTACATATACTGTTGAGCAATGGATTATATTTTGTCTTAGACACGGTAAGCATGAGGTTAGTCTATTCGTAGTTGATGTTATTGAGTTTTGAGTTTTTCGGCCTCAAATTTTTAGTCTTTTTTATGTAGGTGATTCTATGATATTTGTGTTGTCAGTAAGCATGTTCTGGAAAGGGTTTGATAGTTTTGTGTGTGTTTACATGAGATCAAATTGAGCTCCGTTAAGAGAGTTATAGCATCATTTAGTCTTCGAATTAGTTTCATAGTTATACTTATTTACAAAACTAAGCTCATGAACTCAGTTCTTCGAAGGGCATTTCATAAGCCCTATCCTCACACACATTCCTGATATTTCTACCAGTCGTTAATGAGTATTGATGCATGAATATATATATATATATATATATATATATATATATATATATATATATATGTGTGTATGTGTGTGCGTACATACATATATACTAAAGGTGTGACATAAAAAATCTTTCCATTTTGCTTTTTTAATTTCACGCATGCGCGATGTATGTTTCTGATTATTTGACTGCACTGTATAGTAGGAGGAGTCGGATACATGCTATCAGAAAAAGGAAAACGCAATACACTCCGTCTGAAATTTAGAAATATCATAAGTTTTTGCCTGGAATTCGCACTGTAAAATCAAATACGAATATTATAGTTTATCTGAGTGTCAATCTGTGAGCAAAGCAGTTTTAGAAAAAATTGAATTAATCATTTGGTGATTACCATGGTGTTTAGATTGGTCACTTGTTGCGTCAACATTATGCCACTCTTCATCTTCTAAGAAGGCCTCAAACTCAACACGGATTCCTATATCAAGTACTTTGGAGAACTAGTGGCGCACTGGGTCTAGATTGTTGCTGCTGAAAGCCTTTATAACTGGCAACATGAATCTGTTCTCTACCACAAAAGCAGAAGGATTAGCCATGTCTGTCAGACAATTTCAGCGATCATATCACTCCTTACATCCGATTATATCGCAATTTTCTTGATTATCATTTGTGTGTGACAGGTAGACGACAAACCATTGTACACCTTTTAACTCCAAAGATAAACTGGAGGCAATAATTATAGCAGTATTCACCAATTTAAAAACAAAACCCGTCTAAAAGTGATGCAGGAGATTTTGAAATCGTTTGCAGGCCGAGGTTAAAACCAGTGGCGATGTTATTCAAGAAATGTACACTGTAGTATTTGAAGATATATGTGTGTAATTTTCGTAATTATATCTCTTGAAATCAGATGTCAATGTTATTTTCATTTTTGGTCATCTAGACGATAATTTATTAATCTCACCGACTCTATACATACACATACAGTATATTTATTAACAATAAGTTTCATGTTGAATGATTTTCAAAATGAGATATTTTTCTGTGGAATTATAGAACTTTATACATTCTCTATGAATTTTTTTCAAAAGTAATGTGTCAATATAGCGGCAAGGAAAAATGATTTTATTTCATTTGTTTATTAATCCAGTCACGTTCTTGAATTCTATGACTTTCAGTTTCTCCTCCATACACAGCAGCATTTTTCTCTGTTTCTGTTTCTTCTTAGACTTCTAAACAATTTAGAATCAGTGACCTACTTGATTTAGATCGTTGCAAAATCTTTCTTTGTACATTTGCTTCGATGTCACCCCGATGAAAAATGAATATTTTGAATGCAAGCTTACAAGTGGTGTAGAAAGTACTGTTAAATCTGGGATATATAAAGAACAGAGTCTAGTTGCTATCATAACTAAAAGGCATATATAAGTTTTTCTGTCGCCCGATTCACATTCCTCCATGTTCTTTTGAATAAAAGTAAACTTTTCTCCCTTGTACTCTGTTTAGGGTTAGATTTCTGTTTTTGACTCATTTTCAGTCGTAGCATTCATTTCAGTCTTACATATATTAACGGTTTGCTGGAGATCAACTGATTACAAAATATTTGACAGTTCGTTTTGCTGGTACACAGAGCTTGACACAGAAAATATTTAAGTAAAAATGAACATTAACTAGCCAAACACTAACCTTACAAACAAAGAAACAATATTACCAGAGATATGTAACGAACTAATATTTTTGTAATATTACTTTTTTTCGAGATATCTATTTTATGAAGTTCTTGTTGGCATTATTCTGAATACACTTCAATTTACTACGCGAAAAATTACTGCATGAACATACCATTGGAGAAAAATATGTATGTGTTTTAAATTTTTATATTAAGAATAATCCGATTTATCATAAAGGACTTATATATATATAAATAAACATAGTGGTGATCCATGTATACTGTCTTAATAATATGTATAGGAAAAACTACTAAAAAGTTTTAAAATGTATTTTTTGACAGTATTTATTCATTTCTATTATTATATTTGATATTTCAGATCGTCCTCGGCCTTTCATCAGAAAGGAATGATTATAAAAGTTAAGCAGAAAGAAAGAAAAATACTGGATTTTATAATTAAATACATACAGACTAGAATTAAATAGGAACTTAGGTATTTTGAATCTTTATGAATATTTCAAGAGTTAAATATTTTTTAGATACACTTAAATTTTTTTTCTTTAAAACAACATTTATAAGTATTATTAAAGATAGGTCTACGTTTACAAATATTTAAAAAAATCTGTCGCTTTCTGTGTCACGTGATGTAAACAATCTCTCCACGAACGCTCCTCGAGAAGAAACTTCTAATTTAAATTTTGAAATGATTTGTTTCTGATGAAAGGCTAATGACGGTCTGAAATGTCAAATATAATAATAGAAATAAAATAAATACTATCAAATCATACATTTTTAAACTTAACTTTTTAGTAGTTTTTCCTATATATATATATATATATATATATATATATATATATATATATACAAAGTAGCTACACACATCTATTAGCACATGGTTATTCAGTAATGAATTCAACGCTTTTGAAAATAGCGTTTGTTTACATTGTGGATATAACACGCTAAAATCTACCTTTCTCCGGCGTGCGCCGAAAGCTTTGGTGAAAATCGACTGATGTCAAATGAGTCTGATTTCAATACCAGCTGGTATATTTTTATTTTGTTATGTCTTAATGTAAGATACTCAATAGTTGGTATATCAATATATATGTTGGCATTATTTTAGATATATAACGATACAAATATTTTGCCGTCATGACTGCACTTGCTCTACACAAAAAAATATTGGGGAGTGATGAAATGGCATTACACACACAAAGATGTTTTATGTTGATAGTTTTTAGATAGCTGCATTCTTTAATACTTAAAATAGTTTAAATCATACTTTTAAAAGTAAAACTAGGACATTCTCTTTTTCATTGTAATTGTTGAATTTTTCTTATTCCTACGACAGATTGTGTTAGTCAAAATCATTTTGGTTATTGTTTTTGTTTAGTTAATTTGCTTGCCAATATATTTGCTCTTTTTTATTGAATTTATAATTTTTCATTTTCTCTTAGTTACCGCTAGAGCGTAAAAAAAATTAAATGGTTCAGATGTTTCTTTTCATGCTAATGGAAAATATGTGTTTCTTACTTTTTCATTCTTCTTTTACTGTAAATCTAACTGCCATTCTGCATGATTTTCTATCATTTAACATTTAAATTATTTCATACGAATCGTGCGTCAAAGTTGACTCAATCGGAATAATAACGAAACAGATTTTACTGTTGCTTTGGGCAAAGTGCATTACTCGCATAGAGAATGCCTGCTCATACCAACATTGGCGTCAGGATGACTGCGACCGCATCATATTTGAATTATTTCCCTTGAGGCTTGTCATATTTCCAATGCTTTTCATTTCCCTATCTTCTTCTCTTAAAGGATATTTCTACATTTTTTTGAACTTTCATAATATATATATATATATATATATATATATGTGTGTGTGTGTGTGTGTGTGTGTGTGTGTGAAAATTAGACTAAAGCTTTTGATCATCTCTTCAATTTATGTAAACTGTTCTTATACTCCTGTTCTAGATTGTTCTTTTTTTTTTCTTTCAATTTTTCCTTTTTTTAAGAATGGTTTCATTTTTCATGCAGCTTGAGAATTTCTTACCTGGATATATTTTTAAATGGCTGTTTTTTTGCATATGGTATTTTTTCGCTTAAACTTTTTTTTATTATTCATACGACATTGATTCAGCAAAATTGAATTCATAAGCGTATCGAAGAAATATGCATAATAGCTTTTTTTTAAATATTAATGCGAAAAATTAACATTCAGCTTCCACATTGTACGAAAGTTAATTTTTATGATTTTTTTTAGCTTATTACTAACTGTGGATGTGGATGTGCATTGTGTTGCACTGGATATCGACTCGAAACGGCGAATCTGAGAGCCGAGTTCGAATTCCAGTTGAATTCGTTGCTTTCACTTACGGGTAAATACTTGTGGGAAATGTATTAATCCGTCACATCCCTCCAGTTACGGGTTAAACAATAGCGCAGATTGGGTTCTATAGCCTTCGCTGGCAACCAGTCTACCGCAGAAAGTAATGGCAACCAAGTGTTAGATAATCTTATGCTCAGTCAGTCATGTATTTTTAAGACATGATTGCCCAAATCGTGTATCACGTATTGCACGTAACTGACTGAATAGCTGTGGCGTGTTTCCTTAAAAGTGATACTATCATGACTTCACGAAATTAAATGTGTTCACCGGCTCATCCACCTCGCAACCATATGTGACACAAGGTTAATGTAAGGTGCGTTTCTCGACACTAACGTTGAAAAATGTGATTTTCTAAGCACTGCTCAGATGTAGCACAAAATCGAAAGTATTGGTCACACAGTGAAGATCGGACTTACTACTCAGTCGGCAACATTCTAGGTTTACTAAAGCATGATCAAGGTAGATGCTTTACAGCTTAGAATTAGAATTAGATAGTTATCTTCTGAGAATTTAAATTATACAGACGTACTTCTTAAAAGTTTCGCTCTTATAATTATGAAACAATAGTGTGTCATATTTTATAACACTCTTTGCTTTTATATATTTATATGGGAAGTCCGTCGTTTAAGAAAGTCAAAGAATTATCATCTAGGGAGATTTTTTAAAATTATGCTGGACACAGGCTGGCCAAGAAAATATATTGTGGGTGATTAGCAGTTGCCATGCCAATCTCTCTCGTAACTACTGTTCAAGCTAAGGAAGGGTTGATATTTCATGGTAACTGTGACTTTGTGGGATTTGCCAAAATGTCGTTTTGTTCAACGTCACACTTCCTTTCTGATTATCAGATTGTATCCTCAGCTGTTATTTCAGACTACTGTTCCCTGATTGTGAATGATCACAAATCTGAAGAAAAGGATAAATCACATTTGTACTTTTGAATTATAAGAAGTTTTGAAATATGTTAATAATTTTAAGCAAAATAATTTTATTTTGATGCAGCTGGTGTTTACAAAAGGAAAATCCTCGACATAAAAATAGGTATGATTACTAATCTGTTTATGTAAAATTTGCACTTTTACTTTTGATTTAAATCTTCATGGATATTATACATTTGTTCGAGAGAATTCGTATTGGCTTAAATATAAGCTTAATGGAAACTGTATTAAAAATAAAACTGACCTTCATTATAGCCTCGTCTTGGTTCCATTCCGCAATAAATTCAGAGTTCAACAAGTTTAATTTTTTTAGTGAACACTGTATTTACGCAAGCCTCACCAAAAACGTGAGATATCGCACTAGGCCAATTTTTACCGTGTGGCAATCCGTGTCTGTACACTTGTATAACAATTCCTTGTAGATCCTGCATACCAGTAATCGTGTTCTCGTCCATTTACCTAAAATGAGGCTGTACTTTACTGTATTTACCCAGACTTCACACAAAAGCGGGATGTGACACGATGCTAATTTTTACCGTGGAGCAAACCGAGCACTTGCACTAGGGCCAAAATTCGTCGTAGACCATGTATATGCGGAATGGGTCTATCGTTTATTTACTCCAGAAAAGGCTATGCACTAAGCTTGTTTATTCCTCTCAGTTGAATCCGTCGACTGATTCGAACACTGCCAAGTCTGATAAAAATAAAACTTTAGCGAATTTTGGAATATATGTACTCAGTACAAATCCACAAATAATAGAAACGAATTATATCACAACGGGAGTGTTAAGATTATGTTCTGATATGTTTTTTAAAAAAAAATTTGCTATTTCTTGCGAAAGAATTCAACTTAAATAATATATGTATGTACGCAATCCTAGTGACATAGAAAAGAAATTTACTTTTGTTTAAATCTGTATGTCATTATTGAAATAGATATTCTAATACATGTAATAAAGGATAAACACTTTGTTAGAGACGACGATTTTGATGATATATTAGAGTAGCTCGAATGAAAATAGTCAACATATATATAAATAAATATATATGATTACAAGACGCTGGCCGTTAAAAAAACCTGTCATATATTGATTCATCAAGTTGCAACACAGTCGCTGTATTCCGAAGTTTTCTTTAACGTGTTTGTTTTTATTTATTTTACTTTTTTTTCCATCAAAGCGTTTAATGAACTCGGCAACAATATTTGTCTACAATTTCCTGATCTACTTTCATCTTTATCCATGTTCTAACCTTTTCAAATTTTGATAATTTTTCTGACTTCCACATACTAAAATTAATTAAATAGGCTTCTCGTTGTTTGCTCACTGTCCCTTTCTATTTTACGATACTACATATTGCTAACATGTTATTGACAAGATGCTCGGAATTGATCTAGCAGAAAATTAAAGAAATAGATCATAAGTCGTTGATATTTATTCTAATAAAGCACATTTGCAGATATTATGATACTGATATAAAAATATATGCTTCAGAAATGCTCCAAATTGTAACTGCCTGCCTATATCCCCATGCAGTGCACTTGTGTTACTTAAATAGAACATCGATATTTAGCAGCAGTGTTAATTCCAGTTTGTTTATTTTTTTGCCTGCAATATTTTTTCGCTTATACTTTTTTTTTATTATTCATACGATATCGATTGAGCAAAACTGAATTCATGAGCCATAATTCATAAACTGTAGTTTAGGTTGATAAGTAATTTCTTTAATATATTGCGCTTAATGTTTTATACCACCACATTTACGCGTGTTAGTCGCCTTTAGGAATTTTATAAAGTTTCAAGACTTATGGCTGTCACCAAAATAAACATCACAACTGGCGAATTACCAAAACAGACGATGGAATATGGAATAACGCAATCCAAAGAATCATTTGAATAGCGAAATTTCTCCTCGAAAAACTAAGCGGATATTAAGAAACAAGAAAATTTAATTGAAAAAAAAAATACTGAACTATTATGTAATCTCGGTCCTCGTAAATATCAGTAAAAAACAGTTGGAGATGATACTTGAGACAACAGGACTGCTGTGCTACAGAACATTATGAGACTAACATGGACTGAACAAGTGAAAACCTTTGATACCAACATTTCGCCCGATGTACTTCATAAAATCTGAATGTAAATCATATAACTGTATAACTCCTAGAATGGACCCACACTGCGGTACCCTTATATAAACTACCCTTAAAACAATAATACGCGACTTGAATCAGATTTTCAGTATATTTCATTACGAATCAAATATCACACGCACACGCCATCAAATACACACTTTCCCGAAAATTATTAAAAAGGATTATTAGGTTATACATTTATATCTATAAGCCATACGAGCAAGAAACAACATAACAGATATATAAAAAATGATTTTTTTTTTGTTTTAGTTATTTTCTGGAGACTGAAATCTTTTTAACAAGTTTCTTCTTTGAGTGTGAGGTATTGCTTGCATTGATTCCGATTCACATTGATGTGATCTTTTTTTAATTTAGATTTATCAACCTTTTGCAATTTATTTAAAACCGAATCGTATTTTTGGATAACAAGAATAGTAGTTATTTTGCGAATTAACAATTTATTTTTAATTTTTACAGATAATTTCGGATATAAGTTATAAGATTTAGCTGGGTGACGACAGGATGGATTCATACCTATCCCAAGATTATTACCTCGTAATTCAATGTAACGAGATAAGATTTCTTATACCTGGCCATTATTACATCACCCGCACACTCTGGCTTACAGCACCTTTTATTCTCATTAAATGATCCACTTAGTTATTGAAAAGGCTTGACGTTACGTAAATTCGGTGATAGGGCAAGAACTAAGCTTTCCACATGACATGGCTATAAGCTCACCTTGGAAAGAAAAGTACAATAATGTGATCATTAAATCATATTCAGTGGTCTGTAGTGAATTGAGAATTATATAATGACAACAGTAAGAACTTGGTTAAACTCAAGAAACGTTATCTATAAAAAGAAAAATCATTAAATGATTTTCGTCATAGAAAAGCCGGAATAGCTAGAACATTCTGTGGCGAGAGTGTAGAAACACTCGTCAGTAAGATGAATGACACCTAGGTCCCACGACAGATCCGATCGCCAATAACAGAAAATTAAGAATAGTATCAGACACCTGTCTAAAGCGTAGTAGATTTATTATTTTGGCTATGGACCGCATGGTAGAGGTTTATTGACCGGTCTGAGATCCAAGTCGACATACGGCGAGCCAACTGTTTTTATTAGATTTTTTTCAGTAGATGCGCTTTCATTCTCAAAACGGTAAAGGAAATTGCTAAAGTGTTTTAAATGTGTGCACGGGAAGACAGACAGACACACACACACAAATATATATAAAATGGCGCTCAATGAGTAATAGTGCAAATAAAAGAGTGGTTCGTGTAAAATTAAAGAACTAAAATTTATACTTACAGTAAATATACCATTAGTACCTCACCGTTTCGTACAATCCAAGTCGCTGTCGTTAGTCACGATTGGCACGTGAATAAAACTTAGAATGGTAACAAACGGCGTATAACAAAACGTATATATTATTATTGATATTATTATTAATCACGGTCTCAACGTGGTTACCCTGTTTGGAAAAAGTAACCCTATAAATTTAGCTACATGCTTATATACATAAATACATGAAATAATTGAACAAATTCAGTTAAAAATAAAAAAGCGTTTAAATCGACTAAATGAATAGCCGTAAACGCTTGTTCAGAAATTTGGACACGCTGTCAGAAAAGAAATCGTCCATGAGAAAATAGAAAAATTAAATCGAAAGTTTAAACACACTAACATGCCAATGTTTTTTAACGAAACATATTTAAAAGAGGAATAACTTCTCAAATGCAATAATATATATGCGATTAATGAAGTGTTGTTTAAAATAGGACAAATTTTAAATAACACAAATATCTCATTTTAACAGATAAATTTACAGAAAAATATATTGAAATGCTAAAAATCCAATTCAACAGAATCGCCATTAGCATAAAGCATATCTAGACAATTAGGAATATTCTGCAGCTTTTTTGGACGGTCGATTTGTTGAACTTTTTGAATATCGCTTCAATCCCTGCCTTCCGTCTTTTCTTTGGGCTCTCGCCCAACACAAATAATCACTGGCTTGGCAGTCTGAGTGGTAGGGGGCAGATGTAAAGGATGATTTGATCGCAGATGTTAATCATGACTAGGTACGTATGTATTGCACGGTGCAGAGTCCTGTAAATCAGCACTACCCTCACAAAGAACCCCATGTTGAGTCTGAGACTCAACTACAAATTCACATTTTTTTCTTATAAGAACAATCTCAGGGAATTTTCCAAACCGCCGTACAATCGTAATCATCTTTAGACTCATTCAAACTTTTATCGAATCCTCTGCACAGTCGTCTAAACTTTGTGTTAGAGATTCCGTCGCCATTGCCAAATTGTAGATTAAGGGTCAGCACCATACGGTCCGTGGGCCGGATCCGGCTCGTGAAGTCATTTGACCGGCCCGCGAGCCTGAATGCCAATGACTTTTTTAACATGATATACGAGGCATTCGAATTCAACAAAAGGACTGCTGTTATCTTCCTCTGATCCACCCAACCGAATTTGAATACTATGACCGCAAAAACACAAAACCCTATTACCTTCATTCCTGCGTAAAAATAAAAAGATAAACATAAAATAAAAACTGAGAGCCTATTTGATTGACTGACTGACTGACTGACTGACTGACCGGAGATAGATATTTGATGGGAACAATTTTGTCTCAGTCCGCTTTCTATTTAATTCCTTCAAAAGCAATCCCCCATCGTTACTCCTGTCACCTACCCTATGTAAGTTGCTGAATCTTTCAAGGGGTATGTTCTTATTAATACGTTAGTGTATATGTGTGCAACTATTTTTACTCATATGTATGTTTATGTGTTTTGTTTTTGTTTGATGTGTGGTTCGTTTGTGGTACAATTTTCAATAACAGTTTCAAACCTACACCTCATAATTTTATACATTTCACTTCCGTTGATTTTTTCACTTTGAAGTACTTTGACGTTCCTTGAGGAAAAGTAATGTTTGTAAGGCGCTTTTTAATTTTAGATTTTCTGATTTCTCTATTTTTACTTTCATTATGGTTTTAATTATTTAGGCTAATAGTGGTCTGCATATGCAATTTTCCTTCATGGCCTTCGTCTGGCCCGTGACCCGTCATTATAACATGGTCCCACCCGCAAGGTCGAATGAGTGGCCGACCCCTGAGTAGAGCATGACCTTTCTAAGACTGTTTCTAAATAATACCACTATATTTTGTAGGTAACAAAATAAAAACAATGTGCCTACGTGCAATAAATATGAAATGGTGATAATTTACCCATCACAGTCTTTATATATGAAATATAAAATGTTAAATCGGTTTAGAAATGTCTATACTATCATTTGTATGCAAATTATTAAGATCCGTGACTTTGTGCGAGTGAAGCTCGTGGATGTTGCTGAAGAACATCCTTTTCCAAACTGTTTGAAAAGGAAGATCTGTAACAGATAAAATACTCATAAATTGAGAACTTTCACAACAGTCACAATTAGATATTGCAGAAATGTTGAAGAGAATAATAACATAATCATGATGTTGACATTCTACAGTATTTATTTGCCGCTTTGGCACACATCATGAGTGTTGTTCTTAGCCGCGGATTATTAGGTGTTTCTGGGATAACGACATCACACCTTCTTTCCACAGCACTCGATGCTAATCCTTTATCAACTTTGGAGTCATCCCTAACTGCAGCTCTTCATATTGCAAAACTATCGTCATTCAAACCAACACTCCGGGTCTTTATATTCCAATTATAAGAAAGTTAAGTTTCACGAGCTTTTACGTAATTGGAATAAAGATAATAAGCTAAAATTTCCATATATTTTTTCATCATACATTTATGTCATAATATTTTAAAAAACAACGACTGATTAATATAAACTTTCTGCTGAAAACATTGATTTTAATGTTAGTATTGTACATATTCATGTACATTAATATATGTATATAGAAATTTATATATATATATAAATGCATATACATACTTATATACAGGAATAACGGCCAAAATATCAGCAATTGAGTATACATGCTATTTAAAAAAAGTAATTAAAATGGCGAAGAATCTTCACTTGCAGCATGTATCTTTTGGCAATTTAATATTATTTATATTTTTATAATTTTAACTTTTTCAGTTTCAGATTAGCTTACTTCAAATAAAAAATGATGACAGCTTGTCGACAGAGAAAGAATGGCTGTCGCAAGCGAAATATAGTCAGTCCCGATAAAATATACTTTATATATTTTTTGCTAATCCTTCAATTTAAGTATAAATTTAATTTAAGCTTATTCCTAAGTTGCGAATAAATTCATAAGACACTTGATATCTGACATTTATTACACACACGCGCTTACACATATTTCATATGCGTATATATAATATTTTGTGTGTGTATGCCATTGTGCCTGTATGCACTTTAGTGTTGGAGCATTATATACACCAAATGCCTTGATATATTAATATACCGCAATATATGTTATACTTACACGCGTGTGTGTACGCATACAGTTAATCAAATGCCTTGATATATTGCTATCCTCTATGTGTGTGCGTGTGTGTGAGCGTGATGTATACGTATGTGTAGATATAAATATCAAATGCGTATATATAGAGAGGGAGATAGATAGATATTATATATATATATATATATATAAAGAGAGAAGACATAAAGAAACGGGATTTCTGAAGCGTTAATAAAAGAGAAACTTGTTAGTTTGAAACGCGTTTCCCCTTTATTTATTCTATCATCTTTTTGGATTTCGCTACATATATATTCAGCTCATATATACATTATATATTATTTATAAAACCCCTCAGATAACAAAACGACTTGCATAATTTGTTTCTAGTTTGTCTTTATTCACATTGTCTTTTTACACACTCTCTATGCAATGTTCTTCTCTCATTCTCTGTCCACATATGTATGTATATATATATATATATATATAAAAAATGAAGTGTTTTTAAGAAAGTTTCACAATATATTTTCTTCTATGTATCAATGTCCTTTAAGGACATTATCGATTATGGCCGCCAACAATATTCTGTATTTGTCTTTTATTTCTGCTATCACATTTAAACTGTGTTATGTCAACCATTTACACATGCTCTTTAGGTGAGTTATGCACTCACTGTTTCTATCTGTCCATCTTATAATATATTCTGTGAGTGTCAATGTTTCTATAACCTCTTTCCTCATTATGTACAAATTTCAACCGTCTCTTTCTGTTGTTAAATATAGGATTACATTTACAATATTTACATTGTTCGGACTATTGTCCTCATCTTTGTTGCCATTTGTACGACGTTTCGACAGTTGTCTGCTCCGGCCTTTTTCGGGTGCTAGAAATTTCAAACAGATCCCTTTATTACAATCAGTGGGGTATATTATCTTAAATCTTTTTCAGTAAAGCCTCCTGTTGGTAGTCATGAGTTATCTCATCTATCCTTGTAAGTTATTGTTCACCCTTGCTGTAGTCTGGTATTGAACTCACAACTTTTGTTTCAAGTTACAAGAACTAACAAACGTCTATATCTACTATTCTTAAGTAGAGTTCTTTTATTCGATTTTAGTCTCAAAATTCGCCGTTGCTAACATGTTAATTACATGACAATTTCAATCTCCTTCAGTTATTCAACAATTACCTGACTGATGAGTAAATATTAGGAGAGAATGCTTGAGAAAAACCTTTACTAAATTTTTACACATTACAAGGAATGAGAGCCACTCAAGGTAAAGTGTTGCTAAATAGGTTTGTTGTATGAAAATATGCATAAGAAGGGAGTGCAGATTATAAGGATAGATAATAGTTTGACACTAATTATGATAAGTTTTAAAGAGTAGTGGTCTGAGAATAATTTAATTGTGAGTCTGTTCTATAGAGTTGCTAATCTTTAGAAGAGACTTTAAGAATTTAACTTCATTCTTAGTAATGATTGATGTAGACAATAAAAAGTTTTTGCTTTTGTGTATGTGAAATGGTGGGTTTTAAATGTTAATGTTTAAACCGGTGTAACTAACGAATGCAGTTCGTTAAATCATTTGCCATAAGTATATCAACAGACTAGCGGAATGATTGTGAGGTTTCATTATGAATAATTAAACGTCAGCACAGTCGTGCAAAATTTCTGTATTCTCAAGCATTGAATGAGAGAGTCTGGTAGCTCCAGCCAAATATGGGATGCCTATTATTTTCATATACGTATAACACTTTGGAAAGAATAAATCTATGAGCTTCTGTTTTCTCTCTGATTCTTATCGATAAATATCTTGACACAATGACTCGTAGTCGCTATACGATATTTACGTTCAGAGAAGAAG
This sequence comes from Ascarosepion bandense, assembly GCA_037127315.1. Lineage (NCBI taxonomy): Eukaryota > Metazoa > Mollusca > Cephalopoda > Sepiida > Sepiidae > Ascarosepion > Ascarosepion bandense. The sequence continues at coordinate 1,332,504 of JBBBDQ010001401.1, forward strand.
TTTGTGCGCGTGTGTGTGTGAGAGAGAGAGAGACTATTTGAAGAATAAAATACTCTTCGAGGTTTCTTAATCGGTTTCACTTGATGCAAGACAGCAAAGTCACTAAGACAAAAGAAGATACTGGATGTGGGAGAATTAGGAAGAGAAAAATGAATAGTTTTTGAGAAGATAAAGTTGGAAGACATTAGATAGCCATTGACTTTACATTAAATCTTTGCAGATAAAAGTTGGTTAGAAAGCATGGAACATGTAAGGAGTTCCAAAAGCGAAAGGTACAATAAAATAAACTGTTAGCATAGAATCTATGCATACATATAGCTTGTGCAATTACAATGGTATTTCAAAAACACTAATTTAATCTCCCCATATTTAACATTACTAACACCATGATTTTGACTAGCGCAAATAACTGTTACCAAATTACAGTCTCTCATATTTTTCCAGAGGAGCTTGACGTGGTATAATATTTAGCAAGCTTGTCCCGCTAGAACCTGTTACATTTGAGTATTGAGTTCGATGCTCACTGGGTATTGCATAATTTCGGCCACATGCCACATTTAACAGGTGCTCATTTTTTAAACATATTTTATTTTTTGCCATATTAAGTTAATATTAGTAAATATTAAAATTGATTGCTATCTGTTGTACGTTTTTCTAGTATTTCAACTTAACTTTAGTTGCATTTTGTTATAGCAAGGCAAAATGTAATTCTATGGTGAGAAAGAAATAACGGCCTAAATATTCACACTATAGTCAGTTAAGAGCCATAGGTGATACAGTCTTGGACGATAATGTCTCGAAAGAAACATGATTGACTAGGCAGAAGATTATCTGCGTATCTGATATTATTTCTGCAGTAGATTGGGTTTTATAGCCTTGGCTGGCAACCAATCAGTCCTGTTATTTAACCCATAACTGGAGAGAAGTGACGGATTAAGGGTATTTGTGTGCAAGTGTGCAAAGAATTCAACTGAAATGAAAACTCGACACCCCGATTTCTCGTTTGGTGCCGATATCCAACTGTGCCACAACGAACATCTTTTTAAAATATAACGAAACTGTAAATACATTTAGCGAAATGGTAGATAAAATTAATAAGGCTTGATTATTCTGCATTTACACATATTTTATACATGCCCTAAATAACCTAAAAAGAAAGAAAATCGAACATATTAACCGTCAAGCGTAGACAACAAGAGTTTAAAATCTATCATTAAATTAGATGATCTGCTAGAAATGCATCTTATGTGGCTGCATAAAATGCCCGGATATATTGGATACATCCACATTGTCAAGTACATAGCTTCGAAAGAAACAACCCATCACTGTATTACATTGAAAACAATATTTGTAAAAGAGTGCTGGATTGCTATGTGAGGTCAGTTCTTCAATATGGTAGTGAATGCTGCACCATATCATCAAAGATAAAGGAAAACATGAAGCAATTGAAATGTAGTTCAACAGAAGGATGTTGCGGATATCATGGATTGAGCAACTATGAGGTCTTGCAAGGGAAGGAAATAAAAGTAATACTCAAAATCAGGAAGAGACAGCTAAAGTTCCTGTGACATGCAATGAGGAAGAAGGGCTTCAAGAACCTGATATTAACAGGCCAGACAGAGGGAAAAGAGACAGGGGAAGTCGCGGATAAGATATTTGAAACCTCTGATCAGGTAGATGACAGAACAAGGGTTGTGTGTGTAACATGAGAGAGCGTGCTAAGAGTCACCAGGGATAGAGTGATGTAGAAAGTAATGCTCGCCTACGTACTAAAAGGGCGGGCACATAGAATCTGGGTACCTTCACTTTCAGTCTAACTACCCATACGAGTCTTTTTCCTTGGTGCCATGATTAAATGAATTTCACCATCTACGTCCCACACGTTTACTGCTTAAATAGCTGAATGCAATGGTCTCTTTAAGTCCAACAGTTTCTCGCACTTTCTGCATGTGGCAATCCCTTCTGCTTCCTGCTTCCCTGATGAAGGTAATCTTTAAAAACTTAAAGGCAATGACACTCGCATTTGGAATCTCGTTCATATTTTTCCTTTCCTCAATCCTCCCTGTATTCAGTTTTATTTTCTTACTTTCACTCACTGTAAACGGCTGCGTACGAGAGACAATACCGCCTTGCTTGTGGCGAAATGATTAACAGATGTAATAAATTAAGAAAGCTATCAGTACACTTAAAAATATTACAATGACAGTTTAGCATAGCAGAAAGTGGTATTGTATATATAAAGCATGTTATCAGATAAAGCTTTGAGAAGTAAGAAACAAAAGTCATTCAAATCCTCACCAAAGCATTCTTTCTTTGTTCTGTATGACGGAAATCCCTTAACGCAGACTGCAACTAGTTGTTTCCGGTCTTGTTTACAAGTGTCTTTTGTTTAACTTCCTGTCTTGAAAAGTATTCTATAAATCATTTTGTCATTAGTTTTATAGAATATACAATAAAACATAAAATAAAATAAAACTTCGAAAACCTAACTCTGTTGCTAGTTGTAAATTTAAATCATATGACACAAAACTTTAATAGTTAATGATCCAGAGCAAAGACAATTAAGAGAGTGTTAACAGTAGAGCGTTGTCACCAGAGAAAGCAAGATGGCGCGATAATAGACGCGGATGCGTGTTTCTCTGGCGTGAAAGAATGAGCAGTTAAATGGAAATGGGTATAAATCAGGTTACCGAGTCAGGAAAGCAGAACTCTTCTTCTGATCAGGTGATATCTTTCAAAGCATTTCACGTGCATCATGAGAGAGATCGTAAATTAACGGAGGGGAAAAGCAGTAAAAGTCGAGAAAGAAATTAGATAAGTTTAATATCGGTAGGCAATTGCGTAAATGAAGCTAGTGATAACTTCTAGAGTGCTGTCATTAACGAGAATTTTCAGATTGATAATGGCTTTGGTACATATTCGTTGTACTGTTGATGTCGCTGTGATGTCACATTAGATGACTGGTTCGCAAAGTCTGTGCTGATGACATTACAGTGACAAAACAGAGAAGTAAAAGACAAATAGGCTAGTTGCTATGTACTGAATGATTGAAGTAGTGGCAGTAATCATACGGTCACCAGGAAAATTACACAATTTTCCTTTTCAATATAATATTCGCAATTTTATAAATTTACGGCACATTGTAACTTAGTAAGTTGTTTCCTCTTCTGTATTCTTAGCTTTTCAGGTATGTCCTTTTGATTAGTGCGTTGTGGCGCATTGGATATCGTCTCGGAACGAGAAATCGGGGAACTGAGTTCGAATTCCAGCCGAATTCATTGCATTCACTTGCGCGCAAATACCATTGGGAAAGGTATTAATCCGTCTATTCCTTCCAATTATGAGTTAAATAACACAACAGATTGGGTTCTATAGCCTTGGGCGGCAACCAGTCTACCGCAGAAAGCAATGGCCACTTACGGCGGGATCATCTTCTGTCAGGTCTCTTTCGAGACATGACCGCATAATCGTGTATCAGGTATGGCACAACTGACTGACTTTCATCAGACCTAGTTGGGCATCTTCAAATCCCACAGACTTAAACAATCTTTTATAAAGCCTCTATTAAAACAGGGCCTTAGTTACGGTCCAAGTCCATCTATGATCACACAAGGTTTTAATTCAGAATTGTCCTCCTGCACAGTTTACAGACTACGACCTAGACAGTCTAGTAGAGACTAGTTTGTCTTAGTATTTAACTCATAGCTGAGGCAAGAATTGATTTTTTAAAGATTTCTAAGCGGATTTGTGCGAAAGTAGATACAGAGATGTTGATTCGAAATCCGAACTCCACTCGCAGAATTTTTAATTTCCGATCTTTTACACCATCATCGCATATGCAACGATCCTGTTTACCAACAATGATTCAAAAATCATCCTGAAAAAGCTCTAGGCTATTATTAATGCTGAAGTAGTTCAATATCTCACAGCACACGGCATCTCCTCCGATAAACAGTATGGTTTCCGCTTCGCCAGGTCAACTTCAAATATGTTAAAGACCGTCAGAGTATATATACCCGCCCCTCGATAAGAACGGCGGAGCTCGGGCTATTACAGTAGGTATTTCAAAAGCTTTTGATCTAATCTGGCATGTTGGACTTCTACGCAAGTTACATGTCTATAGTATAACTAGATGATTGTTTGACCTAATCCAGTCTTTCCTTTCACATCGTGTAATGTAGTTATTATTGAATGGGCACACTTCCAAGGACTATCATTTGAACGCAGGTGTTCCTCAAGGCCCTTTTCTATGTCCTACGTTTTTTCTGAGATTCATAAAAATCTTCTGGATGTAATCAGATCCAAGTAGGCATTTATGCTAACGACACAACAATTTACTGAAGCCTCGATGAGAAAACTGCCGATGCTGAAAAGGCAAACTTCGCTGCCGATCTGGAAAACGGCCTACGATCTGTGGTGGACAAGGGTAAGAAATGGCTCATAATTTCCAAAGCGAAGCTTCCATAATTTAGCCATTAGTTATTAATTTGAATACGTATTTGCGAAATGAGGTAGTATTTACAATATTACATTATTCGGACTATGGTCCTCACCTTTGTTGCCATTTGTGCGACGTTTCTGGACACATGGCCCAGTGGATATAGACGCTGGTTAGCTCTTTTGACTTGACCCAAAGAGTTGTGAGTTCATTACCAGACTACAGCATTGGTGAAAAAGCAACTTACAGGGTTAGAAGGTGATAACTCATAACTTCCAATCCAGGCATTGCGCAAGAAATGAGGACGATATACCCCAGTGATTGTAATAAAGGGTTCGGTTCAAAAGTTCTAACTCCTGATGAAGGCCGAAATATCCAGTGTAAAGTTGAACCAAATTATATAGATGTGACAGTAAAGCCGTTTAATCAAACTAATACTTCAGAACCTCTCGGCACCGTGCCAGGATACTCTCTCCCTACTCACCCTCTGTGTCACGGATCTTCTAGAAAATGACCACGTCGTTAAAGTCAAGAAATTGACGACCGTATACCTGGTTGTTAATGTGATACTTACGAAAGCCTATGTTAAATAATCAACTCAAAATATGAGCATCTCAGGAATATTAATCAGCTAAAATAAAATAAAATTAATGAGATTCATGCCTAGTGTATTATTATTTGTCGTAGTTATACTAATAGTACGAAGATTAGTGGCTTTGAGAAGCGTGGAAACACGACCTAACTGCAGTTCAACCCAGGGAAAATAGAGAATATTCAATCAATATGAAACTATAATATATATTTTTAGTGAAGATTTCAGCAATACATTTAATATAAAACTTAATATAAAAATAGAAATAGCAAAAAAAAAAACAGTGAATAAACAAAAATATATTACATTGTAGAATTACACAATATATATTATATAATTGAAGCAATAAAACTTTGTTCGAAATATTTAGATATTGGCATTAAATAACCCACAGAAGTTAAAACTAATTCAAAATCATTATTAGTGTTGTATCAGTAAAGGGCTGACTGCGTGAGTAATTACTAAAACGGATAATTGGAATAACAGTGCATCAACAAGTACAAGACTTGCTCGCTGCGTGAAGTAGTTACTCTGCTATCAAACTGCTAGCCATTATAATCACTCTAATTTTACCACCATCTCACCAAGGCGGATGCTAAAAAAGTCAAGTTCGTGGGGATTCTAAGCCCTTAAGGTAAGCCAAAAATATCCATGAAACCCATCTTAATGTTGGCTCGGCTCTTGTCTGTGCATACAGATGAGAATCTACTTTTCATCGGACCCTGTCTGCTCGGAAGCAGATAGTTAAACAAAAGAGTGTCCGGATCAGGTAATTGCTCTGTATTTACCATCTTCCCAAAAAGATGGTGTTACACAAGGTCAATTAATGTGGAGTTTCTGTGACCTTAAGCTCAGCTAAAAATATCCGTATACCCAGCTTAACGCTATGTCGGGCTCTTGTTTTTACACTTCAAACCGTACTCTGCCCTTCGGAGAATCCTCGCTTCGGTTTTTCTCTGCTCGGAAGCAGATAGTTGAACAAGAGAGTCTGGATCAGGTGTGATCGCCTCCATCTACTCTAATAGTGTCAAACAACTATTAATAGTAATTATCGTAGGATTTATGTTGTATCACTATAGCAGACAATTCATAAGATTTTCTTCCATTGCAACAATGCGAGAGAATCTCTACGAAGTCTGTTGTCTCCTCGGGTTAAACAGCAATATATTTCTTTAACACTTCTTCGTGATTGCTGTATATTCATTCTTGTACTTATTGTTCCTGTTACATTTCCAAGTATGATAATTATTATAGGCTCTGACGTCTACACATTTAATAGTACTCTGTTCGATTTTTTCTTTTCCAAAAGCGCTTCAATTTTAATAACACAAACATATCCACCAATATCGATAAGGCGTACTACACAGCAAGATGCTTGGCAATTTTTCTCCGTTCCATGCAACGATTTGATTATTAATTCATGTATAATATCTACGAGACAGGTCATGTCTAATTGCCGAGAATATATATGAAAAATTTTGAAAGATTGATCTCGTGGCTTCTTGTCTCAATTGTTTAAAAGTGTTAACATGGACATTTCTGTTTTGGGTAATTAATACGAGCTACTGTAAATACCCCCGCTAATACAACTGGTCTGCTCCTCGGAAGGTAGAAGATAATATTGCTTCTAATACTCTTGTTATTAAACAAAGAAATTCTCGAGTATATCAGCACGAGAATGTCGGGAAATTAAAGAATATAAAGCTGTGCTGATAAATCCGAGACACAATCGTGAAGCTTCATTTATAACAAACGAATGGATAACGACGTTGCAAATAATAACAGAACATCCCTGAAGTCAACAGCAAACAGAAAAAAATAACAGTAAAATGTGTAGTATTTACAAACGAACACTATGCCCAAGGTAGAAGATTATTTCATCTGCATGTAAGGATTTAGATGCTGAAAAGCAACACAAGAAAAAGAATAAGAGGTATTATTATAACTATTGCGTGAAATAGTGGCACACCAGATATCTGATACTGAAATACCAATATACGAAGCTCAATAAAAAATTCATGATATTAACACTGACAAAGATATACAAGGAATATGCGACACAGACAAAGTAGTAATTATGACGCTTGTAGTTATGACTATATTTTATAATTTTACACTGTTTAAGTTTTTCTAGATGGACGTGTCTCTTTAGGGGGTTTGACATTGTGCATAAAAGGAAATAGAGATGGAACATCATATCTGAGTGTTTAAATGATTCTACTTTAAAATGTGAAGGATTTCCGAGACGCACTTAAATAATACTTAGGTGCGCACCCATTCGGGGACAATTGGAGTAGATAACGTTAAACGGCCAGAAATTACTACTCTCCGCCTGTTTTTATAGAAAAATATTTACATGTGGCATTAACATATTAATGTGCTTTGCGGTGTAATCGATAACAGCTCGGAAAGAGGAAATCGCTGTCAACAAGTTCCCACCTTTTACAGTTAAATCTACGAAATGCTGCCGCTACTTCTACTCCCCCGCTTCTTTTCTCGCACTTACCACTCGTGGAACTTCCTTGCGTACACTTGCTTCGCTGACAGCTACAATCTCCAGGAATTTAACTGCAATGACAATTCTCATTTCTTATCTACTTGACTCAAGTCTATCTCTCGTCCTATCCATATCACCCCGTGTATCTTGTTCTTTTCGTTTCTCATTCTACCTTCGCTAAATATCCTCACACCGGTATTCCCATTCTTCTCTTGCTCTTTCTCTAACAACCCTTGTAGCTGGTGCGTCTTTTTCGTTGCTCTCCTCCCGCTTAAACTTTCACTCTTCTCTTATGTAGCCCCTGTGCATCAGTGGTGGTAAAACCTTGCTTGGGGTAAACAGATTAAAAACTAAAAAACTAAAGAGCCAAGTTCTAATACTTGTCTAGATGGTTACATTCAATTATATGTAAATAACCTTAGGAAATATATGAATACATGTATACTTTCCCAGCAGGTGTTGAATAGCAGAACATATTGAGATCTATGTCTTAGTTAGCAACCTCTACCACACAAAACTACTAGTGGAAAATAGTCTGCCTATTTATATTTTAATCGAAAATGCCACAATTACCAAAGCGTGTATTACGTATGTAATTTAGCTGACGGATTACCATATTACACAAATAGATTATGACAAGATAGACTTTCACATTGCTGCAATATTTATTATGTTTGCTTTCCAGACAGTTCGATCATTTCTAAAAACTGGCCTTTCATCACATTAGCCAAAATTGAGTAACTGTATATGACCGACAGAAAAAGTATATCTACATATTTCTCGTATTCTCTTCCAGAACATCATCTTCCAGACTAAGTATTTTAGTGAAATTAAATAGTGACTACAAAATCACACTAAAATCATTTATAGTATTATTACATAAGTTTTCATAGTGAAATTTATTGTTACATATAAAGAGCATTGCAAAATTTATTTTAAGCCTAACTTTTTTTCTATATATTATCTCGACAGTATCTGGGTTTACGCAATGTAAAGTAATTGATAGCAGTAAAAGTGAGACGGAAATTCCAAGAATCAGAAGAACAGGAAAATATATGCTAAAAAGCAAAACCACAAATAAACAAAAAAAGAATTTTGTTGGAACCAAAGTAATTACTCCAGAAATATTTTGAATCCGATATTCCAAAATCAAAGAGATATCTAAACAATTTTAATTTAGATAAAGAAGAGGCACGAAGCAAAGAAAAATTTGATTCTATCCATGAATGATGAAAGAAACATTAACAGAAGTTGAGATATAAAGAAAGAAAAGAGAAACAAGGTTACTGTTACATACATTCAAATAAAGAATAGATGACATGGAGAATGCAACGCTCACAAGATATATTAAATGTTATTTCCATGAGAAATTCTTTGATGAGCTATATTAATTATTTCTAAATTTCAGGTATTTACAGGTGAGACACACCCTGATATCTACTCTGAAAGAATATTATATCTTACTTTATTAAGAAGGAAGCTATATTTGCACGGCTTCTTCAAAAATTGAATATTTGTAACAGAGAGACCGGAAAAGGTGTTTCTCCGACCACTACTATCTTAAATCATTCATTTCTCGTAGCCTACGTTCAAATCACGCTAAGAAAATCGATCCTGGTTCGAATTTAACAAACGTCGAGCCCGGTTAGTAGATAAACTCTTGTGTAATTTAATTGAAACAACAGCTCTAGATTCCTTTTTTCCCGCGACCATTTTAGACCCACTAGAGTTAAAGGGTGAAATTGATTTCTATTTTTTCCTTAGTTTCGGTCATTTGCAGTACTGTGAATCAATATGAATCTATTATTAAAGTGTATGGCATTTGTTTGGCCTTAAAAACATTACGTCATTCATAATTGCATTAGATTTTTATTACGCTCATACACTATAGTCTCGACTGTCGATTAGTTGTTTTATTATATATTACCTTACTCCAAGGAGAATTTATAAGATTATAACACTATACGAACACACTGACAATCATTATAGACAGATCATGGATATTTTTGTGTGTCAGCCTTTCAATTGTCACTCTTGTCGGCAATGCAAATAAACAAATTGGATTAAAAACTAAAAGAAAAATGCGATTGAAAGAGAAAGTCAACAACGACATGCAATATATTCGCGATCAAGGAATGAGTGAAAAACGTAAGCAGACATTATTTGTTTCGTTACAATTAATTTGAACAAATATGTACATAAACGACCACTTTGAATAACCGAAAACTGTAAACAACCTCTTACAATCGGAAATATGTTTCAATAATTAATAAATCTCAACAGTGTTGATAATTCGTAAAAATTGAAAAATCTATGAAAACCTTTGTTTTTTTAACATATCAACATGTTCATTAATACTTACCTTATTCTCTGACGTTTATACATAATATAATTCAGTAACAATCTTGATTGTGTGGTTCGCGTGTATTGCAGATCGAGAATTATTAAGTCAAGTAGAAGCAGTAGTAAAAGTCGATAAACTTAGCGAGTTTCTGTGAACATATATACTAACACTGATGAGGAAAAATGTACAAAATGATTTAGAGTAAAATAATGAAGGAAAATTTAAAGGCCCATTACGCAAATTCTTAAAGGACTTGACACATAAGAACAGATTGCGGACAATCTGCCATATCATATCAACAAGATATATCGTCAAACGTTTTGAAACAATTATTCAAAATATTGCTTCCACGGCTGTCCGTGGAATTTATTTAAGTATTATCCGATTCGTTGAGTGAGAAACGACAGAGAAATAAATTCTGTGCATGATAACACGTCGACCGTATTAATTCGTTTATTGTGAGGCACCGTAGGATAACAGTTCCGTCTAGAGAAATATATTTCTGGACTCAGAATATTTTTCGTATGATACGAAATGTAACGAAAATATGGAGACAACTGCTAATTCTGTTTCGAGGAAAGAGGTTTCCTTGTGGTGTGATAGCATTTATGTTGCGAAAATTACCTATCTACCAATCATTCGTACATTAAATATTTCGACTCCTTGTGATCAGATGATTTTCCTGTGTATCTACAGAATATTAGATATATTCACAGAAAAAATCGGCAATGTTACTATCTAGAAACTTTGGATTCAGTCACATTGCTATCGCTAATGGAAGCTTCCGTTTGCCTTTTTTGAAAAATGGTAATTGTTCTAATGAGCTTTTCAATTTGAACCCTTGATCCCGGGAATGTAAGTCTGCTACTATATTGGCATCTATGTCTCAAAATTAAATTGTCAGATTTAACGCAAATTTTACGTCATTAGTCTTGTCTCTGGCATTTTTCTCTCCTGGAAATTTTATTGGGAAATATTTTGGTGCTTTAACTAAACTACACCATTTTAAAAATATTGAACTTCAAAATTATTTTTTTATAAGTTTACCCAAACAAAATGTTATTTTTTTTTTAAATTAGACACAATTTCATTGTATTTCTAATGATGCTTAAATCTTCGTCAATTCTTGGTTTAGTACTCAATTTTCTGCTTCGTATTATTTACTTAGCTTTTAGAAGGCATATTTTGCCATCATAATGCGTCTTTGTATTTGGGTGTAACACTTTCCGTCCTCTATTATTAAACACTTTCCAGATATTTAAGTTGTTTCTTTTAGTGTCTGTACATTTTAATTTACAATTTGGGGTTTTTGTTTTCCTTGAAAGTCATATTTTATCTTCTCGTTTTACTTTATTATTTCTTCTTATTATTCTAGTTTATTTTATGTGTCATGTATCAACAATGTATTCAGTACATTTTATGGTGCTCTGATCGTTGATGCTACTAAGTAAACATGGTAGGACATCAAATTTCTTAGAATCGCCTCACTTTTTATAGTGAATAAGTTCGATGATAAGAAATCTCTCTGTTTGATTTGAATGTTTCCAATGCGTAACTAGAAACTTACGAAACCTATTCTGCATTATATTTTTTTTAAATTTAGTGATTAGTCCCTTCACTCTATCCCATCGATTAGCTTGTATAATTAAAATAAATTGTTTTTTCTCAACTTTTAAGGTTGTATTTTATTAAATTTTAGCCGTCTTGTCCTTTCGTTATCAAATTTAACAGCAGAATATTAGGTATTCTCTCGAAGGTATCATTAAAATTATGTCGAATAAAGAATAAGAAAAAATAAATAATTTAAAACCTATGGAGAATAATTACAATAATTTATTTTAAAATCTCATAACAGTGCGATGATAAATATTTGAGTTGAGGTAATGATTCGACCTCTGGGATATAAAGTCTAGAAAGAAGCTACTGATTTAAAATATAGCATCTATTTAAAACGCATTATATAGTAAATATATTCGAACTACCAACAAAAGACGCTTTTCACGTCTTGCTCTTCTTCCACAGATTGGGCAATTTCCTCGGCTTTAACTTGCTTGAGTTCATAAGTCACATTTTCTTCGGTTTGCAGCTACTTGTGCTTCTGACAGTTTGGGAATTTGTCAAAGTAATGCACAAAGAGTGAAAGCAGTCGAAAAAATATATTGATGTTATCAGTACGGCTATAATAAACATATAATTCAGAGAATTATTACTAAATATTCTATTATAGTTTGTCCCCAAAAAATGATTAGGAAATATAATGACTGACCCCAAAAATAAAATCTGCTGGAAAATATTATGCTTAGAATACGCTAGAAAGAACAAAACAATTGATGAAGAAGTTTTACATAATTTGGAAACTCAAAGGACAATTATACTTATCTTGAAAAAGAAAGAGTTTAAATATCTAAGCCATATATATGAAAAAAATCTTTATCTCAGAGAACATATTACAAAAGTGAGGGATTAAGGAAATCAGCGCACACCCTACTAAACAAGCAGAAGCAAGTAGGTAATAGAACAGGCATTCTTGTTGGTAAAAAGATCACATTTATAAGGGCTGCATAGAACAGGAAATTGTAGAGAGTAATGATTGCCAATTTTCTGAATAAACACGGTAAATAGAAGAAAAAATCTACGATGTTTAAGGAAGGATCGTGTACTCTAATACTTACAGTATTCGTGCTCTAGAAGCTATTATTAACCATTGATCTAACAATGGTGTGTATGCAGCGGCAGATTTTGAACGTGTTGGGTGCATGCATGAAATCATTATCAAAGTCTTTATGTAACGAGGCTTTTTAAGTGCTAGACTCGTGTTTTTATTTTAATGCATGATTTGTTTTCATTTCGTGCTGGGAGAAATTACTACAACACTAAATTTGTTATAAATTATCAATACACAGATTTTTTTGTTCCATTTATATAATAAAATCATGGCATGTATCAGTACTGCTTTCATTCAAATTGAAGATTATGCTTTCTCTTTTAGGAAATCTTCAGTGCTACATTTTTCAAACACTTAATGCAGAATGTTCGAGTTAAAGAATTTCCTAAACATTTCGCCAAGAAACGGTATTGACCCGCTTTCTTCATTTTTTCTATGTTCCGTGTCCCTTCAGGACATAAGCGCTTATGGCCATTTACATCTCGTAGTGGCTCTTAGAACGTTTTCTTGTTACCTTACGCAAACTTTTCTCTGCTATCCACCTGCCCATCAAGTAAGCCATACATTGCTTTCTTCTGTCTTTCCCTCTATCTGACCTGTGATGTTCTCCAAGCTTTCCCCCTACTTAAATATACCAGGAACTTTAGCTGTCCTTTCCTGAAGTTAAGTATTAAATTCCTTTTCTTTTATACCTTCTCTAAAACCTCTTCGTTCCTAAAATGTTCAGTCCATAGTATCCTCAGTATCTTTCAGTAAAACAACATTTCGGCTACTTCAAGTCTCTCCTTCATCGTTGAGGAGATTTTCCAGCATTAACTCCTTTATTGAAGAACAGACATCACATAAAATTTTATTACTTTCTTCTTTGTTTCCAACAAAATTTTCCTATCTCTAATACTCAACTCCGCTTCTGGAATACATACTCGACTAAGTCAATTTGCCTTCAGATGTCAGTGTCGCATTTTCTTTCATTTGTTAGAAAAATTCCGACGTATTTAAATTCCTGTACCTGCCTGATTTAGTATCCCCGACCTTAGTAAGCATTCTGGACTTTTTTTATACTGACGATCATGCATTCAGTTTTCATGTAGTTTAAATGTAGTCCTCTCTTTCCACATACTTCAGCTGTGGTCTATCTAACTGTAGAATCACATTTAGGTTACTTCAAGTTTCTCCGTTATCTTTGAGGAGATTGTTCAACATTCTCTTCCACATTGAAGAATATACTTCACATCCAGTATTCTCTTCTGTGTTTCCAGCTAAATTTTCCTGTCTCTCATTACTCTATTCATCTTCTGGAATATATCATAATTTTTTAAAATATGATTGAATTGTTGTATTTGCTTGTTATGGTATTTTCTAATTTTCATGTTGAACTTTTCCTTTTACAAACAACCATCAATTTGTCTATTTGCATTTGATCTTTAGTCATTTCCTTCACTATAATCTCTACTATTTTCATGTCTTCTGTCAATACTACTGTCATCTCTATATCTTATTGTAAGATGGGGCCCGCCAATAATAAGTCCTAGTAGGACTTCTACTTCTGTCAAAATTGCTTCACTGCAACGGTTGAATAATTGCTGCAAGAAGATGTACTCGTTTTCACCCATTTCTATTTCCCAAATAATCTGAATTTACCGAGAAATTGCAAAAGTTCTTTGTGAGGTAATTAATAAAACTTTATTTTATAAAACATAAGTATACATATTTTTGCATTTGAATAACTTTTTCTGATATCATTCTCAGCATACATATCACAACTTCCGTTCAAGTGTCTTTAACAAATGTCCATATTATTTCTAGTTCAATTCTGCTGCGCGCTCCATTGATTGCAATTCGGATGACAAGTTTTGTTATACGTCTCATTAGAGGGCTGCGTAATCGCTAACAGGGAACAGTGCCAAATATCAGAAAAGCATCATTTGATATATTACAACAACAGAAACAACTAACATGGATAGCTCATAATAATTGAGGAGCAGATAATGGCATACTAAATATGTTGATGCTCTACACTAGTTCCAACAAAAGGTTAGAAAAAAACTCATCAATAATACAGAGTGATAATAGAGACGTTTAGAAACATATTTTCTTAAAAAACGAATGGTATAAAAAGATTTTATAAACTGCAACTGAAAGTAGCACTTAATGCTTAGATAATGAACGACAAATATTTCCATGCAAGGAAACTGATGGTTTCATTATCATTACTATTCCATAATTCTTATTCAAATAAAAACAAGACTGTGCTAAACGCAGTAAATGACCAATGAATATTTTACATTTTGAAGGATATTTTCTGACATCAATGCTTGCATCTAAACTTATGTTTGAATGATAAGAAGCGTGTTGGTTCTTTGGGATAACAAAGATTACATCAAGATAGACAAGAGTTATAACAAGACATTTGTGATTGCATTGGTGCCCGCAGATTTGAATGAATAAGTGGTAATGTTGGAAATTAAAAGGGGAAGCAATCTCATTCTTTTCTCATTTCGTAAGATTATAATATGATTTCATGTGTTTATTTGCGAATGTATGCATAGGACATTGCAAGAAAAATGATCTTATCTTTCTAATTTATATTTCTGGTTATTTTTTGGTTGAACATCTGTCGACAAAAATAGAAATTTAGATCGTAACGAAACATCTCAGGAAGCAATTTTTCTACGTTTCAGGATAAATGCAAAAATTAAGAAAAATAAAATAAGCAAGAATAAAATAATATAAACATGTACTTCGACACCGAATTTGATAAAATAGGCCATTTTACTGCTGCATGCTAAGCTTCTACTAGATTATTTTGGATGAATTTCTCTGTAGATTGTTAGACAAACTGTCTCTCTATCCTGTCGATAAATATGAATGAGCATATTCCAGAAGCAGCTGTGGAAGACCAAGCGAAGACAAAGCATATACTCTGCTTCACAGATGAAATTGTGTGCTGTTGTTCATGAACAGACACTGTTTTTCTCCACACTTTTTTCTTCAATCTCTTGGGTAGATATTAATCTTGGTTCACCATTTCGTAAAATCTTTTTTCCAGAATATTTGAGGCTTATCCCTCTAATTACTTATACATTCCAATCTGGTCTTCTGGTTCTTACTGAATCTTGTGGCTTGCATCTTGCTGTATGGTCTCAATGTTTCTTGAAAAGTGGACTGTGAAAACCTTTACTCCTGCACTGTCGAGCTTGTTGGTGATATCACTATGTTTTCTGAAGATTTCCCTCACAACTCTCACAATTATTTGGTCACTAGCAGCTTTTATTCTTGGCTAACCTGTTTAGCGTGAGTTGCTCAGTACACTAGTAGATACTTTTTCTTTCAGGACATTCAAAATTTTAAGTTCGCTCTCTCCAAAGTTAATTTAGTGGATCTGGTCGATTTTCCTTCTTTCACCAGCTTCAAAATGATTTATATTTCTCCCATAGTCTAATCTTCATTTTGGTTAATAATTTTTAACAAGAAATGCAGTTTTACAGGGGAAACCAAAGGTTAAAACCAAGAGTAGTCCTGCAGAGTTATTCAATGTTTGAACAATAAAACTACAATGCAATTCCAGGGCAACAAGAAACATTTGTCACCTTATTTAATAGATTTGTGCATTTGAAAAATAGTTGGGTTCAAATAAAATGTGGTATGTCCTATAATGTCTCGCACATTTAAATCAAAATCCCAGTAAATGTAAGCTGAAATTCTGAGTTCTCGTCTTACATACATGTTTCGATCTTAAAGTCAAACGTTTTCAGCGAACAAAAAACAAATACTGAATTGGCATTGCAGTGCTAGTAATTTTGTAGATGACTATACATATCTTGAAACTTTACTGTAAAACTATTTTTACACATTTTTTTACATGTTTTGACCAAATTTGAAGTTAACTATTTGTCTATAGAAGGGAAAGTACAATTGCTAAAAGCCGCATCAGAACAATTAAATAGTTGTTTCACGTTCCACAAAATCAGAGGATTTGGAGACGAATCCACTGAACTGTCATATCCAGGACCAACCAATATTTGAGAGTTAACTATTTGCCCATAGCTTAGACCGTAATATATGTTACCATTACGAATCAGGGTAGATCTGGAAAAAACAGATATTAAGCGATGATTCTATACTCCCTAAATCTTACGGGTCAGAGGCCTTGCTGCCGCATGCTGTTTATCGTCACACAATTCAAAAATAGATTCCCTAATATTTTATATGTCTACAGGACCTGGGAAGATATACAGAAACTACTTTGAATTGTACCGCTAAGTTTCCATTCTATGTCTATCAAAACATCTATATACAATGCAAGGGAGTTACTATAGGTTCAGTACTGGAATAAAAATTTAGTAAATACTACATGACTAGCCTTGAAAACAAAACATTTAAGACCATTACAACTTTCAATCTATGTAAAATACGGAGATGATATTCGCATCTTAGTAAAAACCATGGTGGAAATACATGAACTATAATACCCCAAATCTTCTGTTCTTAATTTCACATACGGACATATAACAGAAATAAAATTCGTTTTTGATATATTGATAGACACTAATATATTTACTATCTCTTCATATAAAAAGCTAATTAGCATAAAAACGTACATTCTCAACTATGAAAGTAATTGTCACAACTACTACAAATTGTCGATTTTACAAAATTTCATGAACCGTATATATATATATATATATATATATATATATATATACTAGCAGTATAGCACGGCGTTGCTCGGGTGTAGTGAAAGATTTAAAACTAATTCATGGTACTAGAGCACTGGCTCTTTGGAAGTTGGCACGAAAGACTAAAAAGCAATAGCTGTTTCCAGTTAAAGCGAAACCGTAGACTGAAAGAAAAATGAATGGATGTTGGTCAAATTTCAATTTCCTGGTATCGATATCAAATAAGATGTTTCGTCGTAAACTGAATTTTGAAGGCTAAATAAGTTCTCTGAGTAAATAATATCATGGCTGAGACTAAGAACTACAATTTTATTTTAATCATTTCACCCCGAGCAAGGCAGAAATGCCACTGATGAGCTGGGGGCTACATAAGTGTAAAATGATTAATTAGAAAAGAGTGAGGAGTACAAACTAGTTAGAAAGGAGCAATAGAACGCTGAGAATGCAGGTGCGATGCAGATACGTAGGTGGTGAGAAAGGGAAGGATATACGGGGGTGGGGAGAGAGCTATAATCTAGTGGTTAAAAGATGAGTATTGGCATTGCATTTAAATTTCTGGAGGTTGTAGCCGTCAGGAAAGCAAGAATATGGGAGCGAGTTCCACAGGCGGGAAGTGCGAGAGAAGAAGCTGCAGGAGTAGAATTATCGTCTGCATTTTGCTAACCTGACTGTGAATGGGCGAGATCCACTTGCCAGTCTGGTTTCACGAGTAAATACCTGTTGAGGAGGCATCAGTGACTTAAGTTCGTCCGAGCAGAAGCCATGAAAGTATTTATAAAACAGACAAAGGGAGGCCACATTTCGACGGTGGGGAAGTGGCTGCAGTCGAGCCGACAGATTAGTACCTATCACATTACAGACTCTCCTTTGGAGGCTGTCAAGAACACAGAGCAGAACGGCAGGGGCGAGTGACCATAAATGCCAGCAGTATACCTAATTAGAGCCAAACCTGAATAAAACAAAGTAAAAGGGCTTAAAAATATACAGATAGACAGCCACACATGCAAACATCTTGCTTATATATATATATATATATATATATATATATATATATATGTGTGTGTGTGTGTGTGTGTGTTTGTGTGTCAATAACAAATTGTCTGACAGCAATGACAGTGTTTTCCTGGTGGTGTGCATAATGCAGAGTTTTTGTTTTTCATAAAAAGATTCTTCGAGTAGCCACCATCCTGACCCAGTACAGCCCTACCTGCTCAAGATAACTGGTAGACCATGTAGATCCTGAGTCCCTCATCAAAAGTTTTCTGGCTTCATTTCTGATCATAACGATGAGAGTGAATTTTCGTACCTATTTAATCACCATTAGAATGATCTTAATCTTTCAAAATCTTCTGTGCTATCTTCAAACACACTGAAATATTCGAATAAAATATTTCTTTGTGAATGCCGAGCAGAATAATGCATTTTCCAAGTTGTCTGTTCGTGGAATTTTATAATTTATATTAGTATTTACAAATTTAACAAACAAAAAGCATTCCTTACATTTATACACCACAAAGAAACTAACATAAATAATCCACAGTACAGATTACTCAACTGAACTAAATATAATGTCGCGATAATCAGTTTAAACGCCTTTTAAAATGTAATCAAATTCACAATGATTTCTGAATAAAGCAATGATTTAAAACAGCAGAAACATTGCAATGGCTTACTAATATAAATATGTAGAATGAAAGGGCGTTCATCCAATTCATTATTTTCCATCTCCGAAAACCTGCTTATGTCAAACCTGAGGTTGGAGACGCGGGTTGCACAACACGTCCCCGCAAATATACGTTTGGGTGGCCCTCTTAGACCTATAAGAGCAACCCAGGCTGTTCTGGATTCAGCTATTGGCCAACACCTGCTGGACAGCCAGGCATGTGCCTCTTTGTATGAGGACAATTGGTTTACTGATCTGCACAGTGCTCGGTCGGCTCATCATCTTCGTGTTTTGGAGGCTGTTTGCCTAAAACTCCAGCAGCCGAGCCTGGGCAGACAGAAAGAGCGATTCATTCGCTCCTTACAATTACTGTAGTGTTTGTGAGTGTAACAATTTTTCTTTTTTACTCTCTCTTGTGGAACTGCATGTTTACACCTACCTTACGTTTTAATATTTACCGATTAAAATTATTTTTAAACGAATTCCATTAGTCCCTAGTTTTGTAATTAATCCTGTGTGTTTGTCGTTTATTAACCATATATATATATATATCCAACGAAGGAAAAATATTAATGTTTTGGTTGAATATAAATACAACTGCCAAAAAGTATTGCCTGCCCTTTAAACGGACAATGTATGAAGTATACTGTTGTATACGGAGCTAGCATGTATTCCGGTAACGATGTCAAACTTTAGGTGGTTCTTTAGAAAATCTTTTGAAATTTCTACGATCATTGAATCAATTTAGGCAATAGGAAATACAAAAAACCTGTTCACTCAATAAATGTTTGAAAATTAAAGAATGGTGGTACTACATCCATTACATGTGATATTCTATCTTTAAAAGTTTCGTAATATGAGAAATGCAATAGATGAAATTATGTCTTAGTAAAAAATTACTTATATTAAAATACTTAAATAACGCTAGCTATAGAAATGAATTGATGGTTAAATGTAGGCACAAAAATAATATTTGGTGAAATACGATGATACAGAATTATTTCTTATGAAAAATCTAGTCCGTAATTTAAAGAACTTGTAATTTTCCATCATGCTTAAGATAAAAGATTATCATTCATTCCACTAGAATATATATATATATATATATATATATATAGCTTATTCTAATTCCAAATATACATGTTTGAAAGTAAATACTTTAATCCCCGTATAATATACGACTGGTTCAATATTAAGTAACCACATATTTTCAATAAAACTTAAATTGCAAAAAATTAGCTTGCACTGATCACCAAAAATTAAGGTATGAGTAAATTTCTGAGCTGTGCGAAGGTGTGGGATATATATATATATATATATATATATATATATATATATGTTTGTGTGAAAAAAAAAATAGACATGAGGAAAAATTGTAGTTAACCGACGCGTTGTGTCTAATTAGGGACTTTATCAAGTCCTATTTTCCAATTTGCCTTGATAAAGCTACTCAAAGAATGGAATGCGTCTGCGTAGAAGTGTTTTTCCTTTTGTTTTTATTTTTATGCATTTCGTTTTTTCTGCAGACACAATATTAATGAGAATATATATATATATATATATATATATATGTTTATGGATGGTTCTTCTAATATGCAGCTACTTTTTTGCACGCTTTATTACGTCTGCTTTTTAGTACACCAATCTCTATTGCATTTGAATATGTCATATCTCCCGGCTTTCAAGCTCTTGTTTTTCTATCATCACATGTCATCCCCATAGCAAATATATTTCCCAATCATTTCATTACACTATGTTTTATTCTTGTTATGGGAATAACCCTCTTTTAGACTATAATGATTTCTTCCGATTATTATGACTACCGAAGAATACGCCTCTCGGAGTTGAGTTGAGTAAAGTCAACTCGGTTTAATACTTGGCTGTCAGACTGACGTGTAACAAGCTTTGTATTTGTTCTTCGTTAAATACATATGTTTCACTAATTCCCGTGTTCAAGTTTTCTTCCGGACCTATTGTGGTTCCACGACAATTATATATATAGGGGGGTAGAGATAGAGAAATAGTGTGATAGACATCTGCGCTTGGGAGTGTATGAATATTTAGAAATTTGAACAATATGTATGCAGACACAATGCTATAAAGAAATATGCACAAATTAGTTTTCTTTTTAAATTCAAACTCAAAATATTGTTCTCATTTAAACATAGTATATATTTTAATTCCATAAACAACTTATTCACGATAATGTTTATAATTATGTGTTTAAAAACATTTTTTGGGGGGAAATCGGTTTTGCCATCTGCCTGCTTTTGCACGATTTCAAGGCCAATGCCTTGGAAAAAAAGATGTCAGGATTTATTATATGTTCTGTGGAAACCGAAATATAATAGCATAGTAATTACTTACATTCCAATATTTATTACTTGCATTAGAAATTTTTGTTATACATATATATATATATATATTTATATATTATTTTGTTCTGGTCAGAAATATAAATGCTTATCCCTCTTGCAAATTTCTTGCCGACTTCCAGCAGAGATGCAGTAAGGAGATATGATTTTCCTATTTGCATGGGTTTTTCATTGGTCGAGCTTCTTACAAATTTTTGTTTGAACGAATATTTTTAGTGCTTTACTGAATGTGTCACGATTGCAATTCATGACATTTTTAATGAGAAACACGTCAGCTTTAATGCGTCTAATGTATTTTGACGTAAAAAAAGTATCTCCGGTTTTCAGATTTAAATATAAAAAAAATCTCTTAAATTTTTTCGTCTTCCACTATTCTCTTGTTATCCAGTCATTTATTCACTTAAATCTTTTTATTACTGCTATTAATGACGCAAGTGTGTTCTCTTACATCTTCTTTTGATTTCTTTTTACATTGCATTTTTATGGGAAGGTATTTTAATTTCTCTTCTAGCATTTCTGCATTCCATTTACTTTCATTTATTTTTCATTCATTAAAAAGTACTTAAATTATCCGCTAATGTATACATCACAGCGAATTACCAATATTGCCAGTTATTGATGAAGCGTTCAAATTTTACCAACGCCATATCTCTTTGAACCAAGTAAATACACATACACACATCAGGTAACGTAAGTAGACATCATAGCTTTCTATACTTGTGATTTACGGTTATTGACGTGATACAGAACATTACTCTTATTCATGTTTCACTTCTTAGCATTGTTTTGGAGTGTTCAGACGAAACTAAATAAATGAGACGTCTTCTTTCTTTTCTCGTAGCCATGGAAGACATTTAAGAATTAGATAGAGCTGTTCTTTTCATTAAAGAATAAAATAACGAATGAAGTAATATCACTCTTTAACAGACTGAATGTTTTTTTTTAATCATCTCACCCCAAGCAAGGCATTCCACTGCCACTATTGCGCATGGGGCTACATAGGGGAAGGTAAAGAGGAGTGGATAGACATAGGGAATGTCAGGAGGAAGGTGACAGATGAGTAAAGATAGCGAGGATGAGGGTCGGGCCGATGGGAAGAGTGCTTGATAGAATGGGAGCAGGTTAGTGTGTTAGGAGGTGTGTATTGACCTTACATTTAAACTCCTGGAGATTGTAGCCGTCGGGGAAGCAATCGTTTGGAAGAGAATTCCACAGTCGGGAAGTGCGAGGAAAGAAACTGTTGGAGTAGAAGTCACGACTGCATTTTATCGGTTTCACTGTAAAAGGGTGGGATCTAGTTGCTAATTACATTTGTTGCGTTCCCCTTCATCTCTGGTTCTGATTCTTCAAATACCAACTCTACATCATAAACTGTATCTGCGCTGGACAGTGTTCTCTTTTGCTAAATTGATTGTTTAATAAACAGAAGCCGTAGCATCTTTCTAGAAGGATATGCGAAGGGCAGCAAGAATAATAGATATGATGCACGCGAACCAGTTGCCATTGCCACTTGCTGGCTTGCTTCATTGATTAATGTGGTGAGGAATTTTGCCTCTTCAAATTCGTGCAGCCGTCTCTTCGTGTCTTTTTAAATCTGATATAAAAACAAAGGTAATCAATCACTGTCTGGATATAGTCGAAAACACCCAAACTCAGTTCAGATCATCAGTCTTTTGGCTTATAGTTTGCCATTGCTGGACAAACTACATGTTTTGTAATCCGTTTTCTATATCCTAACCCAAAAGGAAAAGATGATTGGCCAAAATAAGTTAAAACACAGTCCGTTTCACAATATATACGTCATACAATCACCTGATGTACCAAGTTACTTAAATACAATAGAGGAATATTCAAAGCATTGGACATTAGTGTACGATTGATGATACTCCAAAATAACTGTGTATTCGTCTATAAACCTGAGATTAGGTAGTATTTGCACTATTTACATTGTTCGGACAATTGTTCTGTTCGTTATTGCCATTATTACGAAATTTCGGCCGTTTTACGCCCTGACCTTCTTTAGATGCTAGAAATTACGAAACTAAGCTTTTATTACGATTGCTGGGTTATTCTCAATGTATGTGCGAAGCTATTTCTGCTTACCATAATTATATCATATGTATCATGTCTTCTATCAGCTGATAAAACTTTCTTACAATAAATGTCATACAGAACGATTGAACGCAAAATTCTTGTTTTTGACATTATAGTTAGATTTTAGAAAGTATCATTCACTATTCCGACACTGTTTCAGGTTTCTATGTAACATTTATTACAAAATTCTGTTTACATATATATATATATATATATATGTATATATATATATATACATATAAGGATTTTTAAATATTCTACTTGTAGATCGATGTGCTTTTTACTAACAATCATGAAATTTTTATTGTGATTATATATATATATATATATATATATATGTGTGTGTGTGTGGATGCTTAGTGCCAAGATTGTTGTTTTTTTAATATTTGAAAAAAATCCCTGAGAAGTGAGGACATCTTACTAGCGTCTTCAATAAACTTCGAATTCGGCATGACTATTTAATTCAGTGACAGATAAACACTGTTATTACTTTGTATGAAATACTCGAATCAGCATCTATTTTATCTATATTTTTTACTGAGAAATGCGCATCATTACGAGTAAGAAATTAAGTAATTTCACTAATAATAATTTAGAAAAGCAAGCACGGCAGCTTCGAATATGCTGATGAATTGTAAACAATAATTCATTTGAACTGTATTTTCATACCTGCTTGCCTGGAATTAATGTAAGATAAATTTAAAAACTGCCATTTTGTGGTGTGGGACAACTTTGAAACCACACAAATGTTAGCCTAACGGTTACAGGAAAATAAAGGGATCTAATTTATATTTAATTGTTTCACCATAGTAAAAAGAGAAACAAATGATAACCCTTACTACACCTAAATCAGAAGTTAAGAGAGATATATTTAGACAAATGCGCATACAAGAATACATAGAAAATGTTCTTACTACGACTAAATTGCTAACTGGGGTATATACTCAAGTACACATGCCCCAGTGGGTATAGACTTTGATTAGTTACAGTGACTTGACCCAAAGATTTGTGACTTCACTACCAGTCTAGAGAAATGATGAAGAAATAACTAACACAGGTAAAGTGAAATAGTTACATGGCCATAAGGGGTAGCATTGAACATGGATTAAGAATGATATACTCCAATTATCGAAATAAAGTTTTCGGTTCGAAATTCCTAAAGCTCGAAGTAAGCTAAAATGTAAAACAACCGGAAAGTCCTAAACATGACAATAAAGTTGAGTTTCAGTTTTGTCTAATGGCGTATCAACCTCTGTGGTTAATTTAATAGCAAAAATGTACAGTTTAAAGTAATTATTTTAATATTCTTTTATAACGAGGTGTTTGATTTAGTCAGATTTAGACTTTTTTAATTTTTTTTATTTTAGAAAACTAAAGGTGTCTTCTAGTATGCTATTAAAATGTATTGCTGGTAATATTTTTCCTTCAGAAATCTACAATGACAATCATCTTCTCGCCTTTAAAAATGTGTGATGGTAAAAGTTTTTCCTTCAAAGATGTATATTTTTCTATGTAATATATTTTTCTTTATATATTTCTATTAAAGTCTATTTTTATACATTCTTAGTGTTATGACACCAGTTTCGCGTTAACTATTTGCTCATAACTGGGACTTTAACAGGTTCTACCCCTCTGAGTCAGGATGGACCTTGGAACAACAGCAATTAAGAGGTAGTTACATACACCTCACAACCTCAAAATCAGAGGCATTGCTGCTGGAACACATTACCGTCATACTTCTTCAATGTGCCCTGTCCCTTCAGGACGTAGGCGATCATGGCTCTCCATGTCTCCCTATCCCTTGTGGCTCTTAGTATGTTTGCTCCTGTTGCTCCTGGCAAACCCCGTTCCGTCATCCACCTGATCAGACCCGCAAATATGTTATCCGCTGCCTTCCTCTGTCTCTCCTTCCTTCTATCTGACCAGTCAGTATCAGGTTCTCCAGGCTCTCTTTCCTCATTGCATGTCCCAGGAACTTCAGTTGTCTTTTCCTGATGCTCAGCATCAGTTTCCATTTGGTTGCCATTCTTTCTGACACCTCGTCGTTGCTTGTATGCTCAGTCCACGATATCCGTAGCATCCTTCTGTAGAACCACATTTCGCCCGCTTCCAGTTTTGTCTTAATTTTCGATGATATTGTCCAGCATTCACTGCCGTATTGAAGAACTGACATCACGTAGCATTCTAGCACACTTTTCTTCGTTTCTTTTTAGATTTTCCTGCGTGTTAGTATTTTGCTCATCTTCTGGAACGCGTCCTTTGCCATGCCAATTCGCCTTCGGATCTCCGTGTCGCACTTTCCATCTCCTGTTAGAACACTTCCTAGGTACTTAAATTCTTGTACTTGTTTGATTCTGTTATCCCCCACATGTATTTGGCATTTTAGGTTGTATCTTTTTGCACTCAGTTTTCTTAAATTTATTTTGTAATCCCTTCTTGTCGCTCTCCACTGCTACTTTCTGTATGAGGTCTTGTCGTTTCCTTTCCGTGTCCGCCGTCAGCACTGTATCGTCCGTATACCGTATGTTGTTCAGGTTGTGGACTCCAATAACAAATCCTGGCGTGTCATCTAGGGTCCTCAAAATATTCTCGCTGTATAGGTTAAACAAATCCGGTGAAAAGACACATCCTTGTCTTCCGCCTTTTTCTATCTTTGTGTATCTACTGAGGCCGTTACCTGCCCGTGTGCAGGCCGTTTGCTGCCAGTAGAGATTCTTGATTATTCTTATGTCTTTCCATGACCAATAAAGATGAGGACAATACTCCGAGCAATGTAAAAAATGTAAATACTAACTCGTCTCAGACATTTAGATAAATACTAAAAAATAGTTTAACACACATTCATTCATATTCATATTTTATATGTATAATTTCTTCCAACCAAAGTCATATTTTCCTAAAACACAGTTAATAAAAGGTGTGAAATGTACATTATTTTCAGATGGTATTAGATTGTATTGCCTGTGTGAAATGTAAAATATTTCCTCAGATTTTATTAGATGCTATTACATGTGTGAAATGCAAATTATTTCCTAAGATGGAATTAGATTATGTTATCTGTGTTAAATCTTAGCGATGGTATTAGATGGTATTACATGTGTGAAATGTAAATTATTTCGTTAGATCGTATTTCCAGATGGTATTGTGTGTATGATATGTAAATTATTTCCTTAGGTAGGATTTTTAGAAGGTATTTCATGGTATTTACAAGAGGTGCTATTAGATTTATTATGTGTAAAATGTAAATTAATATCATTAGAGGATATTTAAGCATTGTATCGCATGTTTATAGAAAAATATTCGAATAATAGGAACCAAATGTTTTTAGGAGTAATACTGCAAATGTAATTACCTATTTGTATAATTTCGTCTTAAACAGAAATAAATCTTTGCTTCTTTATCCCGCTCGTAGAAGTAACTGCCAAAAATAGTCTTTCGCTTCTTGACGTACGATTTATCGTTTCTCGTTCATTCATTCATCTAAACGTCTTTGAAATTTTTATTCTTTACTGACAGTTACATTTCTTCGGTGCAGATTGTGGCATTAACTTAGCTATGCTCCGTATAGAACGCGGCAAAACAAAGAAGAGGAATAGCACAATTGCTTGGTTATGGAAGCTCGGCTTGGATTAAAAATGCAGCATCATTTTCATGGCTTTTATTTGAACTAAGACGGCACTGGCAACATTTCATCAATGCTGAGGTTTGTGATCACAAATTTCCCACTCAGCAAATAATTCTGGTTTATGTTGCAGGTATTTTTTAATAATGTGTGCCTTCAGGACGTATGCGATTATCTTTCTACACATATCTTTCTGTGACTGTAAATTTCCACGAATTCTTCAGAAAAGATAATGAAATGATTTCCCGTTTCTTTCTCCACGGCTTCGAATTAAAAGTTGTCTTATTTTTTTCTTTCTTAGAAAGGTTAACACTCAAGGCGAGAAAACCAAATCTACTCTGCTCTTTAACCTCTAGCTGGGGTTGGATGGAAAAAAAATCTCATACATTCCCCGGGGTTATTTGTGAAAGTGACCGCAGTAGTCTGGCCTGCATTGTGTACTCGCTTCAACTATTTCATGCTCTGCACCGACATACAAACATATCGTGTACTCCCCACTGACACACTCAAATGTAAGTATTTTGCAGTACATTTAAATAATTTATTTACCTTTCTTAAACAACTTTATTTGCTACAGCTTTTTTCTGACTTTTCGATATGCGACATTGGATTTCTAATTTTGTAGGGTGTATCGTAAACTGAAAGTACAAATATGCAATGAGTTAAGCTCAAACTACGTAATTAATAATTACTAAGTGCATTATTTAAAAATTGAATATTTTGGCGTAAATTAAGTGGTTTGTCATCATAAATCAACGTGTCTACTTATTTATATCTATATTATTTTCAATATTTTTTCCACTAATTTTGTCTTGTTTTCCCTATTTAATTTCTGTATTAATTCCTTTAACCAATCTCAGAGAGAAGGAAAGACGCTTACCAAAAACTAAGCAATGCATTAAGAGATTAGAAACTTATATTCAAAACAAAATATAATGAATACTGGTTATATACGTAACATCTAGCATGCATACATATATATATATATATATATATATATATATATATATATATATATATTGACCGATTTCAAACAAAATTAGCTCACCTTTTGATCCTGACATAAAACTTTAATGGACGCAACTCTTTCGACTCGATTTGTAGTTTACGTCAGAAATCACCGAAACGCTTAGAAATTAAGAACTTTTGTCTTCCAACAAGTCTTATGCGAATTCATAAAAAATGGTACAACTTGTAGATCTAGGCCCGAACCTTTGTTGTTCCCAAAAAAACTTTTCGAATGTATATAAAAGGTTAGTAAAAAAAATCAAAAATATAGTTTTGGGTGATCTTTTGAAAACTTTGAAGCATTTCTCTAAGACGTTTCTCTTAAATACAACAAAATCGAGTCGCTGTTAGATCAATGTCTTTGATTTGCGAACAAAACTTTTAATTGACACAGAGGGTGCGTAAGAAATTAATGAAAAATGTTGCTTTTTACGATCGTTTATTTCTACAAAACGTTTAGATTTCATACTAACAAAAATCGAGTCTTTTTTGTAAATTCTACCTTATCATATGCTATAACACTTTCACGTTTTCTACAAGACACCAATCCCTCGGACGTTCAGGGACAATGCATCTACTTTTTCGTCACAACGTTTTTGTTTTACATTACAGGTTCTTGTAAAGTTCGCTTCCATTCTTCCAATTTTACATATATCATTCCCATTAATTGGCAAAATTGAGCAAGCATGAATCAAGTTTTACATATACAACAAAAATCAATATTTACTTCGCATATATTTTTAATTTACGCGTCGCAACAACCTCATACTGGAGCATTTTGAAATTTTGAATAAGCACTTGACCATTTAAACATAAGAACAAAAAAAATACCGTCCCACCCCCGGGCTACCCACCTTGTCTATGATTTAGTAAAAAATGAAGAACAATTAACAGTCGAAGAAGATATTTAGAAAGATGGAGATCTGGCTGTGTCGATAGATGTTAAGAATATTATAAATTGAACACGTGAGCAACATGTAATCTGTAAGGAACAAAAGGGTTATATTGAAAAGGAAGCAGTCAAATACATTTGAAATTTATGGTGATTATATGGAAATTAATCTGGGAAGTTTATTGCTGATTGATTTAATTTATTTGTTTACGTCATATCAACTCATTAAGGGTCATTTAATGCCGAAATTTAATTTTCTAACGATATTTGAAGAAATATAAAATTTATGTTATTGTGCTTTCACAACTGAATAAATTGTATATGATACTCAGCTCTTGTGCATATATAGGTGGATACTATTACAAGGGGTGTTCTTATGTATGTACAATGTTGTAGTTTTGCTGAAGTTATAATTTGGAATACAGTCAGATATATTTAAGAAATTGCAGAATTTAATAAGGATTAATGTCTTGAAAGTGTTCTTACAAGTTATTGAATTTATTTACCATTCATATCAACTTCTACCGGTTATACCGGAATTTAGATATTTTCAACATTTTTATGACTAAAACTACAGATAAAGTATATTCTGGTCCTTTTAATATAAAACTGATTGCTGATAATTCTACTATAAATATCTTTGCTATTTCTTAATATAATACTGTATTGATATTATTTTGAATATTAAATGTATTTTATGTTTCATAGTGTTTGGGCGTCACTATTTTCTCATAGCTAGGACCCCGAACAGGTGCTACCAACTCCTTATCAGGATGGATCTGGGAACATCAGAATGTAAATGGCGGTTCTACCCTTCTCAAAACCTCCAGTTTGTTGATAATGCATGTAGTTTATCGATATACCCAAGACTAGAGTTTAATGCTCATAGCAACTAACAAAGATTAGAGAAGTATAAGGAAATAGTGAATATCTTATTAAACGAGTTTTAAAAAATGGAAAAAAGGACTCTTATACATAGAATAAGAAAGATAATTGAACTCTTTAGGATATGCAATTAGAAAAGCGGGCTTGAAGAATTTGAGACTTGCCGTTCATACTGAAAGCAGGTGGGACAAAGAAACGCAGCGAATAATCAATCTAATGAGCTTGTGTAAAGAAACTGAGAAAAAAACACGGAATGCGAGGAATGGTAAAAGGCAAAACTTACTTTAAGTTATGAAGAGATGGAAGGCGTGTAGTTCCATCATCCCAACAACTTGAGGGGTTTATTTACTCATCCTCCTCTACTGAGGCAAGTTGCGACATAAGGTCGGTTTTTAATGTTTGGAATCTGAGCACGTACGCTCGGGCAGATGATTAAAAGTTACTCAGCACAACCTCACCCGTATATGCGGTAACTTGGTACTGAGCTTGTCTCAACTAGTTGTCTCGTAGCTAATGCTACACCCACAGTTGACGGTTGATTCTTTGCAAAAACCTGAAGTAACAGGGAAAGATGTAGAAGATGAAGAGATACGATTCATAAACGGAGACTATCAGATTATTGTACATTTGATATCTTTGTAACATTTATTATTATTGACATTCGATAAGGAATTGATCACGTGAACGAGTAAATTTAATTACATAATGACCTGAAAGAGATTTTATAATCATTCCTCTATTGTGGAGTAGATTTTAATCATTATTAGTAGAGTAGGCCTAATCACAGTCCTACGTGTTCGCATCCCGTGGAAATTGAAATCGGAGTAACAGGTATTTTGTAAAACAAGTTTCCTCCCGACATGCAGATTTCAAATAGACTGGTCTAAAAATAAAATAGTTTTTCTTTTTTTTTTCAAGAGAATCTACCCAAGTTGTCATCATTCAAACTACACATTTTATCAAATATAATGAGAAAATCATCAAATGACTAAGAGTATTCTCAACCGAAGGCAATCATAATTTCAACACCGATCTTGTTCATTTAATCTTCAGATCATTTCCAGCCAGGCATGAAGTAGTAGAGATCAAGCTTGTCTTGCTAGTAGAGTTACAACCGAATAGAGTGTTCGTTCATTAAAGTGTACCCCATATTTCTGGCCTTGTACCACATCTAAGCTACGATTTGAAAATCATTCTTCAACATGTAATTGTTAGCATCTTATCTCGCTAGAGTAATTACGACATAATAGTAGGTTCGATTCTCACTAAATGACTCATAATTCCGGCTTTGTGCCAGATCTAAGCTATGGTTAGAAAACAATTTCGCGACGTGTTGTTGTGGTTATCAAGTTTATCTTGCCAGGAAAATAACAGAAAAGCGAGTTGGATTTTTATGTTAGATATTTATGTGGCCATGTTGTCTCATCTAAGCTACGCTGAGAATATCATTCATCGACATAGTGTAATTTTTAACATTCTTGTTTCACTAAAATTTAAGATATATGAACGATTTCTATTCTCACTGGGAGCCTCATGCTTACGGATTTGTGCCAAGTCTAAGCTAGAAAAAGGATATCAGCGTTAATTCCAAGTACCTCGACTATTTCCAAATCAAAATTCTCAGAGTGAGAAAACTGTCCGTTTTCTAAATAAATGCAAAATAAAGACACAAGTGAGGATTAGGCAATGCACTACAAGACGTCTACAACAAAGGTAAGGCGTTTAATTTCACCCTCAGTTTCATTTTTTTCATTACCAGAATATATGGATATTTTTCCAATGAAACACCCCGTCTTTCGATATTTATAAAACTAATGTTAAAAAAAGGACAAAATTTACATTAATTTCCGTTGAGATGCCGTTTTTGTAATTTTTTAAAATCTCAAATTTGTTTTAAAGTTAATGGCTTTTATCAGCGTTGCAAAGAAAGTAATGATTTCAGCCAAGAGTTTCATTCTCTAGCTATTCTCAAAAGGATATACTTCTTTCCATCAATGATTGTATTGCAAGCATTTTGATAAAATTCAGCTCGATTTTGTCGTAGAAATATATAGATGTGTATAGTAACGCTCCCGAAAAGAAATCGATAAAAGATGAAGATATTTGATAAAAGAAATAAAGAAATGCGTAAAATGGAGAAAGGACGCAAAGGCCATGATTCGCGGCAATTACGCTAGTGGTTAGGACGCAAATAGAGGCGATGGAATTTAAGCAGAGGAGGAATCTGTGATCAGCAGAAATTGCTTTTTTAAAGAGAGAACTGTCCAAAAAATTGAAAAGAAAATAGAAAAAAGTAATGGGGATTCTTTAGTTAATAGTTAAAAAGTAAGATAATTTTGCTTGAAATATTTGAGTGGGATCGATCTTCTCTAACAATGTCGGTATCTGACCGAAAGTGTCTACCGTAATTTTCTCTGTTCGAGTGCAACGGCGTTGGGGTTAAGTAATTAGCTTCTATTCAGCAATTTAAAGCATTTCTGGCTTCAGCAAAGAGTCTTTGCAACTACAGCCAAGTTTCACAGTGAACTTCTCAGGAACACTGACAATAAAGAAGAATTAGGGGAAAAAGATTAGCTGTTTCTATCATGTTTTTCATTATTTTTATTGACCAATCAATTTATTTATAGATACGTATACTTTTGCATGCATTTATATATATATATATATATATATATATATATAAAAGTGGAAAGAATATACTTATATATATTATTGAACGTTTCATAATGTATATATCTATAATATAGACATTATGAGAGATTCTGTAATATATATGTGTGTGTTTGTTTCTGTGTGTATAGGGAGATATGATATAAAGTTGAAATGAACAGATTGATAAATTCACAACTTTGAGAGCATGAAAAAATATAATCGTCACGAAAATAGTCAAACGCACACACACGCACATATATATATATATATATATATATATATATAATGTGTGTGTGAGTGTCTATAGCGGAGGATGTGTGTCAATGGTTACATACATATAAAATTTGTTTTATATATATATTAAGCTTTTAACTAGCACTTTTTTTGGGAATATCTGTCCATCGGTATATCTATTCTTCTAATTTGTCTTTCTTTATCTCTCTATTATACTCTTCTTCTCTGCCATTGTGTGTGTGTGTGTGTGTATATATATATATATATATATTACACTGGATAGAGAAATATGCTTTTTACCTGTTTATATTTTTTATACGTATGTTTACCTGTACTTTATGGAGTATATTTCGTAAAAAAATGAGTGAAAATGAAAAATAATTATTGCATGCCCCTGTCTGCGCATGCCCGTATATATCTGGCATCTTCTCAAATGCTCTTGTATGCGCCCTTTGAACTTCAATGCCTTTTGGATACTGATTTTTTTTTTTACTTTTTCTATTCCTTCTTAATTGCCGTTTTAACATTCCTATTCACAGAAGCCAAAAAACTTCTTATTCACATTTTATGTTCTCAGAGAATTCGATGCTCTCACTTCCTCTCTCTGAGCTTTCAAATCTCAACTATTAAAGATCTGATGATAACTGTAACTTTGGCAACAGAAATCGACCAAATGATCGCTGCCGTCTTTTATAAATCACATACTATGATATTAAATTCATTCTCCTGAAAGATATGATTTTATATGTACAGAAGATATATGTATAGAACTTGGTTTTTCAATAATAGTGGAAATCTCTTTCTCAAAAGAAGTGTCCATAAAACGTCGCGAAATGGTAAGAAGCTATTTGAATCTTAGTAACACAATCGTTTTAGATTCGATACTTAGATCAAACAGTATAAATTCGTTCCTCAATGTATCATGCAGCTCTTGGCAAGCTCTATAGCTATACAAGTGTCAGACCATATATAAAAACTGAGTATTTCAACCATATCTAAGATGAAACTCACCCTCATGTTTGGCAGTGTTCAAACCCCTTTCAATTATTCAGATAACTGCTGTACGTGGTACACTTTCATTTGATCTATTTTAACAATCGATGATTGACTAGGTAGAATATATTCCCGCAGTAGGTTGCCATTTCATACTGCGATATACTAGTTGACAAACAAATCTATAGAACAAAATCTATCCCACTATTCATGTCTGATACAGGATACGTGATACATGATTGGGTGACTATGTCTATTTGATCAATGACTGAGTAAGCAAAATATCTTCCTGCATTAGGTTGCCAGTTATTTCTAAGATAGACCAGTTGCCAATTAAGTCTAACGACCCTAAAATTTCCTGTTTTTTAATCCATAGGATGAAGTAGAAGAGATGGATGAATACCTTTCTCAAGTGTAATAGGCATTAAGGGAATTCAAAGAATACAACTGGAATTCGAACTCTGGTCTTTTATATTGTTATTCTCTGCCGATATCGATTGCATCACAAACGTGTCCAATAGAAGGATAAAATAATTTTCATTCTGCAACAAATTTCTTACAAACTATTACTAGTCTCTTTTTCTCACTGTCGATGGCAATATTAAAACAAGATACATTTATTCACTCTGCATGTATAAACCTTGATAGCTAGAACCTATCTTACAACATACACAGGTCTGACTGGTCCTCACTTCCTTCGTATTCCTCTAGTAAGGAAGACATTACACTCAACGTCTACATCATCGCTATCACGTACAAAAATAGGATACGGTAGGATGCTTCTACGAGCACTACAATGTAACCAGCTTCATGTCTCGGCTTATCCGTTATCTATCTCTTATATATCCGTAATATGCATATTTTACTTCATACAAAACAGGCCGCATTTAACAAACTTGTAGATTGCGTGGTTCTTGGATTTTCGTATACAAAATAACTTTCTGAGCCCGACATATAATGGTAGGACATAGCAGAATTTTAATTGTTGACTGCCCAACGAGACAAAGCAATTTCCCACCTATTTACCAAATTTTGCAACGTGTCATATTATACTTTTAAATGTATCGAATACTGTCAGTAAAAAACGTCAAAGTAAGGTGAAATAAATAAACCGAAACCTATAGATTACATGATAAATATTTAATATATAAGTATTTCTAAACCATTTCTCCAGATTAGTTTAAATCTAAATTAAACGATTCCTATTAAATATCAGGAGCTTATGCAGGGCTCGGCCTGAGGTGGTACAATCTTCTTAGAAAATTGACACATTATTTTGGGTTGTTTCGTAATTTAAATAAATGTCAGTAAATACATAATGACAAATAAATTTGACATGAAAATGAATTTCCTTTGATTGGATTGGATTTAATTATTCACTCACCTATGTATATATATATATAATATTTATTTGATCATTAAGTCATCATCCGTAAGTTCTAAGTAATTAGTCTTAATTTCTAAAACCTCATCTCCGCTTCAAATATTGTTACTATTATTTAACGTGATGAAAACAGAAACGTACATCCTGACCGAACAACAGGTTGGTCTAGCTACCTAACTTCTTCAAATAATCAGTTTTACCAACTACTCTTTATTTTGGACATTTTTTTTACGAATATACATTTTTTATAACATTGTCACGTTTATTATTGTTATCACCTCTTACACTTATCCGCCATTTTTTTCTGTTGTTGCTCAACAATATAAAACATTCTTATCCTATCCTTACTCCGAAGCGAGCTGAATTTTCTTTCTTTGTTAGATTGTCATCAGAGATCATGCTTAACTCACCTCTATCAACGTCTTCCTTCCTGCAATATTCTCCCTTTATTTTTCTTACTTTCAGCAATACTAACACTTTAAAGACCGATTTTCTTAATGTAGCCCTACAGCTCAGACAATCTGAAGCACCTGTTCATGATAAAAGCTAAGATAATCTATATAGCAAGTCTAGAGATATCGTTATTCAAAACATGGGACTAAATTGATGAAATATAAAATACCGAAGCAGTCACATTGCCATAATGATTGCTTTTGTAATCGGAGAAAATAGAAAATGTGAATAAATATCGCATATAATTTTGCATATGTCATGTTACTTTGAATAATAAAAAAAGACAATCACTTCCCTGTGTGTAAGAGAGAGAGAGAGAGTGAGATTGAGTTATACAATTTTAGATTTAAGTCTATAAAAGAGAAGTAATTATCTCCCAAAGAAGAAGTTTTTAGGTAATATATGGTATTTCTGGAATCGGTTGGCGATCATAAGTCTTGTAAAAAACCAAATAAAATGAGAAATATATTAATTTACTTGTGTTTTCATTCTCAGTGAATTAACGAATCGCCAATAAGGGAAGTGGGTGAGATTTCTTTAGTTTTCAGTTGATTATTTCATCTCAGTAGAATGCTGGATAGCAAATTGAGAAATTTCCCTCCTCCATCACAGAAAATTATTCTAAAATTACCCTATTTGGATAATAAAATAATTGCATTTCATCTTTAATATTACAAAAGCTTATTTTTGTTTAAAAGATCATTGGTTTGATTTTCAGCAAGAGAGAGAATATCTATTACCTAAGGATTATTAACTATTCGTTTAAATATCGCATCAGGTATTTTTATGATTGTGCGACTGGCAGAAAATATCAGAACTCAATATTTTATCAATATCTACTAATGTACTTCATGAACTTTTGAACAATTTTTATATTCATATCGATAAAAATCTCTGTATCTTCATTTTACAAGGTATAGCGTCTCTGCAGCGAATTTCAAGAGATTGTATAGTTTTCCTACAAAAAAGGTAAGGTCAATTAAAATGTTTCTTTTAGTTTATCATTTTCCTTGTCACTGGTTGACGTGGAATGTTTGTTTCATGGAGATATGTTATTACCAGAGTTTTCTCTGCGTTAGGCTTTTTAGGCTTTCCTTTTTTCTTCCTAGAATGTATGAACTGAAATACGGTTCCGATCACTAGCGTGCTCAGCTTAGAGTTTATCGGGCGCCATTTTTAATTCAACAGCGATAAATTTTGCGCAGGCGTGTGTTGTGCGAAATAGTATTTTCACTAACGCGTTCTTCAAAAAAACCATGCATTACTATCTTGATTTCTTTTCTCTATAAACATGTCAGAAATATATTTATCCTTCTCGAATCTCCTATGCGTACAAAGAAAAACAGGAATAGATAATTTGATTTGAGTTATATTTATGTGCAGAAATATTTTTTCGGAAAAGAGGTTTGAGACTAAAATAAGAACAAAAAATATAAAAGGAGTATGAGAGTAACAAGAATGTAACAAGAACGGAATAAAGAAAATCAATATGGCGGATTTAAGAGTAGAAGTCACACTGAATGAAAATGCATCTAGAAAAAAGAAAAAGAATTATCATTGTAATAAAACAAAAACATTCTAATGAAAGTTAAGGAATGACAACTAGAAACATGAACTGAAGGAACAAGAATGAAAACTAAAGAACGAACGAAAGAAAGAAGTAAACCATAAGGACCAAAGCATATGACAAATATATTAAACAGGACAGAAATAAAGAAGCATCCAAAGAAAAAAGGATTAAGTTAGACAAGAAAATCACAGAGGGAAGAAAGAGATGAAAGAACGGAAATACAGAGAAGTTATTTTAAAATAATAGTGTGTACAAGGAAGAAATACTTTTGAGTAGAAAATACGCATGTTCTGATCATTGTTAGGCAAAATTTCTAAGTCCAATGCAAAGATACAAAAATGAAGATAAACAAGAAAAAGATCAGCTCAAAGTAAATAAATTTCTCGTTAGGAAAAACTGGTATGCATGAGTAACAAAAAGAAGTAGCTAAAGACTCAAGTGTACTAGAATTTAAATAAAGACATTAAGAATTAATTGAAAAAGGAAAGAAGAAATGGAACTAAAGTTATAAAGAGAAACAATTTTTTTCAAAAAGAAAGGCTGATTACTAGATAACACTGAAAGTTGGAAGTTAGTCAACGGAATTTAAGAAAATAAATTAAACAGAAAAGAATGCAAAAAGATCGAAACGAGACAAAAAGAATTAAGAAAATTTTGAAAAGTAAGCCATAAGACACCGATAAAAACATTGAACTAGGAAAGGAAGAGAAAAGACGAAATAAAGATAGAAAGAAAAGAGCTGAAAAATAGGTACGAAATAAAAGATATAACAAAAATATTAAAAACCTATGAAAAAATATGC
The DNA here is from genome assembly GCA_037127315.1 of Ascarosepion bandense. Lineage (NCBI taxonomy): Eukaryota > Metazoa > Mollusca > Cephalopoda > Sepiida > Sepiidae > Ascarosepion > Ascarosepion bandense. The sequence goes on from JBBBDQ010001401.1 coordinate 1,370,346, forward strand.
GTGAAAAACAAATTGAAAAATGACAGATTGAAAAAAAGGGAAACGATAAGCGCAAAAATAAACGGATTAGAAGAAAATAAATAAAACGAAAAGAAAGAAGGAAGGTATGAAGTAAAAACAAGAATAAACACACTAAGAAAATAAAATGAATTTAAAAAAGAAAAAGAAACAATCAAAGAAAACACAAAAATAAACAAAAGAAGATAAAAATACTTGAAGAAAATAAAGTAAATGAAAGAAAGAAACAAACAATTTAACAACGAAAACCGTAAAAAAACAAAAATAAACATGACAATTAACAGAAAGAAATAAAATAAAAAACATACAGACAAGGAAACAAGAAACAACACGAATAAAGATATTATGAGACGATAGAACAAACGGACATTAACCCAGGAATAAAAAAGAAGAGAAACAAAGAGAAAATCGTAGGAGGCAACAAAGTATTGGAATTAAAGAGAAGAGGGCGAAACAATCCCAGAAATACATGAGACAGAAATAAAATCACGTAGTTTAATGAAATATATATATAAAAAAAAATATGGAATGTAACTGAAAGAAGAAACGTTAATATGTTAATATGGGAATAGAAAGAGAGAAAGAAAGAAAGAAATTGCTTATCAAGTAGAATAGAAGTTGAAATGAATTGCGAGTGATAATATGAAGGTTTGTCGATGACCAACCAGCCGAAGCTGTTAATTTTCCCGCTTGATGTATCTGCATCGCTCTCTGCACTATCCGTTTCTTTGTTCTGTAGCATTGATTGTTATTTAATGCTTATTATTAAATCGATACCCTTCACTGATCACTTCTTTGTCGGCAAGAATAAAGAAACAATGAATGGAATGCGTACATCAATGAGCTAGATACCCAATTATTATCCAAGACCAAAGATTCCCCACGGCCATTTCTTTTCTACTCCTGAATACACCAGCATCAGTATGTGTGTAGGAGAATTCGGTTCATAACAATGTCGGTTTTCGAGGGCTATACGCTTGTAATTGTTTCAGCGTGGGCATATGTCATTATGCAATATTCTTCATAGTTCTTCCTTATTTTATAACAGCGTCTTCGAAGAAGATTATTATGTCGATTGATTTACCAATATGTATAAAATAATTATAAGGATTATATATACTTTTCGATATATAAATATAATCTTTATATTTTTTAGGAACATATACGCAGCAAAGTGTAAACATATACATATGTATGTGTATTCATGTGTGTACATTGTTTTTTTTTTTTGATTATTTCGGGGCGCTTTTAGCAAAGAAGTCGAAGTGACAATTACATAAATTAATACGTGAGGATTGTGTGGAGGGTAATTTGTTCACGGAACATAAAATGCAATTAATGAAGAGGTTTTAGTGTTTGGTTAAGGTATTGTGTGTTTGCAATAGTTACATACACCCATTACATGAATCTGTGCAAAAATTAATATTCTTAATGTAGCTCTTCGTTTGTAACATAAATATACATTAAGCAAGATGACTATTATCTCAGAGTTACAGCCACATACAGTTTTAAATTCAAAGTGTTACTATTTACGCTAGACAGGTTGTAGTGCTACGATTTAAGGCGGATTAGAATGTGTGAACAAAAGTTGGATTCATATACTTCCCAAGGTTATTTGCACATAGGCTAATTAAACGATCTCGACTAGAATACGAACACGCCAACCATCTTCTTTGTTCTAAAACGGAATCACTACCGCTGACCATCTCAGTTTGTTGCTATTTCGAATTAATGACATTAGACATTTCCGAATAGTTTGGTTTATTTCTTAGTCCCTATGAGCTCATGTCCCATTAATCCACCTTGTAATGAAAAAAAAAATGAAAAATAATCAATAGTGACAGTGTTTTAACTACGTTTTGTACTATGTAATCCAATAAAAATTGTCGGAAATGCTTCAGCTAGAAAATAGTCAAAGTAGTGTCAGCACGTTAGCTATTGATTTCTCTTTACGGCTTTTAATTTTTCCCGGATGTTTTAAACAAGTAATTATTTTTTAGATTGTAATATTTTTGAGATAATAGTTTATTAATATAAGCTATACTAATTAATCCATAGCTGGTATGGAAACGTGGTTGATTAATATCTTTCCGAGAGATAATTGTGCATAAACGAACACAACTGGAATTAAAAATCGGCTTTCTGAGTTGCGATTCTGCGTCATTATCGATTACATGGCACAACATTGCAAAGCTTACAAGAGAAATGACATGGAAAAGCATAATGATACATAAGAGTGGTAAGAATAATATTTTGATTCTCGAAGCAAATTAATAACTATTTATGTTACCTTCATTTTGTACTTCTCTACAAAATGTTGCTACCTAATCGTTAAGTGTGAAAAACGCACTCAGTATGTGCATTTGTCTACATTATTATTATTTTTAAAAGATTAATACTTAAAAAAACGTATTTCAAAAGATTAATACTTGCAAACATTTATTACATGAAAAACGGGAATGTCAAAAGTTGTTACCGAAAAATGGGCATTTAAAAACAATATTAATTGAAAACAAGCAATTAAATAACTTCTTAAAAACTTTTAAAATATTATTAGTCTGAAAGATTAATGCATTTTTCATTCTTACAAAAACTATATTGACATTGTATATAACATATATTTTTATAAAGAAAAGAATGTCAAAGAAAAAATATGCTTAACTGCAAAATGTTAATGCTAAAAACAAATCATAATAATTTACAATATTGTTAAAGTCACTTTTTCCTCAAGTTTTGGATGAAAAAATTAATTTCATGAACATGATTTCGAAATATAACAACAGTAGATGAGAATTTATAATTTTTGATAATTGGTATTGAAAAATGTCCAGCGGTTGATAATTGAATATTTTATTTTCTGTACAATTTTAAACGAAGATGTATTTCGTTGTATCTTTCACACACATACTAACGTTACTGATATAATTTTAAAAATTGTTCATCGTTTTAATGCACTTGACACGTACATTATTTCACAAATACGTTTAACCAAACATTTATACACAGCTACATTGAAATTAAATTTATTGCTTTTATTACCCCTGGTGCACAGCATTGACATATAAACAGACATGCGGTTCCTTCACTTAAACCATCATTTATTGCTTTATTGAAAGTAACACTTATCTGAATAGTGAAATTACGTTTGAATCAACATTTTCGTATAGTATATCTTTGTTGTTTTCTTAAATGTTTGTAAAATAAAATTAAATCCGTGACTTATTAACAAACATCTGAATAAATATAATAAAATGAATCATTTTCAAGTAAAGACATATTTCATACCGTACTTACTTATTCTATCATATATAATATATATATATATATATATATATATATATATATAATTTTTAGTAAATAGCGCAGTTTCAGCAGACATTTAGGTTAAAGCCGTGTGTATATTATGTATTTTCTTTTACCGGTCTGAATATTTTAATCAACTTATTAAAGAAAAAATATGCTCTCTCTGGCATGATTTGAACCTGCGTTCATCTTATCAGGAGAAACTCTCCTTATATCTGACGTTCTTTGACTGAAAGTGCTCCGATCAAATAAATCCACAGTTCAGCTGTCTCTCTCTCTCTCTCTATATATATATATATATACGAACTAAATCTAAAAGTGAGCCAAAGCCGACCGGGGTTTCCCTTGCCGGATCGTCAGGACAAGGCTCCTTGGTGTTTTTTTTTTTCGAACACAGCTTTGTTTGTTTTTTTTTTTATTCCCCCCTTCCCATTTGGTATTACCTCTTGGGATTGACGAATAATTTACCGTTTTGTTAAGTGTAAGACTTGATGATTTTAGTCATTATTAGTGATACTGTTTTCTTAGTACGTTTTAAAATAATATATATATATATATATATATATATATATATATATATATATGCAGAGAGAGAAAGACAAAGAAGTATTGGAAGACTTATGAAAATATGCTAACGAACAGAATATTCGTTTTAAAATATATTACATGTTAAGCCAAAAACATCACAAAATACCTTATTATTATCTGAATTTTCTCTTACTCCTATGTACTCGATATAAAAAATGTACTTTGACATAAAATATTTATTTTCATAAGAAATTTTGTTTTCTCATATATACATCTGTTTCATGAAGTGTGTCAATACTTGAAGATATGTAAAATGAAACTCGATTGAAAGTTACATTATTGCTATACACACAGCTATTTATATATTGCAATAAAGCCAAGCATACATTTGTTACGACTTTTGAAAGTGAGCTCAAAAGCTGACATTATCTTAATTTAGAAAAAAACATTAGTAGGCTCAAAATCTAGTTCAGGATGACTCGTGAGTTCGTGTTTCCTCAAATATTAACGTCTTCTACACAATTTCCATTGCATAACTTGGGTCAACACTATGCGTATCAGTGTGATTTTTCTATTTGTAAAGAATAGCTGATGCAAATACACTATTATATATATATATATATATATGAGGCATAATCAACATACAAAAGGAAACATCTCAGTAAATTGTTTCATGCGAAGAAGGAATCTCTGATGACTAATATTTTTAATAGAGAACTAAAAATTGAATCATATGATTCCCTCTGTTTGTTAATAATATAATTATTTCAAGTAAAAACCGAAAATTCAAATTAGGCATATGTAATGTAGCGTTGCATCATTGACTTGCTTTTCAAAATAGTCGAAGAAACAGCCTAAATATGTATTTCTAGTCATTCATAATACACCAATTCAACTGGTAAAATGAATACATTTTTTTTAGAATCACACGAAATGTTAATAATCTTCCTGAATTCCGTGCCAAACGCTAAACCACGCCTCATTCGAAACCAGAAAAATGCAAAGCACTGACGCGCTCACAACCTCAATTCTAACAATAGCTATAATGATAAAGAATGTTTAGCATAGAACCAATGCCTTTCTTAACCAGGCTATATAAAATGATAGATTACAAGTGCTGCATCTAGCCATTAAAACAGCATTCCATGAGCGACGTCAGGATGAAGACAGGCACATCGTCCATCAATGCTTGACCCAGATTAAATATATTCTCCGTTGTTTCCTTGTAGGTTAGCTATTCCAGAGACCATTGAAACGAACATTTTACAGGTAAAGGAAAGTAGATGTCTATGTTCCATATTTATTACAGAGCATAGGTATCAAGGCGTCTTTAGAGTTAATAGCAGAATGGTCTTGACCTTACTTCTGTAATCCTCTCTATATCGCCACATTATCCCCTCAAGCTGCGTGCATTTATTTAAAAATCAGGCTTCTATAAGGAAATGCATATTGCATAAAGAGAAATATGTAGGATTACTTCGAAGATAAAGACAAGCAATTCATCTTCATAAAGAAACCAATGTACATGAGGAAGTAGTTCCTAACGCAATAATATTTTCTTTATCGATTAGTAATTATGATTTTTCCTATTTCTGTAATGTACGCAAGAAAAATAGAGCGGCTCACAGAATATAATGCAATAAGTTTCAAAAGTAGCATTTTAATAAATAAGTATTTAAATCTACATTATTCGTCTTTTATATATATATATATGACAATTATATATCAGTTTAACAGAATTATTTCATAAATTTCACGAAATACCTTAAAGTACAAAACTGTGAATTTATTTAATAAAATGGCCAATTACTTCAGCAACGGTCCTAGATTCTTTCAGAATCTCCTGCAACATTTTCTGGACAGTCTCGTTGTTTAAATTGGTGAATATAGTCCACATACCTGTCTTCCGTTCATCTTTGGTTCATTTTTGATGCATCTCACATAGTAAGGGATTGTAATCTTGGGAGTTAAATGGCCAGATGAGTTACGTGCTCGCCCATATTGTTTGACATGCATGACTGGGCTCTCCATGTTGTGTAGCATGATGCAAAGATCTATTGTCGGAAGATGGGTCGTCCAAGGACAGAACTATCACCTCAAGACACTTAATATAGACTCAGTGTTAGGTCTGTGGCCTAATGGGAAGATACACAGAGGCATAACATCACAATAACTAGTGATCACTAATTGACTTCGTAATCTCAAGTAGACTCATTCAACTATTTCAAATCCTCTGAAATGTTCTCAAACTTACGCCAACCACCTCTGAAATGTTCCTATTGTAGGTTTCAGTGCGATATTCCAGTACAAAATATAATTATGAAATATCTAGCAAAATCCATTCCGTTTCAATTACAGACGATATCCTATTGATCTTAATATTCTATGCATTGAATAAAATGCACAAAAAATGAACAAAATGAAAAATAGATATTAGCTACACTATACCTATTGCGCTCTGTTGTATATATATATATATGTATATACATATATATATATATATATATATATATATACTTGTCGCTCAATCTTTCGCCATCTACCTAAAAATTTCTAAAACACTTCAATTTTGAACACTCTCACCAAATAGTTTAATGCATTTCTCTAAATTTATGGTTAATGTTTTTTACGTGAAATTAAATAAATTATAGAGTCGAGGCGATTTCAAAGGTGAATATGCAGATTATTTCTCTCTCTCTCTCTACACGAACACACATGCTACATACATGCACACACACAATATATATTACAAGTATAAAAAAAACTAATGGGTTAGCGATCCACAATTTATAGTGATTTAATTTTTTAAGCGTGCTAGATACTTAGTAGATCATTATAAACAATTATGCTTTCAGTGTAATTGATTATAATAAAACAGAGTGTTGCAACACAAAAGAGCCGTTTTGTTAGCACATCGTCAGGTTTGCGTGACAAGGATCTAATAATTTAGCACCAAAACACAACGGCTCTAGTGTTGTAGTTAACTATGATTTTATTAAATATATATGTATATATGTATATATACATATATATATATATATATATTGTTATTCAATTTTTTCTTTCTATTACTATTATATATATATATATATATATATATATATATATATAAGATAAAGCTTGATAGTGTGAATAATATTTTTACCTAATCTTTATGTGAAAATATATTAAAACGTTCACTGTAACATTCTATTTAATTAATGTTGACTATCCAATTGATTGCATATACGTCGTAATTTATTGTGTTGGAAAACATTTTTACTGTCTCAAAAAAGTGTTTCTTATCCTACGTCAGTTGATTGATGTCTCTATATATAATGGTGATAATAATAATTCAATATATATATATATATATATATATATATATATATATATATTAAGGTCCAGTGCAATTATAAACTTTAGAATGGAAAAGATAATTGAGAATGATTAGTGTCTTAAAAGCAATTCGTCATTTGTCACCATGATGCCAGTAAAGCCTGATTGAGTTTCGGATTCGCGGGTTAGAAGTTTGTTTTTTTCCCTGTTTCACGAGTCACAAACCAGTCTAAATTAAATTGGTTTATTGTCTTGTACGCTTTTTGACGCCATTCTACCACACACAGATAGTCTCTTCACAGACTTAATAAAAATAGGATTATTTTTCTCTTGACTAATGAAAAGCTACCGTAAATTATTTTCATAAAATCTTACGCCTAAAACAAAGAAAAAGTAATTTACGTTAGGCATCAATTTGATTTTTGTTCTATTTTCACTATATTTCAGAATGTCATTGTTTGCACGTAAGACTTTCTCACTCAAAGACAAGGATTGCTATATTGTTGTCTTTTCAGTGATCAATATTCTAATAGTTTATAGCTGATAATATATTTGCTCTATTACATCAATAAAGCACATAAGTCTGTGATTCCCCAGTAACGTCATGTGGCACAGTAGTGTGTGGGAAATATTGTCTCAGCATATATATATATGTGTGCATATGTGGAAGCAGTAATAATACATGTGTAGGATTTTAATAAATGGATAATTAGTTACCTTTTCCAACTATGTTTTTTCACCATTCTTTGATTTAATATTAATTTTTTAATATTATTATTTTTAAGTTAACATTCGAAATTTTTCTTTGTTTAAATAAATAAATAATTTTTCATAAGTTGTATGTAACATTATTTATTTAATTCCACGTTTATGGTTTTATTTCCTATCATTTATATGTATACTCTTTAAAAATGTTACTAACAGTGTCATGATATTCTCATTTTCTTAAAAGGGTTAGAAGCACTACTTTAAGTTAATTTAATAACAATTCTACTATGATTGTAATGTTCCATCTCATACCATACACTAAATCCGTTCTCGGGGTTTCATTTCTTTTGAGTAAATTCTTGTAGCTTATAAACATCTTTTTTTTGCATGATGGTCACCTACGAAGTAAACCACGAGGCAATTATAGCAGTAGGCACATTTTATTCGGTTGTAACCTTCTGCTGTGGACGAGCGAAACATATGTGAGTGTAAATGAAGGTGCGACTCTTCAAAAGAGTGTCTTCCTTTCATGATGAAGTGAGTAGTATTTCTTTCTCCTCTGTCTCTCTGCACAAGGGTTCACTAACCTATAGTGTACAGCTTTTTTGTATTGTCAAATTTACCTTAAAAATAATTCATTAAGATCTCAGTATTTACCTTTATTCAGCGGCCCTTTTTTGAGATTCATTTGACCTAAATTTTGAGAGGCAACAATGAATTATTTTGACCATCTTTGCCAAGACGGATAATTGTCATCCCGGTTTCTGTGACGCGTTGCATGTGGGTACTTAGCAGTATATCATCTGACATCTGATATCGATGCGCACTTCAGTAACCAAATTGATTTGTTAGTATTTGTATTATTTGTAATAAATAGAGACTTTTGCCAAATCGATTAAATGCGAAACATTATGTCTACTTTTAGTTTTTATATAATGGAAACGTAGGAAAAGTATCTGCAATCTAACATGTTTCAACTTAATAAGCTTCTTCAGTGATCTTTAAAATATGAATCATTTGATGTTCTTTTAAAATAAAAAAAATAAAAAAGACAGTTTGTTGATTGAGTTTTGATTTCATTGGTCAGATACGTGTCAGGTTTAATAAAGCAATATAGGAACATTTTGAAATGTACAAAAACAAGTGCACGTTTATATCTATGTGCCACATGTAATAAAACAATTGATGTTTATTTTAAATGTAAGCGTATATATGCCAAAATAATGTATGTGTTAAGCGTTAAGATATCCTTTGAAATTTTAAGTTTTTGAAAAACACCCATCTTTGAAAAATCTCTAATGAAGCTTTTTAAAGTGAAACACGTTTGATTAAAGACACTTTTCCCATTTGCTTTTTAATTATTCTATACATTTTTTTGGATTTCAATCTATATACTTAACTCTCTCTCTCCCTATATATATATATATATATATATATATATATATATATATATATATATATATATATATACTCCTAATCAAAAATTTAAGACCACATAAAAATCTTTAAAAATCTTTTTTTTTTACAGATAGATTTTAAACTCCTAACAATTAAGGTTACCAATACTGCAATCTAAAAGGTTATGGAAACAAAAATCTACATTCAAAACATTTTATTTAGAAATTTATAATTTTATAAAATGAGGCGATTTACGCATGATCAAAATTATAAGACCAGGGGTATAAATTGTTAGATCAATGGTAATTCCAATGTTTTTAGTTCAGTTAGAGATTAGCAATCACTGCGTAAAGGAGTTACCATGCCTAAAGCAGGCAAACTTACCAAAGTTGAGCGTTCTCAAATTCTAGAATTCCATAAGCAAGGTTTGTCACAGCGGGCGATCGCAGCTAAGGTAAATCGCAGTAAAACTGTGATTTGCAACTTTCTAAAGAACAGTGAGAATTATGGAAAACAAAATCCTCTAGTAGGCCCTAAAAGATTTCTCCTGCATTGAGTAAGAGAATAAGGCGGGTTGTTATAAAAGAGGGGGAACCTTCTTCTAGTCAAATTAAGGCCGTCACAGATGCTGATTGCAGTCCCGTAACCATCAGACGACACTTACGACAAAAAGTCATGGTAAATAAAACCGTAAACAAATTCCTCGGCTGCTTCCACGTCACAAGTTGGACTGCTTAAAGTTTGGTTGTGAATACCAAACATGAGATATTGAGAAGTAGAAGAAATTCCTGTTTTCAGATGAGAAAAAATTCAATCTAGATGGTCCTGATGGCTTCCAACGATATTGGCATAACAAAACTATGCCTCCTGAAATTCACTCCACACGTCATAGTGGTTGAGGGTCCCTGATGGTATGGGGTGCCTTTTCTTACAGAGGGACGATGGAGCTCCAGTTGGTGCAGGGTTGTCAAACAGTGGCTGGTTATGTTAGCATGCTACAAAAAGCATCATTGATGATGGAGGGCCATCGTTTGTATGTGGATGGATGGTTATTTCAACAGAATAATGCTGCATTCCACGCTGCAAGACGGACATTGACCTTTCTACAAGAAGATGGGTCCATCTCTTGGGACATCCTGCATGCTCACCAGACTTGAACCCAATTGAAAATGTTTGAGGATAGATCACAAGTGATGTTTATCGAAATGGCAAAAAATATTCAACAAAAAATGAACTTCATGAAGCCATCTTCAGAAGCTGGAGCAACATCCCCCGCACCTTAGTGGAAACGCTTATTTCTAGCATGTCTGACAGAATTTTTGAAGTCATCAAAAGCAGTGGAGGTAGAACTCATTATTAAATTTCGTTGTTGAATGTTTTCAGACACTTTTCATACACTTTTTGTACAATTTCGTAGAATTTTTCTGTCTGGTCTTATAATTTTGATTATGTGTAAATCGCCTCATTTAATAAAAATGTAAATTTCTAAATAAAATGTTTGGAATATAGCTTTTTGTTTCTATAACCTTTTAGATTGTAGTATTGGTAACCTTAAGTGGGAGGAGTTTAAAATCTATCTGTAAAAAAATATTTATTTTTAAAGATTTTTAAGTGGTCTTAAAATTTTGATCAGGTGTGTGTGTGTGTGTGTGTGTGTGTGTGTGTCAGTTAAATGCGGTATAAACTAATAGCCGTATATTGATATAAGTTTTGGTAATTTAAGTGTTCATATAATGCTCAATAGCGATGTAGAGCATTTACAGAACTATAATTATTGTTAGTGTTATAATAACATATGGGACTGCAACATAAAAAGATATCAGTTTTAGGTGACGCGTGTACAACCATTAAGCATGAAATATTGTTCAGTTACGGTGTCATAGCTATAGTGTATAGAAATTTAAAATCAAAATCATAAATGATATACGTGGTAAATGTGGTGGAGTAGGTGGTTATTAGAACTTAAGATGTGTGTATAAACCACTGGATATTGAGACATTTATGTGTAGCGGTGTTGGTACGATAAGCATGTAGACAGAACAAGAATTTTCAGTTTAATCAGTTTAAATTAAAAGACATAAATGTTGCCAATATAATATATGAAATTCTATGAGATTGTAAATTAAAACAATAATATATTTATCTTAAAGTGTGCTGTTAAAATGTAAAACAATCTCGTTTTTATGGAAGTCGTCAGTCAGTTAAGTGTCATACGCGATACACGCTTGTGCAAACACATCTCGAAAGAGACATAACTGACTGGGTAGAAGATTATCCCGCAGTAGATTACCATTGTATTCCGCCATAGACTGGTTGACAGCCAATGCTATAGAACCTAATCTGTCCTGTTATTTAACCCATAACTAGAGGAAAGAGACGGATTAATACCTTCCCTAAGGATATTTGTGCGTAAGTGAATGCAAAGAACTCAACTAGAAATCGAACTCGGCACCCCGATATCCATAGACGTAAAACCAAGATTTTTCATTGCTCGATTTAAAAGTTAATTAGTAATTAAAGTAAGGATAAACAGCAATGTAACTGTTAATTAAGGTTAGGTTGGTGTTATCTATAAATATATGGGTGTAGGATTATATAGCATAGTGTCCCTTGAAGAATTCAGCAAAGAGAAAATTATAAATTAAATTTATGACAGTGATGTAATACCAGTCGACCTAAGCAATCGATTTTCATAGCCCTACCTAAAAAGCCAGGTGCAAACGAGTGCGAAATTCACCAGACAAACAGTCTAATAAACTCCATTACAGAGCTGATCGTTTGAATCCTGATGAATAGAACGAGAAGTAGAATCAGGCCAGAGATAGGACAAGAACAATGCGGTTCCTTCAAAGAAACTGCAACAAAGAAGGCCATATTTATGTTTAGGATACTCTCCAGAAAAGGAATACAAATGAAGAAGGACTTCTACCTATTTTTTATCGATTACGCAAAGGCATTCGACAAAATACCTCACAAAGAATTGATGGAGATGCTCAACAACCTCGACATATTTGGGAAAGACATAAGAGTAATCAAGAATCTCTCCTGGCAGCAAACCGCCTGCATACGGACATAAAGCGAATTCAGATATACAAAGACAGAAAGGGGCGTAAGTCAAGGAGATGTCTTTTCTCCGAATCTCTTCAACTTGTACAGCGAGACTTTTCTGAGATCCCTAGATGTTATGCCAGGATTCGTCATCGGAGGCCACAATTTAAACAACATCAGGTACGCTGATAGCAGACATGGAAAGGAAAATACAGGACCTTCTACAGCAGTTACCGGAAGAGATTGACAAGATAGGACTACAAATAAACTGCAAGAAAACCGAATGCATGGTCATCAGCAAAAAGAGCAATCCAAAATGCAAAGGTCCGGATACTAAAATCAAGTAGGTACAAAACTTTAAATACCAAGGAAGTGTTGAAACAGAAGACGGAATGTACGACACAGAAATCCAAAGTCGAATTGGCATGGCGGAGAACGCGTTCCAGAAGCTAAGTATAGTATTAAGAGACAGAAAAATTTCACTAGAATCAAAGAATATTACTGGATGAAAAATAGACTACTGGCTTGAAAAACCTGATACTAACAGACCAGATAGAAAACGAGACGGGGAAAAACAGCGTGTAACGTATTTAGCTGGCCTGTGCGTGTAGATGGCAGAACGAGGTTTGCGTGGTGTAACAGGGGAAAGCATGCTGAAAGCCACCAGGGATAGGGAGACTTGGAAAACCATGATCCCCTACGAGGGGAAGGGACAAGGCGCAGAGAAGAAGATGAAGTATTGTTTGAGATAAACTTAGATATATTTAAGAGCATGAATTATCTTGCGGTTGCAGTAAGTAGACACAGTGCTTGTAATTATTTACATCTTTAATTCCTAATATCATTTAGAAAGTGAAGTTATGTTCTAAAATATTTTGTTTTAAAGAACAGCGCATGATATACAATCAAGACTTGAAAGTATGTTTAGTAATTCAAATGTAATATCTTATAGAGATGGATTTTTTGTGGTGGAAATAGTAACTTGGTGGACTATAGAGCCTGTTAAAAATTATATTGCAGGTTCACTGCCTGATGATGGTGTTCATGGCATCGAAATATTAAAGCTTTATGCTATTATACCAGTAATGATAGCGCACACACACACACACCACAAATATATTTGTAACATACAATGTGTGTTAGCACGTGCGATACCCTGTCTTCATCAACCGCTGACCAGGGGTGATGTCACGGCTTTGGTGGCTATGGCGGGATCGCCACCCTGGCGCCACCAGCAGCGTTTGGCACCAGGCAGGGTATGAAGATAAACTTGTTGATTGTCCCTCTTGTATATTATCATAAAGAAGTAAATAAAACGATCGTTCCACTTTGCAGTTTGTATCGGCAATGAAATTTCCTGAACGCGTTTGGCGTTATTAACGTGCTCGTGAAGAAAGAAGAAAATTTGCGCCTATTAGATCGTGATGTTGCGCGAATGTTGTTTGCTTGTTGTTTTGATCTCGACTAAATCCAACTTGACGTGTTCTGTACCGTTGTTCGAATGCAGTGCGAAGCTCTTTTTAAACCACGGCCAGTGATGCCTATTTTAGAAAGGAAAGAATTAACTGAATGTCCCAGAAACCCATGACACCCAACCTCAATAGGCATCTCGTTACACCATTGTCCACCATTCGGTACGCAGTGACTCGTATCGGTTTTTCTTTAGCTCGTGCGCTTCTACTCTGTTCTCTTCCCAAGGGACTGTTAAATCTATTAGGAAACAGTCTTTTTTGAGTCTGACCACAATACGATGTCGGAACGCTTGTTTGTTTGTGCGATGCGTATTGGAAATATTAGAGACGTCATTAGGTCTACTGAAACCTCCCAATTACTGGTTCCGCTGAGCAGCTTCATATTCGGGGCTGTTTGTATTTTTCTTTGCAGGGCATTCGACCTCCTTATGAAATCGGATCTTAGTCTCCTTGGCTGCCACAAGCTGTTGGTTTGCTGTCTCACATTGTGTTCTTATTAACTCCTTGGTCACCTCTAATACATTGTTAGGTCGCCACGTATACCTCTGTAGCGATTGTGGACAAGCAGAAAACAGATGACACAAGGTACCTCGGTCCTTGTTACATGATAAACAGAGATCTGTATCTATGTATCCCCAAATTTTGAGGTTTGTTTCATTTGAAACAAGGTCGTATATAGATCGTAGAAGAAAAGATATCGCCAATGACTCCACCGCGTTTAACGAGTTCCAAGAAATTTTAATTGGTTCTATATCATTCCAGGTTGACCACTTACACTGTTTAGCTTGAGTAACAGCAGTGGCTATTCTATGCTCCTCTTTGAACATTTTAACTTTTTCCATTACCATACTCCTCTTTCCTTTTAGTTTCTCCTTTGAGAAAAACGTGCGTTGTATTTCCCAGTCTAACCTGACATTTTGAGTCACACCCATGATATCTCTGACTCGTAGGCTGGTTCTCGCTTTTTGGGTTGCCTCTGCAGTGGACCATTTTGTCCCAGATTTAATCTCTGAATGCACTCTCTTGATGAAATCATCAGCCCTCATCATCATGTTTAGGCGTACCTTCCGAAACTTGAATTCCTCCACTAATGAATGTATAGGGAGCTGATGTCCGGAGTTGGTATATAGCCCCACTTTCGAAAACAAGGAGGAAATACAAGCCACTTACGCAACTATTTATTGATCACTTGCAGCATACGCTAAATACGAGAGAGTGCAATTTCATACATGTGCAAAAGCCACAAAAGGCAGGGTAATAAGCCATGTTGGTAACACTACGCTTTCAATTTGCCGGGCAGATAGGTTCTATCGATCGAAATTAGACCCCTTAAAGCTACTTTCTGTAACTGTACCCTGATGTCGATCAGTTAGAGGAATTTCATACATCTGTCCGAGGCTTTTTACTTGCATTTCCTTTACTGTTGATTAACTGGTTGCGATAGATAATTGTCGTCTAAATTACGCAAAAATGAAATTAACAATAAGATCTCATTTTAAACGATATATTCACCAATATTCCACAAAATTATCATGAAGTACTATAGAGTTAATTTATTTACTAACTATCGCCAATGGATTTAACCGAGACTTACAGACTATTCAATCATGAAAATATGTTTAGGGATTTAAATGTAAACAACGACTAATCACTCCATCTTCTATTTTTTCAATCTTCCCAAAATTAAGTTTTACAGATAATCTATTTTCTACTCTTTTTTAACAAAAAGTAAATGATTTAGATTTAAAAAAGGAAAACATGTAATTATATATATATAAGAAAAAAATTAGCAATTCGACGAATATATTATTTTCATGTTGAATGGCGTGAAAAATAAGTCTTGTCGATCTGCCGTTAAGAAAATTATTTTCCAGTTTTTATTTCATGAAACAAGAGATATTATATTGGACAAGAAAATGATCGACTGATCAAAGGGTGTGTTACTTTAAATAGAAGAAAAATGTAAACAGATATTTGAAAAAAATTAATAACGATGTCTGGTTACTTCTTTGTTGTTATTTTCTATTTGATGCAGAAAAGACACCATAAAAATATGACCAATGAATCCATTAATGAAGTAAAACAATAATAACGATAAAAATATAATAAACAAAGCTACTAATGACACTTCAAAGAAATACTACTAACATTAAAGGACGAGACAAAAAAAATTCCGTCATTACTGTTTCTACTACGATTAAACAGCACAGAAATTTTGACGGCTTACAAAACTTTGAAATTAGAAATAATATTAAAAACTGCAATTATAATGTAATTCTAAGTCGAATAAGTAAGCAGATGAAAAATAGACTGCTCAATAAAAATACATCCTTATGTAAAATCATCAAATATAAGAAATTAATTACTCAATTATAATTATAAATGGTAAAATTGAAATCATGATCCGGGACTAACTTACTTCACTAGATCACTCGCATATTAAAGTTCAATCAGCCATTTTCAATCTCCTTATATATATATATATATATATATATATATATATCCAGATGTAGAAAACTAACAGGTAGAATCTATAGTTCTCTGGCATTCATTTTTTAAAAATTGTACTCAATACAATGTAGAGAGTAATATGATTAAATTTAAATTTCATTAAAAATTAATTGACATTTCGAACCGGATATTTTGATGTTCCCAGATTTAAAGAAGTATCACGTCACCAGGCAATGTTCAGTAACGCTGGTGAAAAAATACATTTAAGAATAGAAAACAATACGTTTGCTTATTAAAGAACCAATATGGAGGTGGGAATGAGAGAAAATTTAGAACTTATTGGTGTTTCTAATTTAAATAATCAGGATGAATGTCGACTTTGGAAGTTTAAAATATAGGTTAGATATTAGGAGATGTTGGGTATTCATATATTTCTAAGAAAACCTCATATTTACGGTTTCACTGCATACCTTCGACAAACATAAATATTAGTTACGAAAAAGTAAATGTACTCTGCTCTTTATTTTCTTAAAAAAAACAACCTTATTTTAGACCTGTCTTAAAGTGACTTTCGGTATGATTACAATATTTTTTTTATATTTTTCGGGTTACAGTACATTTCCTTATCAATTCATGTTTTCTAACACATAGTAATACTAAAATTGAAAATCATTAATTAAAATAATTATATTTGTACCATAATACAAAAAAGTAAAGGTTATATGGAAGGTAATCAATAGACTTATATCATGTAATATTTACACTATTCTAAGCTGAACACTTTACAGTGTCTACATGTGACAGTGATTTCATTTCTTTGATTTAATAGAGCTTGTTCTTTAGGAAACTTAATGTATATTTTTTTTAAATGGACACAAACGGCATTGATCATTTAAAGACTGACATATTCTCGTTTTTTCATTTTTATATTTCATTGGATTGTATTTCAGTACCAAACGTAATTGGATAAGGATGTTTAATTAAGGTAATTATTGATATTAAATGAAGAATTGTGCTAGTAAAATCATAGCTTAAAATAATCTTTAGTGTTACCAATATATTTTCTGATACAAGGCTTTTCAATAGAAGAAATAATAAATTGATAAATAGATTCAGTAGAGAATTTATTTTTCAATGGAAACTTAAATGGTTTCTAGAATTACATATGTTATTATCCAAAATATTGATTTCGCTTTTGGAATTATTTAATATTTATTTGAGTTTAGAGTTTTCAATCTAATTAAAATTTATCCACTGTTTTTCATGTATGAGAGCAGATATTTATCCTTCATAATAATGTTACATTCCTCCTTTTATAGATCTAATCAAACAGTGGCAAATTCCAATGTAGACAAGAACAGTTCCCTCGATATTGATGCGTAATTTTCTTCAGTATCAAATTGGATCAGGGAATTTTTTTATATTATGAACTAATTTTTTTTCATTAGTGGAATCGATACATCACTTTTATCCAAAGTATCCTTGAATTAAATTCTCTATAATATATAAACATTTAACGAAATAGCCATTTGTGATTTTTTTGTGTATATTTTTCAAAGGGTAATATATTTTTTCCATATCTATTCAAGAATTAAACGTTGACAGTTCTCTATTTCAGTGGGAGCGAGAAATATCAAAATGAAGACAACCAAATGTTTTCAAATAAAGAGTTCTGTGGTATTTACTTTTAAAGAAAAGTGCTCACGTAGTGTGTAATATATTTTTAAGAAAAATACAACGTAGAGTGAAATATAATTAAATATATTTTTTTAAATTTACATTGCGACACGAAAAGTTTTCTGTTCCTAGATTTAAAGATTTTATCTCCTCATTATGCAATGTATATTAACAATGGTGAAAAATATTTGCATAATGTATATTTGGGAATCAGGCTTTCTTTAAAACGTATTTCATTAAATACAGTCTAAAAGAAATATCTAATTAAAGAAAATTCTAATAAACAATTAATTTTCGTGAAGCCCAATATCATAAAAACCTCATTTATTGACAGAGTATATATACACAGACACACACACACACACACATATATATATATATATATATATATATATATATATATATATAAACATATTCTATAATTAAACTTACCTTATTTAATTATCAAAATGGAGTATTGCGTGTTTAAAATAAAAAGATGCTCACGCGAATTCCAGTCGCGTTTGGCATGGGAATGCTTGGAATGAACTCTACTTACAAAAACAATACAAAATATGTTACTAGGTAACTGTTAAAGCGTCAAGATAATTACCAACACTAGCGTTAAATCCCTCTTGACAAATTTCTATATATATATTGATGTTCGTCCTACGCAGCCGACTAATCGTCATTAAGTATTTGGTGGGTGCGGAGGAATGTGTTTTTTGCTACAAATCATTCGCCTACATTGAACACACTATTATCTTCTTGAGTAAAGTCTTAAACTTTATTTATCATACCAAACTGCCATAATAAATTATTTATTAACACACAATTTACAAGAAACATTCAGGAAAATTCTTATCGTGAACAAAAGAATTCTATATAAATAATATCATCCAAAACATCTCGCTATTAGATAGGTCCTACATAACAAATATTTCCCTCCTAACATTAAATTACTTTATATAATATCGGAAATGTTGTATTGACCTTTCTTATTATAGAAAGTTTCTCACGCGATTTCCAGTCACTCACGGAATATGACAGCTTAGTATGAATGCTTCTTTTAAAAAAACAAAAATAAATAAATAACTACGTAAGAATCAAAACATGAGGAAATATAACAAACAGAACATAAAACCCTTGAAAATGACTTCTATAGAAGTGTCCGAAAAAGTTAAGGACGATAAAAATTATGTACAATTTTTATATTTTTCATCTCCAGCAATACAGAAAAAACTTAAGCTGCTGAAAACACATTTAGAAAATTTATTGAATCTTAATTGTTTGATGTATTCATTGAAAGTAGTTTGAATGAAGATTTTCTGGCTAAGAATATATATATATATATTTATTATTATTATTTTAGAGCATTTAAATTACAAACTACTAAGAATGGTACATTTTGTTTGGACATTGAAACGAGACATTCCGTTGACTGCTATTAAATTATCTAGGTTACATTCCTAAAAGTTTTTAACCATAAATCTGAAAAGGAACTCTTTTATATATATATATATATATATATATATATATATATATGTGTGTGTGTGTGTGTATGTGTGTGTGTGTGTGTATATGTGTGCGTGCGTTATAAACAAACCTGATGCAAAGGATAAATTCCCGAATTATACACCGAGTGAATACTGCTTAAATTTATATATTATTTTTTGAAATATCTAAACATATTTCAACGGAAATGCTACAGTTTTGCAACATTTCGTTTTTATTTTATTTGTGATAGTGAAAGAACTAACAAAAAATAAAAAAATAAACGGATTTCACCGTCATAATAAAGCAAGAATAGGAACTGAAACCAATCCAGTATTTAAAACATATGAATCTGACGGTATACCCTTGTTCGGATTGGATGTCAGACCAAAACAACAGACATTTTATTTAAATAGTATATCAATTGCTATGAAAACCTAGAAAATCTCATATTCATGTTTCTAAGAATTCGTTTATAAAATACGCGCTGTGCTTGAATAAATTTAATTTCTTTTTTAATTACACATTTTCAAGCCTTTTATTTGTGTGCGGTTACTTTTAGATTTCTCAGTCAAAATTTCTCTTTTCTACGTTCCTCTTATGAACTACTGCTTCTCATTGTGTTTTTGGAATTATAACACTCTATGAATGGAATAATTAATTTATATGCTAGATAATGCTGGCAAAATATATATAGCGAGCATGTTGAACATATGATCTTCGAGTAACATAATGCATATTTAATAGTAGCATTTGCAAGTAAATGGCATATATCATAATAAATTAATATCATTTAGCATTCATTACATGTTCGATCTTTTATATGAATAGAACTTACTCTAAGTTGTTCGATATTTTTGCATCTCGCAATAATTTGCTGAGTTTTGGAATACTGAATATTTTTTCTCTGTTCTTTTCGATAACTGCATCGTAGTTTTTGTCATCTTTTTCTATACTAGTCTAACTTAAACTTTTTAACTGTCTGATTTTAACGTCACCAAAATATAATTTGTATCTTGCAGTGATTCTTATCTGCTGATAATTATGAATTGTAAATTTTACAGTTAATAGTTTATCTATTCATTTGGTTTTTAATTGATTACATCATTTGAGAGATCTTTGATTCATTCATATTTTTCTATAGCTTAAACTTTCTCAGGTTATATCAAAGAAATAATTTTTTGATGGTAAGAATTTTTTCATATAATAATTTTTTACTGATACATGTCTGACGTTTGAATAGAAAAGATAGGTGAACAGTTTTTTCCAAACGTAAGTTAATATAACGAACCCGAATGTTATTTGAACACGGCTCTCCTATTTCCTATACCGAGCATTTATCAATTGTAACAAAATACACCCAATGTTACAGCACATTGTATTCTGGAATGATGACTCATCAAGGTAGGGGCCAGGTTAAACGTTGCATAATTTTGGTTATCGGAAGAGAGCGGTTTTTCAACCTGATATATCCGTAAGCAAGATTTCTTCCACTTTTCCCCCGACAATAAACATCGATTCACGCTTTTATGCTTATTTGTTGAAATTATTTTGTAGCAATAAAAAGTCCTCAGTGGTCTTGTGGTTCTCCTACGAGCATCTTGCTATACATGTTTAATAAACCTGAAGAAAACATTCATACTTGTTTTGCGTCTATTTTTTCTATCGAATACCAATAAAAGAATGTGTATATCACATACTCCTAAGCAGAAGTGTAATCAGAATATATAACATCGCATGGTAACATTGATCTGGTGAGAGGCTAATAGAAAAAAGTGTTAAACTCTGATATAACAAACGAGTAAACAGAAACAAATGAAATCTATGGGAAAATCAAAATCACTTCAAGATGCAGACAAGGAAACATTAACCGAAAAGGAAGAAGAAAGATTATAAATCACCACAAAAAACTAGAATAATGAAAGAAAAGCACTAAAATCTCTAAAAACAAAAGGTGAGAAAAAACTACCAACTTACAAAGCGAAATATACGAACGTACGAGCATCTTTGGAAACAAAATAAGAAAGGTAGGTGCTGGAATATTTAAACTGGAAAAGGACAGTAGAATCTCTCAAAACTAAAGGAAGAAATTAATAGAATCTCTCAGAAAAATTAAAGATGATTTCATTCGCCTCGCTAAGAGGAGAAAAAACTGAAGAATATAGCATGTCTCAAAGAATAAATATTTCTAGAAACAAAATAGAGTATTGCCCTAGGATGTCAGAAAATTAAACGAATGGGACAATAACATCACTCAGAAAACTAAAGAGAGGAAGTCACTAGTGTTTCTCAGAAAACTAAAGAGAGGAAGTCACTAGTGCTTTCAGAAAACTAAACAGAGGAAGTCACTAGTGCTTCAGAAAATCTGAAGAGAGGAAGTCACTAGTGTTTCTCAGAAAACGAATAGAGGAAGTCACTAGTAAAGCTTTTATAAATCAACAGAGAAGTCACTAGTGTTTCTCAGAAAACTAAATGATAGTTAAATAGTGTTTCAGAAACAACAGAGGAAGCTGCTCATGTTTCTCAGAAAACTAAACAGAGGAAGTCACTAGTGTTTCTCAGAAAACCTAAACAGAGGAAGTCACCAGGTTTCTCAGAAAACTAAACAGAGGAAGGTACTAGTGTTTCTCAGAAAACTAAACAGAGGAAGTAACCAGTGTTTCTAGAAAACTAAACAGAGAAGGCACTAGTGTTTCTCAGAAAACTAAACAGAGGAAGGCACTAGTGTTTCTCAGAAAACTAAACAGAGGAAGGCATCAGTGTCAGAAAACTAAACAGAGGAAGGCAGCTCAGTGTTTCTCTGGAAAACTAAACAGAGGAAGGCACTAGTGTTTCTCAGAAAACTAAACAGAGGAAGGCACTAGTGTTTCTCAGAAAACTAAACAGAGGAAGGCACTATGTCTTCAGAAAACTAAAGGAGAGGAAGGCACGAAAAGTTTCTCAGAAAACTAAACAGAGAGGAAGGCACCAGTGTTTCTCAGAAAACTAAACAGAGGAAGGCACTAGTGTTTCTCAGAAAACTAAACAGAGGAAGGCACTAGTGTTTTCAGAAAACCAAACAGGAAGCACTAGTGTTTCTCAGAAAACTAAACAGAGGAAGGCACCAGTGCTTCTCAGAAAACTAAACAGAGGAAGGCACTAGTGTTTCTCAGAAAAACCAAACAGAGGAAGGCACTGTGTTTCTCAGAAAACTAAACAGAGGAAGGCACTAGTGTTCAGAAAACCAAACAGAGGAAGTCACTAGTGTTTCTCAGAAAACTAAACAGAGGAAGTCACTAGTGTTTCTCAGAAAACTAAACAGAGGAAGTCACTAGTGTTTCTCAGAAAACTAAATGAGGAAGTCACTAGTGTTTCTCAGAAACAGAGAAGTCACTAGTGTTTCTCAGAAAACTAAATAGAGGAAGTCATCAGGTGTTTCAGAAAACTAAACAGAGGAAGTCACTAGTGTTTCTCAGAAAACTAAACAGAGGAAGTCACCAGTGTTTCAGAAAACTAAACAGAGGAAGGCACTAGTGTTTCTCAGAAAACTAAACAGGAGGAAGGCAATTAGTAAGCTGCAGGGTCCAAACAGAGGAAGGCACTATGTTTCTCAGAAAACTAAACAGAGGAAGGCACCATGCTTCAGAAAATCAAACAGAGGAAGTCACTAGTGTTTCTCAGAAAATCAAACAGAGGAAGTCACTAGTGTTTCTCAGAAACTCAAACAGAGGAAGTCACTAGTGTTTCTCAGAAACTAAACAGAGGAAGGCACCAGTGCTCTCTCAGAAAACTAAACAGAGGAAGGCAATTAGTGTTTCTCAGAAAACCAAACAGAGGAAGGCACTAGTGTTTCTCAGAAAACTAAACAGAGGAAGGCACTAGTGTTTCTCAGAAAACTAAACAGAGGAAGCACTAAGTGCTCTTCAGAAAACCAACAGAGGAAGGCACAGAAAGTCTAGAAAACTAAACAGGCAGGAAGGCACCAGTGCTTCTCAGAAAACTAAACAGAGGAAGGCACTAATGATTCTCAGAAAACTAAACAGAGGAAGGCATTAATGATTCTCAGAAAACTAAAAAGAGGAAGGCAATAGTGTTTCTCAGAAAACTAAAGAGTGGAAGGCACTAGTGTTTCTCAGAAAACTAAAGAGTGGAAGGCACTAAGTGTTTCATAGAAAGCTGAGGACAGGATGTCACTAGTCTTTCTCAGAGAACTAAAGGGAGGAAGGCATTAGTTTTTCTCCGAAAACTAAAGAGAGGAGGGTACTAGTGTTTCTTAGAAAACTAAAGAGAGGAAGGCACTAGTGTTTCTTAGAAAACTAAAGAAAAGAAGCAACTAGTGTTTCTCATAAAACTAAAGAGCGATAGGCACTAGCACCTTCAAGAAATCTAAAAAGAGGAGGCACTAGCATCTCTCAGAAAGCTTTAGAGCGGAAGGCACTATCATATCTCAAAACATAAGTGTGAAAGCTACTAGCATATCTCAGAAATCTAAAGAGAGGAAGGCACTAACAACTTTCAGATAACTACATATTGTAAGGTACAAGCATATCTTGAAACGAAAGAAATATAGACATTCACATATCTGATAACTAAAGAATGCAAGGCACTAGCATTGCTGAAACCAAAAATATATATGGGACGCAAATGTAAAGTACGGCTAAAATGCAATAAGATACGGATAATCTTCATATAAAACTGCTGCATAATGTGACGAATAAAATACGAGAAAAAATATCCTTAACTCTGCCGATGATAGATATGACGACGGACGAATTTACAAGCGAAGATGGAATTTTATCCAATAGCAATGACAGACCAGTATGCAAAATAAATTGGAAAACTTGACTGTGAGGCTACTGGAAGACGCGTGTTCCTTAAGTTACAAGCCAACCAAAATGAACAATGTAATCATCAGATTATTAGCGGAAAATATATAAACATTGCCACCGCTATGGTTAAAATGATTTTAAAAACTCGCTTTACAGGGAGGTGGTAAATTTAGAAATAGCAGACTTCACAATACATATAAAAGGGAAAAATAACGAGAAATAAGATCAAATAAAAAATGGAGAATATAATATGTTAGGTTCATTTTCCAATTAGATAAATCTTAATATCTAGACATCAAACTTCAGACCCCAGAATTTGATCTTTTTCTTTTCTGGAATGTGCTTATATAATGCAATGTAATGTGTTATGACTAGATTTAAACGTGATTTTATTAAGTGTGGGTTGTTTGGATTTAATGTAGATGGCCTCCACGATCTGAAGGTTCCTTATACTGTGTGTATGAGTGAGGAGTATTGTATTGTTGACTAAACGGCTCAGTTTGAAACATAATAGACATTAATTGTCTCTTACATTTAACAGTATATATATATATATATATATATATATATATATATATATATATATATATATATGACTGTTTTGACAAGATACCGTATGGTCAATATTAGATATCCATTGATTAGCTGATATGTGTTATATTTTCAATCATTTCCCTCAATTAAAGCTGTACCTCCACTGATGTGCAGTGGGATGCATAAAAGAGTTAATGTTTTAAACAAAAAAGAGTGACGACAAAGACGAACCAACTACATGTGGATAATTAGAAATGAGAATGATATGAACACAAGAGTAACAACTGTTACGAAGGTAGACAGAAAGAAATAGAACAAGATACACAGGCTAATGTGGAAAGGGCTGGAGTTCAGTGGATAAGTTATGGGAAATGATTTGCATTTAAATTTTTAGAGGTTTTTGTCGTCAAGAAAGCAAGTATATACAAGGGAGTTCTACAGGCGGGAAACGCGAGAAAAGAAGCTGTTGGAGTAGAATTGTCGCCTGCATTTGGTTGATTTAAATGTAAAAGGGTGAGTCCAAGATTGCCCGAGTACATTCTTGTGGAGGGGACACCAGTGACCTAATTTCTTCAGAGTAGAAGCAATGAATATATGTGCAGAAGAGACAGAGGGAGGGACAGCAGGACATTTTGATTATTGAGATATTAAGCTCCTGAGATTCCAGTTATTGTTCGTTGTTGCTGTATCACAATAATCAACTGATATCAAGCAAACACTGATGATTATGAATGAGTACTTGGTTGAAACCTTATGACTACAAAAAGAATTATATAAACTGAGAAAAATAACTAGAAATAAATCAATGATATTAAAAATGTGCTGTTAAATAGAAGGACGAAGTATGTGGGTGCCTGCCTTGAATGTTTTTGTATAAAGCTTTTTTAGTTTAAACTTGAAACATTTAAACACCACAACATATCAAGGCTCATACATTATACACGCTTTGTGGATCATGTCTTGACAGAGACATAAATGATTCTTCAGAGTATTTTCTCGTCGTAAGTCGACATTAGAGTTGTTTCCAGTCAAGACTAAAGAACCGAATTGTGCGCTGTCCTTTAACCGAGAGCTGGAGCGACACATTCATACACTTCACAAAGATATTTTGTGCGTAAGTTAATGCAACGAATTCGATTGGAATTCAAACTCGGCTTTCCGATTTCGCATTCCAAGTCGATATTTACAGCACCACATCGCACATCAAAATTTGATTCAAATTTGTTTTTGTAATTGGTTAATGGAAATGGATGCAGACATTATTTACTTTACTATTGGAATATTGCAGCTTTTAGAGTTTAGGGCATGATAAAGAGACCTTGTTAGTCTTTGGCTATTAGTTGTCGTTCGTTTAAAGTGAAGCCGGCAAAAAATAACATCACTTTGCACCACAATAGTCTTCTCGTGGCCGCAGCTGTAGCTAGGATTTGGCTGGATGTCATGTGATTTCAACTTTATGGCTTCAGTCTCAGCTCCGAGTTCAATTGAAATAATTTCGAATTGTAATGTCTTAGTTGGTCGACAAGGTTCAGGTTGGGTTAAAAAACAAATGCTCGCGATTAAGAGATAATGAGTGAAAAGAAAAATGTATAGTGTTCACGCAAATATCATATAAACTAAAAATATATCAGACGGATAAATGTATAGGAAGCGTGTGAAAGAAAGCGTTTTATTTTAAGAATGTGTAAAATTAATAGGAATCTTGATTTTACTTCGAAGCGTTAAGGAAAGAATGGCCTGTGATAAAGAAAAACGACTTAAGCTGGACAGCAAAAAGTTACATTAAATATTTTTTTGTACTCAAATGTTCATAAAATCATTTTCTTAAGAAAAACATTATGAACACTTGGGAGATTATTCTGCCGTAATAATTAGACTAATTATAATTCATATTATTATATTATGTTGCACGGTGTGAGCACACTCATTATAAAACACTTCGTGATAGCGTGTGTCAATACCTGCACTAGAAAATACGTAACTTTTACGGGAATCAATTGCAAGAAAATTGTATGGTCATCGCTACAGACACAGAATCTAGAATTATTTTATGAGACTTAACAGTGTACGCAGAGATAACAATCAAAATTAGTCGCCCTGTCATCGGGATCAAGGACCACAAAAACGGGATTTACTTTCTCATTGAGAAATCATTAAGCATCAAAAGGATTTCATAATTTTCCTTGTGGTTTACTTGCGGCCGAATTCTCATAGCTCTGTGTTAGATTTGATTGAATTTAACATATAAGTATACTAGTAACAATACTTCCTTGTGGCAACATTAACCCTGGGTGGGTTGAGACGGCTTTTTCTCTAGATAAATTTCATGGGATCTTTTGTTGTTACAACCGCATATGATGTCAAGACATTCCCACTATTTTTTTTTTGTAATTCTTACAACGGTAGACTGGTTGCCAACCAAGTGTATAGAATCCAGTCTGTATTGATACTTACCCATAATTGGAGGAGGGAAGAGATAGATTCATACATTTCCTAAGAGTATTAATACGTAAATAAATGTAATGAATTCGACTGGAATCTGAACACGGCTATCAGATACCTCAATGCGACACGCTATCCATTATTTATCTTGCTTTTTATTGGTAACAATAGTCAGTGTACAAAACTCTTTTATGTACCAAGAATTTTCTCGCTATAGTTAACTATGGCACTTCACTAACTTTTGAATTTTTAATTACTTACCATATTCGCTGGAACTCGTTAAGTTATTTTCACGTACTGCATTGTTTACATGCCTTCAGTATATCCGGTCAGTTTTAATATTTAAGGGCGCATGTCCTAAAATGTTCGGTTATTCTTTCCGAATTCAAATATATCATTTCTTGTAAATATTTTGCTTAAGATGTCATTGTTGCTTACATATTTTATACTTATATTCTTAGCAGACATCGGTACAACTACATCTCTTTCTCTTTATGTCTCTTTTTTCATCTTTAAAAATATTGTCCAACTTTTGCTGCCGTCGATGAAAACACATCACATAACTCTTCAGTAATTATTGTTTGTGTCTACTAAGAATCTCTTATATATTACATCTTCGCTAATCCTCTTGATAAGATATTCTTTTGTAAAAACATATATTAAAATAGATTTATTATGAATAAACTGCCGTCAATGAAGAACGTGTACTATGTATGGGGATTCAATAATTCAAAAATAATATTAA
This sequence comes from Ascarosepion bandense, assembly GCA_037127315.1. Classification (NCBI taxonomy): domain Eukaryota; kingdom Metazoa; phylum Mollusca; class Cephalopoda; order Sepiida; family Sepiidae; genus Ascarosepion; species Ascarosepion bandense. The sequence goes on from JBBBDQ010001401.1 coordinate 1,398,269, forward strand.
AAATAAACGAGGCTCAAAGCTTTCAATGTAGAGAGTTTATGAAGAAACTTGCAATATACAAATTAAGGGTAAGCATCGTACGGGAAAATGTGAGGGATTCATGAGACTTATTGTCACTTGTTTTACCAATTACTTCTCCGTGATAATCTGGTGAGAAAATTCATTAAAAACAATAAGGAGCATTGTAGAAAGTATTGCGAACGCAAAAGATGCTAAAAGCAAAAGTGAAGGAGCAGGAAGCAAATAGAATTGATATTCCCTCCATCGACGATAAGAGGTTATATCAATGAATCCGCTGTTTACAGCAAAAACGAAATTGAAGCAGCTTGAAGCAAAATGAGATGATGTGGTCGGGGCCGTGTTTAATACCAGCTTCCTTTATTTCAGAAAATAAAGAACAATTGTTGTGTCTCTTCATCCGGCACGGCAAGTAAATTGAGATCCTCCGGCTATCAATCATGTCCTTCTGACGTTGAATGTAAAACAATAAACAAAGTCACGAAAGGTTGGATGATAACGACCAGAGGTAACACAATTGAATGGCACCAACTGTTGGCCGGCCCTTGACCACTCAATTTAGAAGAGCCCTATAAAAAAAATTAAATGCAAGTGTAGAAGCATATGTCCTTCATTGGAAATTGTTAACAATTTAAACTCTCCTGCCGATTGTGGGAATTAGATACACATTTCGCGGAAAGCAATATTTGGATTGCTTCATTAAAGTATTTGCAATTAAGGAGCCAAATTACAACAATTTACATTTTATTTAAATTTTTGAAAATTCAATTTGATCGGAAACCATGAAACCTGAATAATGTTCCACATAGAGAAAGTGTGTCAAAAATGTTAGCATAGAACTTAGGGTTTTATCTAAACATTTCAATTGTACGATGATGAGAACTTGCCGGCAATTCAGCATTCTAGAAATATGCATAATAAACAAAGGAAAGCTACTCATAGTGAATATGAAGAATTTATAGCGATTTTAAAAATTTCCTAGCATGCTTCTTTGGAAAATCGGTAAATTAAACAATGACTTAGTATATCCATCAAGACATAACTTTATCTTAGAAATATCGACGATATCCTAATTTCCTACCCTAAATCATCTATACTACGTAGCAATACTGTAGTAGCTACGTGCGTCACGCTCTGGAAAGATATATGAACACACACACAGGCACAGTAAGTAAAACATATGAATTATTGTAAAATGTATATCATCCATTATAAAAATCGCGCGCGCGCGAGAGAGAGAGAGAGCATTATTTTAGTTTTAGCTTTCTCGTGTTTTAAATAATAATTTCAAGCCTTTTTTTTATTTTTATCTTTATTTTCATTCAACTAAGAAAATACTTTACTTTTATTTATTTTATCTAATCGGTCATTCAATTCTCGCTATGAACAACATGGCCACTCGAAGTTTTTATGTTGTAATACAATAATTGTATTGCCTATTTATGTATCTATGTAAGTCAAACATGTTCTTGAATGAATTAATTTAAATGTATTTTGTAAATGCATTACATTTCAGGAAAAATCATTGTAATAGAAAAACGAATACGACAACAAAGTTAGACAGCAAGAGAACGGTAGAGAAGAAGACGAGAGAAATTATAAGCAGAAGACAGACAAGCAATCAGTAAACATAACAGGAAACGAATGCAAGTTAAGAGAAGTGATATGAACGAAGAAGTGAGTGGATTTTATATTTATGATTGTTATTGCAATATTTTGTTAAATTTGTTAAGTTCAAATATTTAATGATGCAAGAGAAGAATTTCTATGTTTATTTTATTGTCATAGAATTTGTCATGGGCTTAATTATTCAGTGATTGTATAAGTTTTATGAAGAAGTTAAAATAAGATAATCGTGAAGTTTTCGCAGGTTAATACGAGTTGAGATAAATATATAAAAAAGGCCAAATAAATTAAACTACTGAATTAAGCTTTGATTTACTAATATTTTAAAAGTTAGATACAATAATAAATTCGAATTCGATATATGTGAAAAATAATAATGTAAGATAATTTAAATACAATATTTATTGTCATAATGGGAATAAAACTAAAACTAACATGTTTGTAATTCAACCCATTTAAAATACGTAACACGCAACAATTATATCAAGAACTTATATACATTGAAAAAGATAAAAGTCAATGTAATGCGCAAAATGAACGTATTTGTGTATATTTACGTGAATATAAATGGGCGGGATTGTGGCCGAGATTGTTGCGTAATTCTATATCGTAATATTTATCAGCGGATGAGTAGTGATTAATAAAAGTCAAATCCTTGGAGTGATTTCCATGATAATAATCACTGACTATTAAAAAAATTGAGGCAATAAAATAAACTACATATTTCAATATAAATCATACTAAATTAACAGTAGGGTATAAATCAAGACAAGTCCCCGAAGCAGGATTACCATTTTATTTAGTAGAGGATTACAATAACAGAAATTTTACAACTTCAGATATTTACTGATAACCTCTTAATTGATGGGTCACAGAACTTTTACTTTAAAAAATTGGATCGATAATCCCTACGTCGCTTTCCACCGTCAAGAATTTCTGGCAAATTTTTAAACCTATTCAATTTGCATCATGCATGATACTTTTCACTGCATCAACTATGATATCTATCGTTTCATTTATATACTCCACCGACAATTTATAAGCCACAATTCAGATTTGATTGGTCGCCGACACAATATTTGGCTGAGTCGAATCTTAAGGTTCATCTTTTTGATTAAGACATTTTCTTGAATATTCAGACAGGTTGACGAAAATATATTCTTTATTAAATGAACTAAGCGTCATACTCAAATATGATAACCCATTAAAAATTACATTTAAAGTGATTATGTTTAGAGAGAGCGTGCATCAAAATACTTTACAAGTTTTGTGGGTGAGGTCATCACATCAAAACAAGGGCAGATGTCCGTATAAGCTTATGTTCACAAATCCTTCGTTTAAATTTTTATGTTTATTTTTAGTGTAGACGCTGTTCAATATACAATCCAAAAGTACAGTGTAGACGCTGTTCAATATACAATCCAAAAGTACATTTACCATGTTTGAAGGTGGGTTTCTGATAGCGGAAAATGACGGAAAATGACCCTATAAAGATATTTCCAAAATGGTAGCTTGGAACTCAACACACCAGCAGATAAATTTTCAAAATGTCTTTCATTTGCTTTTAGACACACATAGTTCCATCTGATCAATGACTGGCGAATCCTTTCAAATACTCACTCATGGTGTCGAATGATTTCGCGGGCTCCATGACACGTTGATGTAGCATCTCTGTATTATTAATGTCTACTTCATAAATCAATTATTTTAGTTAGTTCTACAGAGATACATCCAAATTTCGAGATGGAGAAAGCCTACAAACCATGGTTCTGATCTTCCCATACCTAAATATCTTTCTTAGTAGATGTCAACTAGTTCATCGCAAACAATGTGACTAAAATGTCCTGGACGCCAACATGCATGTACCATATGTGTATTCGTATTAACAGGTATAACACTTTATCAGTTCTGGAAGTATGTTTGAAATAAAGTCCCTCTAGACAGCTGCTGTATAAGGTGCTTGTAGATCATATTAACCTATCTGACAGTCACCTACAATGCCAGCCCACACATTAATAGTAAACTGATGTTAGTGTTGAGCTGTATTTCAAAATGGGGATTCCGATCCGCCCACATATGTCGATTTTATAAATGTGTTATTCATTCATTTATGTACATTGCCTCGACTGTACATAAGACTGAACGAAAAAACAGTGTATCAGAAGTTGGTGCAAATAACCATCAGCAAAGTTATCCATTGCTGAGTGACCAGAGAGTAAAAGACACTGCACACTTTGCAAAGAATGTCGATAGAGGAACTGCTACTGAAATACTCCTCATGCAGTGTTATGAGAGGTACGACATGCTAAGGCCACTTGATATGTGGTGATATTTAGATCCACGACAGCCTGTATAATGTACTCTTAATAGTTAGATTTACGAGCAGATCTCTGTCTTAACCGACCCATAGTTTTGATAACACGGAACCTGTCTCAACAACACGACGATAAACAGCAGCAAGGGTTACTCAGTTGTCTTCGGTTTGCAAACACAATCTGACAGCCGTGCAGCCTCACGTTTATTGTAATTGGTGTGGCCTTAGGCAAAATCATATCTGCTTGCTCACGATATGAATAGTTAACTCACTAATACATACGGTAAACGTTGATGTCACACTAACTACAGTTGTACACGCATGACAAACGTAAACTTGTATTTATAGCAACATAGCACCATTTACCGTAAGCTTTCTTTAAACTTGATAACTCAAAGTTAAGGATATGCTAACATATATTGATATGGATATTTCCCTGGTTTACTATGAGAAACACGCCACAGCAAAATTTTGAAAAGTAGATTTGATACACCCTGTATACACAAACACACACACACACACACACATATAATATAAAGCTTCTGTGCAAATACCCTTGCAAAAGGTGAAATTCAATCATGTTACAGCTGTGGGTTGAAACGGAGGTTGACTTGGTTGTAACCTTGGTTTTCTACCATAGAAAGAAAAGGTAACTTACTGCTGGAACATCTTCTGCCTAGCCAGTTATGAATCGAGCACGACCTGATTGCCCAAAAGTGTACCACACAAAGCACAACTGACGAATATCAAAAGATTAATGTGTAACTTAATGATAAATAAGAAAGTCAATAACATGTAACGATTTTCCTCCTCCCACAAGGATTTATACCTGTAAATGAATTTATTTCCAAATCATATATGTATCGGGCAGGAAAGAAAAATATGCAAAACCACCAGTTATAATTAAACACCGAGAGAAACAAAAAAACATTTTACAATGTACCTCTTTTTGCTCGATATCCATTCGTAATCAAGTGGAAATTTTGCAAATAAACGTTTCAAATACCTACATTTCATTTTTCGCCCTACCTTTTGTTTTATCAATGGCCCCAAGCCTAACAGAGAATTACATTTTCATGGGCACTAAGGTACGATGTTTAGAGGTTAAGTCTCACAGAAGAGGCTGTTTGCACAACGATTATAAACCCGAATATATAGGAGAAAATCAATGGCTATATCAAATCTTTTGTTTATATGTAAGATTTTCTCAATTTAATATCCGCTTTATACTTTAAACAAGTCAATTATGATTTGATTCAACTAACTTAACGTACAGTAAGTGTTGCTATAAGCCTAATAGCGACATTGTCAAACTAAACTTCAAAAATATTAATTAAAACATAACCTTTGGTTGCATTATTTATCTGGAAAATGTTATCGCTATGTCTTGTCACCAAGAGAAAGCCAAAACAAATATTATTTTCCAGTTAAAATAAGATGTTTGATAGAGTAAACTACATTGACGCACACAAACAAGAGTATGTGTGCACGCATGTATATAGATTTATGTTAAGAAACACATGTCTTTAATGTTAGGTTTTAATAAAATATTTTAGGCGTCTTTTATCAGCTTTAGTTGATTATATTCACTTAGTAATATTAGCATTTCTCGCTAATATTCGTGATATCTCTATGCGAATTGAATTTAAAATAAAAACTATTTTATTCGTGTCGAATTTATATTGAAAACTAGAAACGAAAAAGAAAATGTGAATAATTGTATTATTTTCTTTTTCAGATACCGCATATAGTCTCTGGAAAATCATTACTTTTCGCTTGGTTTGTGTGAGCCGAGTAAAAATCTACTTAAGTCCGCTCGAAAATTGGTCTTCAATGCTGACTTCTCGACCGACTAAAAAGCATACCTTAAGTATATTCAAGAGAGTCTTGGCTCAATTCACTTATTTATTAGAATATAGTGTAATATCTCCGTAGATTCGTCAGCTGAATAGATATTTTCATCCGTCAATTGAGAGTTATATTTGCAATGCTATCCTCCGTCCGTGTTTTCGCATTATAACGATGAAACCAATTCCTACATTAGAGAAAACAGTATAAATAATAAAGAAATACAAAAGAATAAACAAGTAGGTAAAAGAGGGAAAAAAACTTCTATCTCTACTGAATTTCTCCCCGGGCTCATGATATCTTAACGTCGCGACTATAAAATACGAGAATAGAATATATTTCCTGTCAATATATTGATGCATTCGTCACAGAACATTAAAAATTCTATAGTTTTAATATAGGCTTTTTACTTTGTAATTTTCTCTTCTTGAAGGCGAGTAAAGAGAAAAAGCGATCTAGAATTCTCCGCCTTCGCCTCTATTTTCAATGAGTCATACATTGTAGCGAATAACGACAATGCACAGCACTTACGAAGGTATATACAACGACTGTGATTTGAGACGAGTACCATACAATTAAAAAATAAACAACATTATACAACCTTCGTATTAGATAAAAGAAAAAGATACTTTCAGTTATATACACACGTCAGCACTCACTATATACGAAAATACTGCACATATATTCGAGATTAAACACAAAGTTGTTTTTACTAGTCTTCGCTCTATAAAAAGTCTAAAATCCCTTCAAGAAAGGGTTACTGCAGCAGCTTGTTTCATAAGTGGTAAGAGGCAAAATCTATGGGAATATGTGGAAAAGATAGCGGTTAGACGTAGAAAATAATATTGTAGTAGTCGAGAAAAATATCTCTTGGAAATCGGGCCCACTAAGTAGCGGTTCAAAGAAAGAAGCGGTTCGTAGGAGGAAGCATTTCATGTAGAACTTCCATTTCCCAATGGTGATACACTAAGTGTACTTGTCATTTCTGTCATGGTTAGAGTTAGAGTTGTTTTAACTGAGAAATATGGCTTCTTGAAACATTTTTCTTGAAGGAGCGATAGAGTAACGCGATTGCAAAGTTCTATCTGCGGGATGTAGATACTGAGAATAAGATTACATACAACAATGAGACTATGATTGAAATGAATTCGTATAAACAGAAAAATGTCAGAAGTCTAATAAGAGAATGGAATAACCAATGTTTCTCAACAACAGCTGTGAATTATTAAAGGACGGGGTCAGATATTCTGGGCAAAATAGAGATGATGCTTCAGAGAAGTTGGTAAAAATGCATGGTAGCTTGAATGTACAAGTAAATCGATTTATTTTTAAACTTTTAATACGCAGTTTCTATATTCTTTAATTATACCACAAATTATATGCAAGCAATTATCATAAAACAAATATTTAAAAAAATAAATTCTACATAAATAAAAGAGTTACAGGATGATAGTGAATGTTTTCTAATTAATCTTATGTTGTTTTAAAACACTGTGTATAACTATTTTTATATTTAGCGGTCGAAAAGTTTTGCACAGATATTTTGGGAGCTCGTCTTGCATCCAAAAACAGCTTTCAACAAAATTAGCTACGTATTAATAATAAAATCGGTGACTATAATTTGGTAAAAGTTTTTACAGGATACTTTATAAACTCCATGAAACTCAGTGAATCAATGTAGAATTTGAAAAAAATGAAATGGCAGAAATGATACAACCTATGTTCCTCAATATGTTGCCATTATCTGGAGCACACTTGACCTAACATATTTTAGTTGGTTAAATATTTTATAAATAAATGAACAAACAAATTATTTTCTGCAGAAGGCTATAAAAATTAAATAACCCTACATTTGGCAAAGGAAAGTGAAAGACAATTACCGATGAAACAAATTGATTAATGAAACCAGATGCACTATATCTTAAGGGGCTTTCATTTTTTCTTGAATATAATACATCATATTGTGTCAGACTACACTGCCTAAATTTAATATGCAGTAAATAATAAAAAATAATATAAATTCGTTTTTTACTAATGTCAAAAATATTAATGCTTAAGAGACACACGGCGTGGTAGATTATGGAATGATGCTTTTGTGATATTCATATCAGAGTAGTGAGAGAGAATTGAATATTACAAGGGTAAGTAACGAGAGAACTTAATTGAATAGGGTAAAATATAGATTGTGAAAAAAGTTAATTGTTATTTTGAAAAATCTAACTGACTGAAATATCTTTCTTTTACATTTAAATATGAACCAGGGCATTATTTATAATTCAGTTTATTCATCAGCGTTACACTAATACATTGGGATACTTACGTAAATTGTATTCATATTATAGACTTCAACATCTTCCTCCTTCTTGGTGCTTTCATTCAAATTTAATTCTTATGGACGTTAGTATTCGTATTTCTTACATCCATTTCTTCAAACTGTTCCAGTTGTTATTTCTTGTTTTGTTTTTTTCTTGTTTGTATATTTTCTTTTAAAAAATTGAGTTATAATTTCTTCAAGCTGTCTCTCAGGACAATAATTCTCTTAAATTTCAATGTCATATTCTGAAATTAGCATGTGTTTCCTTTACTATCAGTTCCTTAAATGTTCTTTTTTCGTAAATGTTTTGTCCAGAAAATTCTCAACGACAAGTTATAGGCATACCATTTTTTTCTCTTGTTACGATGTGTTGTGAAACTTTCAAAATTCATCGTCAATTTGGAAGGAAGATGTAGCATAAATGTCAAGCACTGTTAGTTTATAATGTTATTTCTAGAAAAAGATTATTCTTTATTTTTTTTTAAATATATATTTGGCGTTTTTTCCCGTCAATATTTCATTGTCTGTTATTCAGGTTTCCAAACAATCAAATTTCAATCATGTCTTTAATTTCATAATTAATAATTGGGTTTAAATTAAGTCGATCGTGACTATTCACGTATTTATTATTTTTTATTATCTGGGAATGGCCATGCTTTCTCGGAAAATATTAAAAACTAATCTTACAGTAACTGGCATTCAGTATTTTCCTTCTCTCAGACTGTTATTCCACCAGTCTACAGAGACTATTGTACATGATTATTTATCAAACGTGGGAACGCAATAAAGATTCATGCATTTCGAAAAAAAACCCAACATTTCTTTGGAAGTGAATGCAACAGACCCACCGGAAAAATTCATGTCTAATATATGTTACATGCTAAGCCAGTAACAGTGAAAATAAGTATCACTAATCAAAGTTTTCCGTAAATCTCATTTACTCGCCTAGTTTTAAGATTGTTTTTTTTTTCTTATTTTTGCATACACGCACTGTCAGTATCAGTAAAAGAACTCATTTAAAAATAATATTCTGCCAGACGTATCTCTTTTAAAGCGATTGATAATATTATTTGTTACTTTCCTTCATACACTGAAGAAAATAAATTAGTCTCCACCGCATGCCTGACACAACTAATATGTTCTTTTCTCGTGAGTATGAAATAATATGAGGAAATAGCACTGTTTCTTATACTATCCTGCATCATATGTTGAAACAGTCTTGCAATAGACTTCATAAAAATAACAATGCAAGGAAAGATCGATAGCAGGTTTCAAACACTAATGTCTACGTTTTGTGAATATGTCATCTCTTTTAGTTCAATGTAGATACAAAGCGTATTGTCTATTTTTTCCTTCTTTTATGCACCAATGTTCCTTACGGACGTGAGCGATAATTGTTCTCCAAAATTTTCCGTACCTTGTAGATGTTCGTATATTTTCTTTCGATAACTCTCCTAATATTCGTTCTGACAAATATTTACACAAACACATTATGTAGATTATGCTTCGTTTCTTCTTCTTTTTCTATGTGCTATGTCCCTTGAGGGTAAGGGCTTTCGTGATTCTTCACAATTTCCTATAATTTGTAGATTTTATTAATTTTTGGTGCTAGTTCTTTGAATACTGGTTTGTTCAAGTATATTCACAAGAGCGTTTAGTAGGTTGCGCACTACGTTTCTCTTTTCTACTTGTCTCCAATATGTCATTTATGTGCAACATTCTCTAAACTCGCTTGCCTCATTATAAGCACTAAAAATCTCATTTATCTCTTTCTGATTCTAAATAGAAGGGTATTTGTATTTATTTTCTTGAAAACTTTATCATTGCCAATAAATTAAGTCCATTATTTGCTGCTATAAAAGAAAACCGATAGTGCATAGAAGTTATATACAAATTTTTTATTTTCTATGTAAGATTTTCTGTTTATTGGTATTTCTTGTTTAATACTACTTAATATCTACGAAAGGGCACATAATAAAAAATGGGCTTAAAAATATCACCACATAATAGCAGCTGTATTATTTAAAATTCTAATCATTATCAAACATTTCTTCACTATCAATACTTCGATAAATCTGAAATGATTTAATACCAACCAAGACAATTTTAAAACTATATTGACATTGATATATTTTAAACTATTTAGATTTCCTGTGCTATCCACGATTTCCATTTTTTTTACTTTTTAAAAAATCTTCTATTTCTATATGCCATGTCCCTTCAGAATGTAGGCAATCATAGCCTTCCACATCTCACTCTCCCTTGTAACCTTCTCCTTGTAACTTTCTTTTGCTCATCATAAACTTTGCTCCATCATACCTCTGCTCATGTCCATCAAATATATCACGCGTTGCTTTCCCAAAATTCTCCTTACTTCTATTCATTCCATGTGTATCAAATTCTCCAAAACTTTTCCTTATTACATGTTACCGAAATTCTAGATATCTTATACTGATGCTAGACACCTCCAAAATGTCGTTGTCATATAATCGGTCCATGGTATTCAAAGCATCTTTCTGTAGATTTACTTTTCGGTTGATTTTTTTTATTATCTTTGATGAGATTGTCCCACATTCAGTGCCACACTAAAAATCACTAAATATCCTTGTCAAAAATGGTAGAGTTCATTTTGTTGCCATATATAAGTATTTATATTCAAATTGGAACCGTAAAAATCATCGGCTAAATGTTAATATAGATTTGTAGGAACAAATTCACCCTTTATATGTCCTTTGTCGAAGCTATTTATTTAGTAGGCATAAATAAATATTTATAGGATGGGTAAGGAAACATATAACTATATAGTTATATATCCATCTTCTTTGGGAAAAACATTTTTGTGAGAAATTTTGAAAAGAATTCATTTTACATTTAATATATTTCGTGCATTACATCGAAGAAAATATCTTCACTTAATACTAAAAGTGTACACACACATATATATATATATATATATATGTGTGTGTGTGTGTGAGTAAATAATATCATTGGAAAAAGTTAATTCTACAGAACATCTTCCTCTGATGAGGCACCATGTTAGAAACTAACAGGGTATTTTTAAAAAAAAGAAGCCGAGCAATTATATAAATCCATTTCTGATAAGTTTTTCGTGAATATTAGAAGTATTCAGCTCATAAGACTGAATTATTTTTTTGCAAAAAAATGAATGGATCTAAATTATCCATACTGAGGGAATATTAAGGGAGATGTGAGGAAGGAAAACATTTTATTATATATGAGAGAGAGAAAGAGAGATGGTAATGTTTAAAATGTTAAAATTTAAACGCTGATGACATGGATACAATAGTGACTTAAGGAAAAAACAGAAGACAAGATTACCTTAAATTGAATTTTACTAGGGTTTTACATTTGCAAATGCAAGACGGTAAATTTAGGAACTATATTTTAAATAGAGAATCTGAACTGTTAAATTCTGTTGTAAAGAATATCCTATCCTATCCTACCCCCGGAATTGATATGGTCCGGACTATCAAAGACTGTGATTACATCGAACTGGGAGCGTTCGTCACTAGACTGACGACTCTATGACACTGTCAGCTCTCTGCCTTTGGGTAAAGAGCGCTCTCTGCTTCCGAGCAGAGAGCACTAACCCAATCGTAGTTCCGCCGACGGATAGAAACACGACTGGGGAAAAATAGACAGACATTTTTGGGCCTGGCTATATGGCCGGGAAGACCCACAATAAATAGACCATGTGTCACATCTAGCCTTGCGTGGGAAGGTTGGTAAATACTGCATACGTCACTAGACGGAAGCATTTTTCACTAGATGGACGCATACGTTCCAGTCAGAGACATTTTCTACATGATTGTTATAACTGTTACTATTCGTTGGTGTTCTTGTATGTCTATTGGTTTATTGTACTGTGGTTTAATAAATCGCTTATAATCTATCTTCAGTGTTAAGTATTATTCTTGCACTATTCTTTCCCCTGATATATCCCAAGAGGGGATAATCAGCTTGGCGACGAAGATTTCTCACTGACGTCGAGTCCGCCAATAGATCAGATTGGCGACGAAGATTTCGCACTTACGTGGGACTCGCTAAAAGACCAGATTCACAACGAAGATTCGGCATTTACGTGAAGCTCGCCAAATATCAGTTTTGCGAACAAGATTTGGAAGTTTTACGCAATTGAAAAAAAAAGGCAGTAACTTCTAGCCATATATCAGACTGACGATGTAAAGGTTGACTCAAAAAGAAAAACAAGTTAAGGTAAGAGGTAATTTTTTTACCCTCATAAAAACTACATTTATTGTTCTTGCCGGAAACTATAACTTATTCGTTAGCTATACATATAAAAAAACATGGAACAATTAGCCGAATTCCCAAAGACCCTGGGAGGAGCGGTCGAACTCTTAATGCATCAACAGGAAAGCCAATAAAAAGTACAAATGGAACTTCAACAACAAATATTAAAACAGGAAGGCCAACAAAATCTTCAAACGGATCTCCAACAATGAATGATACTTCAACAAGGTTTTGAAAAATTAGTATTAATGCAGGGCGAACCGAAGGAAGGCTCTAGAGTATGCTCGGCAGAAGGGATTTCAAACTCTCTTTCAGAATTTGTATAAAATCCTGAAGAAGGTATTAATTTTCTTTCGTATTATAGAAGATACGAAACGATTTTTTGGAGACGCTGCAAGGCATGGTCCGATGAGGAAATAATAATACTCCTATTACAAAAGATAGGAACTCAGAATATGAAATGCACAAATTTTATTTTACCTAAAAAGCCAAGGGACATGTCATTCGACAAAACGGTCAAAATTTTGTCGAAATTGTTTGGAGAAAGGAAAAGTTTGTTCTACACGCAATATAAGTGTTTAAATAGCGTAGAAGAACATGAACATTTTGTTACGTACGCCGGAAAAGTTAAGTCACAATGCGAACGATATAGGACATGTTCAAATGTTTAATCTTCGTACAAGGATTAACGGCACCAAAAGACAAAGAAGTACGTTAAGACTCTCACAATGTTGGATCAGGATGCAGAAATAACTCTACAAAAAGTCTTAGGGGAATTCCAGAAATTGTTAAGAAAGATAATGTTTGTATCGAAGAAAAATGCGTTGCTCGAATTCATAAACCGCAGCAACAGGCCTCCGAAAACGGAAGACCGTACCGCGAAGCATGTTGCAAAAATAACCACGTCACAAGGAAATGTTATTTTAGAGACGAAATATGTTTTGAATGTTCGAAGAAGGGACACAAATCAGTGATGTGTAGGAAAAAAAGAACCGAAAGTCTAAATGGAAATGAAGAAAGTCAGAAACGATTGCGCTACTAGAAAATATGTGGACATAAAAATAAATGGAAAAACTGTAAATTGTTTATTGGATACCGGAAGTGATATCTCTGCAATAGATGAGTATACGTCGGAAAAAAATGGGTCGACCAGAGTTACAGAAAACCAACAAGATTGCAAGAGACATTTCAGGAAATAAATTAAAGTTCGAAGGTGAATTTATGGCGAAAGTAACATTTGACGGAAAAGTACATAAGTGATCTACGTACTTTTAGGAAGGAATACAAATCTATTTCGTATAGATTTAATCGTGCAATTTAATTTACTGGAAAATCCCATGAATATGTTTCTCACAAAGATTAATTCGTCAAATGAAACAAAATCGAAGCATACGGAAAAATTCGTAAAGGACATAAAAAACGAGTTCACGGAAGTATTTTCGGAGGAACTGGGTTGCTGTACTCAAACGGAAGTCAAGTTTGAAATGAAGGACAACATTAAACCAGTATTCAAGCCAAAAAGGAAAGTTACATTCGCATCATTGGATGCCATAGACAAAGAATTGCAAAGATTAGATTATAATGTAGTTATGGAAAATATGGATTATTCATATTGGGCATCGCCTACCCTCTATGTAAAGAAGAAAAATAACAAGATAAGGGTGTGTGCAGATTTTTCAACTGGAATAGATGAATGCTTGACAGATCATAAATATCCATTCCCTACACCAGAAGAGATTTTTTTAAAAATTAAATGGAGGAAAGATCTTTTCTAAGATAGATCTATCAGAAGCATATTTACAAGCGAAAATTGATGAAGAATGTTCAAAGTATTTGATATTAAACACACATACAGGATTATACAGACTGAAACCTCTACCATTTGGTTTAAAAATAGCACCTAGTGCATTCCAACAAATAATGGACACTATATTATCGGATCTTGACTATGAAATTTCGGACCTAGATGACATCTTGATTAATAAGTGAATTAGAATCTCTGGGTTCAAAGTAGGACCTGAGAAATGCGAGTTTTGCTTGGACAGGATCGAGTATTTAGGTCAAATTATCGATCACAAAGGTAGGAAACCTAATCCAAGTAGAACTGAAGCAATTAAGAATATGCCAATTGCAGATAATGTAACTAAGCTTCAGTCATTTCTGGGGTTTGTAAACTAATATAATATCTACATTCCTAAGATGCACGACCTTAGAGCACCCTTAAATAAATTGCTGGAAAAGAATAAAATGTCTGAGACGAAAGAATGCGATTAAGATTTTGAAAAAATAGTGCTTGCTGTCAGATTTGGCGTTGCTCCATTTCGATCCGAAGAAAGAATTAATCATAGCTAGAGATGCAAGCGAATACGGCATTGGATCTGTATTATTACACAAACTCGAAGATGGCGCAACGAAACCTATCGCTCATGCTTCGAAAGCGTTGCTTCCAGCAGGAAAAAATTATAGCCAAATTTAAAATGGAGCACTGGCCATAATTGATGCGGTAATAAGTTCCACAGATTTATTTATTGAAGAGAGTTTCTGCTGTAAACAGACCACAAACCGTTATTATCAATATTTCGGTCCAAAAAAGATGTACCGATTCATTCAGCGGAAATGGCTTCAAAGACGGTCTGTAATTTTATTGAATTACAATTTCAAAATGAAATTTATTCCATCTAAAGAAATAGCGCATGCGAATTGTCTATCAAGACTACTTCCAAAAAAGCCTGAATTACTAGAAGAAACGGTATTAGTGGCGCTGGAAGAAGAAAAGGAACTAAAAGATGTACTAGTAAACACCGTTAGCGTACTACCAGTAACGCCGAAAGAAATGGAAAGAATGGCGAAAACTGATGAATATATTTCTAAAATGATTAGGCAAGTCAAAGAAAATAAAACAGAAAAAAAATTACCATTTTCCATTTGAAACGAAACATTGATGTATGATCAGAGAGTGGTAATACCAAGGGTGTTGAGAATTTTTTTAAAATTTCATATGGGTCATCCAGGCATTTCACGAATGAAGTCCCTGATGAGGAGTTACGTGTACTGCGCTGGAATGGACAAAGCTATCGAAGAATTAGTGAAACAATGTAAAGGCTGTCAGCTAGCAGCTAAATCACCGCCCTGAATAATGCAGCCGTGCCTTAAATCTGATCTGCCGTGGTCACGAATATACGTAGAATACGCAGGACCAATAAAAGGAGAATACTACCTAATTATGGTAGATATTTTTTCCAAATCGCCTAAGGTATATAAATTTAAGAGACCAACAGGGGCAAACACCATAAAGGCTCTAAATGACATCTTGATCAAAAGTGAAAGTATAGAAGAGCATAAATCGCACGTCCCGAAATGTTTACGCTAATTAGAATCTCTGGGTTCAAAGTAGGACCTGAAAAATGCGAGTTTTGCTTGGACAGGATCGAGTATTTAGGTCAAATTATCGATCGCAAAGGTAGAAATCATAATCCAACAGCCGACAGGGAGTACCAAGAAAAATCGTAAGCGATAAACGGAGGATGTTCACTGGATCCGAGTTTAAGAGTTATTGCGAGGCGTTAGCTATAGAACATGTAACGACACCCGCACATAATCCAAGGTCAAATGAGCAGGCGGAAAGGTTCGTCGATACATTTAAAAAGGCAATGAGGAAAGCGGTTTTTGGTGGTGTATAGAATTACACCCAATCATAATATCAATGTTAATCTATCACCTGCGGACGTAATGTATGCAAGGAAGATAAGGTCAAGCTTTGATAGATTATTAACTAGAGAAAGGAAAAAGATCGTAAGAAAACAAAACTCGGATAAAAAAATATTAAAAACAAGGCGAAAAAGTCTTCTTCAAAAATTATCGTGCAGGGAAGTGTTTGTGGGAAGACTGTATAATAACTCCAAGGATTGGTAAGGTGATCTATTTAGTGCAAGGGCAGAATTTTATCTGCAAAAGACACCTAAATCAGCTAAGACCCCGATTCGAGGAAACCATAAATAAGGAATTTGATATATCATTGGAGGTTCTATACGATACATTTGAGATTAAATCACCCACGAACATGGACGTACCGATGGAGGTAACTAAGGATTCTCCTGAAAGTGAGGACGCTAGGAGAAGAAGCAAGAGAAAAAGAATAACAAAACACCTATGCCCTGACCCCAAAAGAAGGAATTGTTGAGCGAAAATCCACGAAGAATTTAGCTCGGAGGCGGGGGGGGGGTAGAGGTTTTGTAGAGGGATATCCTATCCTACCCCGGAATGGATATGGTCCGGTCTATAAAAGACTGTGACTAGAGTGAACTAGCAGCATATGTCACTAGACGGACTAGACCGAATAATTCCTCACTAGACGGACACATAGGGCCTAGGCAGAGACATTTTCTACTTGATTGTTATACCTGTTACTGTTCGTTGGTGTTCTTGTATGTCCATTGGTTTATTGTACTGTGGAATAATAAATCTCTTATAATCTATCTTCAGTGTTAAGTATTATTCTTGCACTATTCTTTTCTCTGATTTTTGCCTCTCGGGATATATCAGACTATGTTAATTCTATCGGCAAAAATAAACTTTGTTTTATAAATATAATCATTTCGATTTTATGACAATATTATTAATATCAATTTTTTGATGATAACAAAAAATAATACTAGATATAAGGAAATATAATTATTATATATAGTATATGTATATTTATATATCATGTAGACAATAAATATATATATATATATATATATATATATACATATATGTAATGCAAATTTGACATATATATATTGTAATTTTGTTGTTATATTGGTTTATAAATTGATTTTACGTGCATTTTAATCTACCCGTTGATTCACATTCTTATATGATTATATATATATATATATATATATATATATATATATATAATTGCCTTTTGCGAAAAGTGTGCATATAAAAAGAAACAAAAAAGTGATTATAAATAGTCAATTGCCGATAACCATGGCAACTGTACGGATTTATTTTGGAGATTCAATTTACAAAACTATGCACCGGAATGCTAAATGTAACATCAATTAACAAAATGACAAATCTTATATATGTATTTATCACACACACACACACATATATATATATATATAGTAATTTTGTTTTTACTTTAGTGAAAATGTCATTTTCACAATTATTTTAAGATGTCACCTAAAGAAGAACAGTACTTTGCTGAATCATGAAAATTTTGTATAGTCATAAAAGGCTTTTATAGGCCATTGTAATAACGAAATCACAATGTTTATGCTCAAATTTGTATCGAGCACTCTTCATAAATGTAAATGTTTGAACAGTGGGTTTTCATCTGTGTGTTCGTTCACTTTCTTATAATATTATGAATGTGTGTGTGTGTGTGTGTGTGCGTATCACTCACTAGCCTTAATTATTGGAGATCAAAATGACAATTTTTTCATTGTTATAGTATATGATAAGAAAATGTTCCAAAGTATAAAATAAGGTAAAACATTTATAGACTTAGAACACTACAGTAAAGACGATAGAGCCTAAATATATTATAAAAATATTAATTATAAATTGATATAAAAATCTCTTATGTGAAATTCCATGCAATAAATCAACAGCCGTGGAAAATATTTTATCGGCTTGATGATTGCTAATGAATAATATTTTTTTTGTTTTTTAACTCGATGAGTCAGTACATATATTAAAGACATTTTCGTGTATATTTTCGGTAAAACCGGAAAATAAAAATAACTCTCTTCTAACATCAGGTGTAGGTCTTCAAATATGTCCCACTACTTGTGGTACAGTGGATATCGGCTCGGAACGAAAAACCGGGGATCCGAGTTCGAATTCCAGTTGAATCCATTGTATTCACTTACGCGCAAATACCCTTGGGAAAGGTATTAATCCCTGTCTTCCTTCCAGTTATGGGTTAAATAGCAGGACAGACTGGGTTCTATAGCCTTGGTCGGCAATCAGTCTACCGCAGAAAGCAATGGCAACCTACTGCGGGATAATCTTCTGCCCAGTCAGTCATGTCTCTTTCGAGACATGATCGCCCAAAGCGTGTATCACGCATGGCACTTAACTGACTGACTCTAACGATGGGTATTAAAATGTTAAATGTTGTACAAGCAGATATATTTTAAGCAGGAAAATTAACATATTATAATTACGAAATTATTCGACCATAGATTTTGCTGCTCATTATATTATTACATATTTGAGATTGCTATAGCATCTTGAAAATATTGGTGATTGAAGCGATGTAGACGTATTTAGAATCCTAAAATATATTCAAACAGATTTTGTTAAATTCATACAATAGGTTGTTTGCTTAGTTTTGATTACTTTCTTCCAAACTACAATAAAATATATTTAACGGAACATGACAGTAGAATATAACAAAAGTTTTTTTGTTATATATATATATATATATATATATATATATACACAAGTCAACTCTTATCAAAGACAACAGACGTTTCGTGCCGATCAATTTTATTGATCGACCTTTATAAATTGTGAATAAACTTTATCAGAAATTGTCCAAAAGTTTATTTTAGAAGATTTATAGTCTAGGCTTTTGACTATGATTAGTTTTGCTTTTCTCTCATTTTTCTACTCATTTTTCTTTTTATATTAATTTGTTTCATTTTCTGGTTTCCAATTCTATTTCAATTTTATTCCTTTCATTCATTCCTTTATTTATTATAGAAAAAAATCATGAATATATTTCTATTATTTCGTTTTATTTTTCCTTCAAGTTACCATCATCAGTTACTAGAGAGGGCCTATTATATCATGGTGAAATTGACTCGATACTCACAACACGTGGTCGTTCATTTCATCAGCCGGGTATTATCGGCTATGGTGGCTGACTTCATACTTTGACTGTATCCCAGTACTGATACGCTTGCTTCAGCAATTGGGCTGCATATACTTTTTTTCAATTTTCAAATACAACGCATGAATGGAATCATCTTTTATGTATCGTGCCCCTTCATGATGAAGCGATCAGGATTTTCTACATCCACATATCCGTTGTAATTATTAACATCATTTCTTTTGTTACCTCACTCAAACACTGCTCTGCCATCCTTTAGCAAAATTATCCCGCAACTTCCTCTCCAACTTTGTTATTTTAGACCATGATATGCCTGTCAGTGTGGATTATTCTGTATCTACTTACACAAATAATGTAAATTCTTTCTTAAATAATTAATCCAATCTAAAATTGAAGCTTTCTTTCACGAAACGATTTTGTATTTAACTCAAACTGAAAATTTCTTGAAGCCATTAAAGGGAAATGTGACGAATTAATATCAGGAATTTATAAAAATTAAAAGGGTATTGGCAAATAATGCATGAACATTTTAAATGGTCTCTCAGTAAGTAATTATACGTGGTTGGTTTATTTCAATATATAGGCCATCCTAGCTGTTTATTTATTTTCCTTTACGCAGCAACAAATACGACACCATGAAATAATTATAATCTAATCATCGTATATTTTCGTATATTTATATAAAATGTTTATTACTGTCTAGTCTCATCTGCTACAAAGTGGAATATAACAGAGAAGTAAAACTAAACATTTTGTGATCCGTCAGTTTTCAAAGACTTAACTCACTAACTTCAATAATAATCACTATTCAAAATGTTGGTCTTTTTTCCGAACAGTGTTATCGGTAGGAGATATACTGCAATCTTTCCGTCCAGGAAGACCCGTCATATTGGTAAAGAATCATCTTTAGGATCAGCGCTTTGAGCGTGACTGTACATGACTAAATTATGTATATTTGCATTTATTTTGCATTTTTATTTTCTCTGTTCTTCACGCTTCTGTGATTTTGGAATCAGAAAAATCAACACGAAGTCAAAAAAGGCAGGGTTTTAGAAATAAATCAATATATTGTGAAGATATGAATAATCGGAATGCTTTTAAATATGTTCGATAGCTACCAAAATAAAAGTGTGTTTATCTAGCAAACATAGATGACTTGAACAAAATAAGTGTCACGACCAACTGTACAGTAGCAAGATCGAAAATATGTGAATGGTCTTTATGCTGTTATTGTTTTTGTATATACGATTGATACATAGGAATGTTCAAATATACCTTATTATTTTGCTAGAATTGCTAAGCCCTCCCAGTTAAGAAAATTATTTTTTTACAAAATCTATAGCTATAGAATACACAGCAAAATAAAAAAAAATAGTATGCAAGTATTTTCGGAGCGATTTAAAAGCAAGCAACAAAAATATATTAAAATTAATTTCACTAAATATTTGTCTTGACAATAGAGGCTATCCCATATAATTATCCTTAATATTCGATAGCAATATGGAAATACTAGCAGTATAGCCCGCGTTGATGGGTATAATGAAAACATTAAAACTAATCTAGGGTCCTGGAGCTCAGACCCTTTTGACGTTGGCACGAAAGACTAAAATGCAATAGTTGTATCCAGTTAAAGCGAAACCGTAGACTGAAAGAAAAACGAATGGATCTAAGTCAAATTTTGATATCCTGGTATCGATATCAAATAAGATTTTTTCGTCGTAAACTGAATTTTGAAGGCTAAATATGTCCTCTGAGTAAATGATAACATGGCTGAGACTAAGAACTACAATTATACCTACTTAGACCCAAACCCGAAGGAAAAACTAAAAGGGCTGAAAAAATAGACATCCAGGCAGTTAAACAGACACTCACACAAACAACTTACCTTGTATATATATATATATATATATATATATATATATATATATATAATCGATTTTCTGCATTATTGTAAGAACTGCAAACTTGAAACTTCTGAATATCGTTTTTATGTCTTTGTCTATAAGTGCATCCAATTTGATTAATATCAGACCACTCCTTCTATAAGCCGAGATTTTCGATTCTCGATTTTCGATATTTATCGGGGATACCTCGACACAAAACTTAACTAAGAACACTCGCGGACGCTTATAATACAAGTGTGTAAATTTTCAAGAAAATCGGTTCAGCCGTTTCGGAGTCTATAGGTAGCGGACACACATACACAGAGACGCACATGCACACACAGACAGATTTCTATTTATAAATAAGTTTAGATATATTTTAAAGTGAAATCCAAATTGTTTGGATAGCTAGTAAAATTTTGATCGATTTTAATATTAAAAATCTGTTGTCAAAAACGACTCTGTTCAATTATATGAAACATTGTCATTTTGTTTGTTTTTCTTCGTGCTTTTTTGTTTGTTTTTTGAATAAAGTGTCTGAATGTATGGACATTAAATGAAAATGAAGCGAGCCTAATTGTTAGAGAAACGCTTCATTTCACATGATGCATTTATATTCGTTGAAGGAAATTAGTTAAATGAGGACAGTGCCATCGCTACGTAATTAAAACGGACTGAATCGGTTGGAACAAATCATTCGTGAAAGATAAAAATTTACTGACAGAAAGGATTTGTTAGTCGATGATGATGAATGGGATATTAGAACGAGGCAGCATAAACACTGATAAATAATTTGTTTTTTTCTTTCGCTGATCGTTTTGATTTTCAAACAAGAGTCAGCAGCGAACAATATGGGAAAAGAAAAATATAACTTTTCTGTGTTAGCGAATTTAGATTTTATTAGGATGAAAATGTTTCGTTATATACAATCAATACAACATTATATCTTGATAAGGTTCTCTTTACGGAGGAAAATACCTTGATATTCCCATATATACACGGAAGAAGCGACACATTCCGATTAAATTTATTTCTATGTTGCTATTATTTGGTTTATTTATTATTCGAAATTCAACACATAAAAAATAATGATGTTTGAAGACTTTGCGATGAAAGGAAAACTTTTCTATCAGGTGATTTTCATCATTCCTTAGATATGCTCAGAAGAGTTCATAACTGTTAGGGGTAATTCAAAATAATACCCACACCTGAAAATATTGTGTACATTTTAACATGAGGGAAAACGTCTATATATTCGATAAAGAGGTTGTGCTTTTAACGATATAATCATTTAGAGAAATCAACAAAACAAAATCTGATGTTGGGTCTATCTTGAAAATACCAGTCAACCTGTCGTTAAATATTATTTTGGTTCAACTGAAAATCAATGTCAATACCTTTACTACAACTTTAAACTGATTTAAAGTAATAATAAGGAAACAAGTAGAACTAGCCTCACCGATGAGATTTGGCAAAGAAAAAAATTCAATTAATACATGGGACATCATCGAGAAAACCAAACCTTATAATAGAATAGAAAATTGATTTAATTTTTGTCTTTTAGAAAAGCTTGTCATCTTAAAACTCGTAAATAGCCCTAGTTTTAACGACAACAGACATGTATTAAAAACTACAGACAAACATACATATAAATAGCTGTACAAATACTTAGACCCTGACTAACTTTGACACAACTATTCACTTCTTTCGTTTAATTTACTTATTTATGGTTATATTTCCTATATTTTATTATTTATATTTTATTTTTTTTCACTCCCATCTCTCATTTTCTATCTCTATGTATATAAATATATATTATTCTTCTCTTTATTTTTCCAATGCCTTTCGTTTACAGAAGTGAATTTTCTTATAATTTACATATAAAATACTCCCCTCTCTTTAAAAATATTTTTATCACTAATACGAATTTACATTTGTTTCATTTTATGTTTCGTTATAAATCTTATTAAATTTTAAGTTAAATGTATAAATAATTGGTACCCAGATTTACAATTTATAACGATCGTAGTCCCGAATATAAAAATTAAAATCTAGAAACGGTCAGATAAAATGAGGATTTCGTAGTGCATGAAATTCTATAGGTGAAGTATAATATGTAAATTTAATATATACATAATAGCTCGGTTATATTGACTACTGTTCTCTTAACACTAAATTTAAATATTTTTCTCTGTGTTTACCTGTGTGTATATACATATGCATACTTATTTACATCCATATATATGTGTGTATGTGTAGCTCAGTTTTTGTGTATACATCTTTCATATACATATGACCATGAAATTATTAATAATTTTGGTTGCAGATCAAATGCATTAAAGATACTGGATGAATTCTCTGGTTCTGCTTCTAGACAGGCTCTGAATATATTCTGTACAGTAGTTAATACACTAATGCAATGATTTAACATCCAGTAACAATTTCCATTTTTAAAAGTTGATATCATTTTGCGATTTTGAGTCAGATGCCGTCACACTGCAGTCACAGTTTTACTCATTGTCTTAATTTACGCTCTCACACCCTGATTAAGCAGTCTGGAAGAATGGAGGACTTTGAAAAACAGTAGCTACTCTGGCATGTACGCATCGCTAATTCATTAATGCAGTAGAGCACTCTGGCTATTGGGCATGAACAATGACAATATACATGCTAAAATGTCTGCCTTCTTCTACAATACGCCTATGATCCAGAGGTAGAACCGCCGACTGACGCCACTTCGGTCGGGTTTCAATCCTGGGTTAAAAGCAATCAGAGTCTAACCGTACCGATGAGCTGTGATACAGCGAAACAGATCTGTCTGCGGATGACTATATATATATATATATATATATATAAAACGGAGATTCTCTAAATACGATTTCTTGATAACTATGAAAAATAAAAGAATTTAGAAAAAATAAAAATGGTAAAAGGCATGAGAACATCATTTTTCCTTCCCCTAGTAAAGTATTTTACGAAAAAAATTGACTGAACTCAATATTGGATCAAAGGAAACATGTCTACAAAGACATCAAGAACAACTAATTTGTTTTTTCTTCGCAGATATCATTTCATCTATGACATTTGCGCCTGTAAACTCTGACCTCAAGTCATTGCCACGCTATTGCGTCGAAACCTTTATTGCTGTGTATCTAACGTGCCAGATTAGCTTAACAGAAGCGCCATGATTATCATTCACCATCATCTCTCTATGCAAATATCTAAACTGACGAAAATCTATGTGAAGCTTTTGTTGGTGATCCTTGTCGCTGTTCGTAGTTTTGAAATGGCCAGAATGTCAAAACAATTTAATTCGTGTACTATATTTCATTCAGCTTATCAAAAAAGATGTTTTCCGTATAGTACACTGTATTTGCACGGAATTAAGCTTTCATTTTGTTTTAAAACAAAATGATTTATAAAATCACAACAACAAAACCTACCGCTAATTTCATTTTTTAACTTACAGTAGACTTTCTAAAGCTTTTTAAATTTATCTAGTATTCGTTTTTTAAACTTTTCCTTTAACTTTATTGTGACTTTTCTAACCATTCTTTATTTTTCTTGTGTCATCCATTCAATGTTAGAAAGTAGTTTAATAGCTTTTTGCCTTAATTCTCGTGTCTTCCGTGTTTTATATAAATGATAAATTCGCTAAGCTCCCTATCATGTTTATGCTTACATGTCTTTTTTATAAATGTGAATATAACTTTCTTTGTAATTTCTGTGTATTTTAAAATTTCCAATCTTACATTTGCAAATAATTGAAATTATTTGTTTCCGTGAAAAAAGATCTGGAACATTTGCCCAGTTTCCCTTTCCTCGTTGCAGTTTCAACCACAATAAATAATGAAAACTATATAAATGTTTCGTTATACCTTCGTAAAGATTGCTATTTAATAAGACCGGAACGTGTAGCTTCTGTTTCTACGAGTGTAAACGTAAGTTTATTGGCTTTTTATGTGCGTACTTGCAAATGTGCTAATAATTTTGGCGGGGGTGGAGATCGGGTAAATGGCTTTTAAACCAAATAAAATAGTTTCTGTGCACAAAATTGTTTCCTCTTATTGGCTGGTCTGTAAATAGCCAATGCTTCAGTCCGCTATGAAAAAGTAAAGATAATTAAAGAAAACAAATAAAGCGAGGTATATGAGAAACTCTCAGCCAGACAACAAGAATAAAAGACAACGGATAAGAAAAAAAGAAAAAAAAAGAAGAAATGCAGATCTGAAGACATTTACAAGAAAACAAGAATTTGGCAGACCAATTGGCATAATATTGTCCATTTTTACGAACATTTTTTCTCTTTCTTTATTTGACTGATTCTACGCCATTGGTCGACGATCAGGCGTGCCTGGCTTGATAGTACTGCTAATTTGTATATTTACTTTTGTTCTGTTTACTCGGAAAAGTACTATAAACAAATAAATGTAAAACGGTGTTGCTTTCTGACCACAACAATTAAAACTGTTCGCTTCTCCACCCTTCTACGTAGCCATTGTGAAACTATTTTATCCTATTGTTTGCATGAAACTTACTGAAGATCAGGTAGTGGTTTACGCATTGATTTTGTGTTTATTTTCTCGAATTTGTCCAAACGACTTACACAAAAACAACGGTCGTTTCAACTAACTTCTATCTGTTTTTCGCACTTAAATTGCCAGACACTTCTACAGTTTTGGTTTACCGACGTCACAATGCGACAGTTCTTCAGAGAGTTTAAAAGCATTTTGTTCGAACTTGCGAACAATGAGATATTTTCAATCCGAGTGACACATTCCCTTAGACTAAATGTCGCAAGCCTTTCGCGCATGAGCATAGGACACTAGCTCCACCTACCGCAGAATGTACAATTCATGGTTATTGGTAAATTGTTTTAAGGTTAAAGTTGTGTTTATTTGAATATTATTTCCGTCCACTTTCTTTACTGGACTCGCCGAACTCCTTTCCTAGCACATATTCATTATAATCATGGTAAATCTATAAATATATAATCAATCAGCATATTGTTGTATATATCTTTTTTCTCATTCACATGTTAATTCAACTTTTCTATATTCCGAATCAAGCAATATCTCTTTTTAGTAATTTTCTGCTTTGATTGACGAAACAATGCAACTTAAAGGAGTTTACTGTTTATTAAGGAAACGATTGCATTTAGACCATTTGTTTCCAGAAGAGTTTCTATCGCTATCATATCTGTTAGATGGTTATTGGTCGTGAAAAAAAAAATAGATCTTTTCTGAAATATTTACAGATTTGTAGTTTGAACTTTCCACTTTTACTTTAATATAATTTTTATCGTCCGTCCGTAACTCAGTGTAGGAAGAATATATATGTTTGTATTTGATTTTAAGGGAATACAAGTGAATCTAATGAATTCTTTCTTTTCAAACACTCTCCAGCCAAGATCAACTCATGCCTCCTAACTGTACCAACATTCGAAGATGAAAGTTGTTGCAAAGATATATTTATTTTCTTTTTGAAATGATTTTCCATGGATTGTTACGTTGAAAGAAGTATTGTCATTATTTGGGTTATGCAGTTTGTAAGAATGTTCATAATTAAAAATAATTCTAATAAATATTTGGTAAAAGTGTTAATACATTTCTTGAATCGATTCATTCATAGCAACAATATCACTCTTGGTCTGAAACGAGGTGTCCACCATTTGAGAAGTCTCATTTGCAAGTGAATTCTGTTTAGTAGATAAATGAAGTGATTAAAAGGCAGAAGAGAAATGTACATTTATTACCCAGTTCACGTCGGAGTCAATATTCTGGCCTACGACCTAAGTCGAAATTCCCATCCTGTACATCAGTAACTATGTGATTTACGAAAGATAATATTTTCTGTTTTTAAGTATACATTTTTTTTATTTTAATTGTGTGTGGATGTGTGTATCGTGTGTGAGAGGGAGTGCAAGCTCGTGTCCTTTCGCAGTCACGGATGAATAGCGAGTTCAATCATCTCTGGATGCTACATAATTTCTGCCTCGTGCGTCATCTAACCAAAAATTAGTTAATCCCTACTTTGTGATTTGCGTCTGTTGTATTGCCATCAGCCGGGAATGAAAAATATGGTTTTCTTCTACCTTCTGTTCCTTTTTTCATGAAGTATTCTTTTTTTACTTGAATTCAATCTCTGCAGTTCTTGCGATTGTGCGTCTGATGTAATATATAGCGGGTTTGTTACATAAATGATTTCTGGTACTTTATATCCATTGTCAATTCTATTGAGAAATTTATTAATTATTTCCTGGTAACGAATACTTCTATTCTTGGTCAAAACTGCGTTATTTTGTAGACACTTTAGTCGAGGGATAACTTTGAATTTCAAATTTAAGGAGGATGGTTTTGAGACATTGTGCATCATTATGTGCACAGGTTATTTCATCAATTTTTGTTTAGTTCTGCAAAATCCCTTGTTTCTTTAATATATCGTGAGCATGTGTAGCCTACTGGATCCTCATACACCGAACCTGAATTAAGAGTCCATCCGGAATCAACGAGAGTGAAATAAATTGCTGATTTCTACATTTCTATCTAGGTTTTATAGCAAAAATACACGATGATAAAATCAGCGTATTGAAAAGAAAAAGTAACGGAAAAAGTAAATCTAAATAGCCGATAGAGCATTACTTCCAACCCACAAAATTAAAATCAGATCAATTCTGCTTCATTTCATTATTGGCATATATCACTTTGTCTTTATGATTTCTGATTTGTTTCACAATTCTGGTTTAGAATTTTTAATGTTTTTAAATTTCTTTTTCTCAGGTCATTGAGTAGTACCAGTAATTTTACACCAGGTTTTTATTTTTCGGTTCTATATTTGGTTTTCGATACTGTTTTGTTTTTATTGCTATTTCTTCACACACATGTGTATGTGTGTGTGTATTCATTATATATTCATTTCTACATTTATATAATGACCAAAAAGAGAACATTTAGGAATCACATTTGAGATTCAATGTTTTCAATATGCATACGGTTTAGTATTTTATACAGCCTTATTTGCTATTCTAAAAGAAGACAACTTATAGTTTTCTTACAGTGAATCACCTGGTATGTCAGTTTTGCGATGATTTATAATTTCCCAAAATATATATTTATGTAAAAAATAATCATTTTTGCTTTTTGCCTATTATATTTTCATTCTACCCTTTACAGACGCTTGGTTTAATAAAATGTTTTATCCGAATATATACTGTCTCAGGAGTTAAAGAACACGATTATTTCTGTATGAGTTTAAATATGGAAAATGCAGTTGAGTCAAGCAGAAACACTTAGATTTAGAAACAGAACTATTCAAGAATGAACATTTACTGAATATGAATATATTCGAAATGTACCTCAATGACTTACATCAAGTATCAAGTTAAAACCGTTCTACTAAGTAATTTGAGTCTTGAACAAGAATTTGGTTTAAGTATAGCGGTTGCTTCTTTACTGATTGTTTTGGATGTGTGCCGTAAATATGGTTTGATCAAAAAGTGACTGTTCTCGAAAAAATAACGTAGTACGAAAAAGAGTAAAAGTTGTTCCTGTTTAATATTATGCATCATTTTTAAGAAATTTGCCAATATATCAAAAAATATGTTTTACGAAAAGCGTTAAATAGGGTAATTTCTGGAAACGTTGAATTAGCTGGAAAAATGTTGGTCTTTTTATGGAGCTTGACAATCCTTCTCTTAGCAGTTTACTTACAAAATCTAATAAAACAGAGTTCCTTGCCAACACTCGTTCCAGCCGTTAGTTGAGACTGATCCGAAAGAGATAGGATTGTCATCCTGAAGTGCTTAAACGACTATTCCCAATTAACGAGTCAATCCTCAACTCATTTAATCGAAGGACATTATATAGATACATAACTATAATATTGTTCTACAGGAGATTATCGGCATTTCACTGATAGTAGAAAAATGAAAATATTGAGCACTAATTATAAAATTATCCGTCAGAGAATCCGAAATCGCATCGTTTGTATACCTGCTTATAACTGTATTATCGATAGTTGCTAAATCTTGTTGTCACGTACGTTAAAAGCAGATTCTATTTGAATGTGGATTAAATAATGAAAATGCGATTGAATTAGGGAAAATATTACTTCAGAATTTTGACACGGAACTGCTATAAGGAAATAAAATTTAAAATGGACCTTGGAGAATTACCTCAGACATCAACTGAAAAGAAATATGGAAAATTTATTCAATTTTTTCCCACAAATTTTGAATTTTTATATGATAAATTTCGTCACTTTGAATGAGAGAGGAAAATGAAAATATTCTAAAACCTGGATGAGATATGAATTGCCAGAAAATCAGGAAACCCAGTTGTTGGGTGTCTACTTATAAATGCTTTCTCTGTAACACAATTCTTAGTTGCTGAAATATGTTATCATTTGCGATAAAATGGATTCCATTAGAAAATTGCAACTGAATATTCTGACAAAAGGTATTTACTTTTTTAGATATCTTCACCTTGGTTAAATCTGAAGCGAAATATATTCCTTTTTTATTAAAGTAATATAGATGTACGGACGTGATTAATGAGTATTAAAGTAGAGACAAACTTAGCGACAGAAAAGAAAAGAAAATAATTCGAACAGTTTACGTGTTATAAACAGTAAAATCATTTTCCATGACGAACAATTTTAGAAGAGAAATTGAATAACAATATGTTTTCCTTCTCACCTCTACACGAATCACTAACATTAATAAAGCAAAAATAAATAAACAGTAAAATTTAATCAAGAAACATAAAAAGTAAATAAAAAAATCTCAAATAAAATATTTAAGAGCCTTGCCTCTGATTTCGGCTGTTTTTATTTTATTAACATTACTTCGAATTTGTCTGACACAATATTTGATTTTAGCGCGACTGAATGGTCACGTGTCTTCTAAAAAGAATATCATCCATACATCACTGCGCCATTACCTTCTTTTCTTTCCCGCCATTTGGCAAAGCGTAATTAATCATGGCGTCTTTAAATGGCAGAAAGCCACCAGCACTTCCGATGCCTTAGTATATTTGTCAGCCTCATCGTGAGCCCAGGAGACACGTTGACAAAAGAAAATTACTGTAAGTTTGTTATTATGATAATGGTGTACAAATCGTTATTTTCTAATGCTATTTTAACAAGAGAGTGCAGTTAGTATAACATTCATCGACAAGGAAATTTAAAAAAAGTTTCGTTTAAATTTTAGCTTTATATTGTTTTCGTTCGAAATAATGCTTTTCTGAAAGGCACAAATCTCTAATTATTTCACAGCTTCTCACATTACATCCCACATAGCCTAGATTCTCGAGACTTGTTTGGACTGTTAAAAATCTGAGTCAGTTCAACGGAGATAACTTGACTTTCATGAATAGATCCGACAATCTACTGATAATTAGAAAATGAAGATGCGGAGAGATATAATCGTTTACACTGCGACTGAAAATCGCATTAAAATGAAAGTAGCCAATAAACTTTGTCAACTGCATTATGTAAGTAGTATATCTATTTGGGCTTCTTTTAAAATGTATTATGCTATTATATATAATGCTATATAAAAGATTTCATTTCAAATGATAAGCTTTGCCCATAGCTTCATCCGTTTTGCGTTTTAACACATGCAACAGCTATTTTGAATACATGCTCAGGAATGCTATTATCAACGTGGTGATTTCCTACAAAGCAAATGAACTGTATCGATTATAATATAGATTGTTTTTAAGTAGACGATAAATATGTATTAGTTAGTTAAGATTACGAGATATCAACATTTTCAGTTGTTTTAATACATAAATAATAGTTGTTTTAATACAATAAATAGTATTAATACTATTAATACTATTAATACTATTAAAACATAATAAAGTTGTTTTAATACAATAAATAGTATTAATACTCAGCTAGAATTAATTACTTCCCATTTCTTCAGGATGAAGAATTTGTCAAGATACCTGTCTATGAAACACATAAATAATGTTACTATTACATCATCCAAAACGTGATTCATGTGATAGTTTTTCTTGTACTTCAAATAATAATAAAAAAGTGGAACGTACATAATGGCCGTATGTTACAGTTTATTCAATGTACAATTTAAACATTATATTGTTTCATGTCTTATATATTGTCGAATGAAATTGTTTCTGATATTTCTGGATTTGCGATTCGGAAACGTTTTCGACATGCTTTCAAACACGTTGAGAAGAAGATTTTCGATAGTAACATATTGATGATACCAGAATGTATTTCTATACTCAAGTTTATCTATCTGTCATACACACATACACACACTCATTTTTATTGCGACATCTGTTGCAATGCTGACTTGAAATCTTAAATTCATTTTACCTTTTTGGCTGCTTAGCATATGTATAGAATTATTCCTGTTGTCATGAAAACCAAGAAAACATCAGCCTCTAAAACAGGCTATGTTCGGTTAACCTCAAATGTCATTTAAACTTCACAGGAATACATAAAATTGAATACCATGACGATATTTGCCAAATGAAGCAATTTCTTACAAAATGGGCTGATATATTGACTGCACTATAAAGTAGAAAATGCTTAAGATCTCGCAAATATTCGTAGGGGTGAAGTTAAATTTGAACTCTGCTGTTTCCGTTTAATATAATAATATTCGGTGCTGTTTATGACGCATATTACAGTCTAACAATTACATATAGGGTTGGGGAGGGTTAATGGCTACGCGAAGTTTACTAGGCTGAGAAAATGATTGGATACTTGGTACCGGCTTCCAAGGTCATTTGTGGGTAGCGAGATACAATTTTAGATGAAAATAGATTTGTCTCAGCCAATTGAATGGAATTTAAGTGCTAACATCTTGAGGTGTATGTCAGTGAGAAGAGAAAGCAATAAGAACAAGAAAAAGAGAACATATTTTGAGGAAAGTAAAAGCAAAGGAAAGATATATCCTGAAAATGGTTAATATTTTCAACACTTATTTTCCGTTGCACAATTTCAAAACCCTCACCTATGACTGATTTGCGAATAATTATTACGAGGTGACAATTCTGCGAACGAACAAATGTAACACATATGGAAATGTAATGTTGTTTAACATGGCTAAAAAGTTTGATTGCAGCCAAATGTTTAGAAGATTAGGCTGCATCAGACTTATATTCGATCCAAGTTGAATTTTAATGCCATTTCTTAATTTTGTAGACTTAAATTGTTTCTAATTTTAGAAATATATATATATATATATATATATATATATTATGAAATACCAAAACCATTATACTAGAAACTTTTCCACAAAGTCTCCCCAGGCAGAAAAATGTTAATCGTATTTTCCAAGTTTTTCTTTATTTAGACATCAATAACATGACATACAATGCCAGGAGAGTGGCAAAGTAATAGTAGAGTAATTCAGAAGGAATGGAAGGGGCGGGAGCAAAAAAATTATTATATATGTATTCTCATCCGGGTTCATAGACTTCCAGAACAGGGTTTTTGTAAGTTTTGAAATGTAAAGTGTTCCGTTTCCCAATGATAGTATATTCACCCCGTGGGCAAGCAGAATTGTGTATACGGCTGTACGATTGATACACGTCTGTATCAGATTGCGTTTCCAGAACTAAGGCAGCCTAGTAATCCAACTTTTGATCCTGTTTATTGCTGAGACAGGATCCGTGGCACTACAATCTATGGATCGAGTAAGACCGAGATCTACTCGTACGCCTGAACACTAACAACGCATTTTAGAACAGTCGGTGTCAATCTAAATACCACACCATGTCAAACAAATCTAGCAAGTTGTACATCGCACAGTGTCGCATTGAGGGTACGTCAATTCCAGCTCCTGTATTCAAAATCTTTGCAACGTATGCAGAAACTTTCATCCTCTGATTACTTACTTGGCAACATTTATAAGAGAAGGAATAATGAACTTTTGTGAGCGAATCGTAATTATGAGGATACAATACAGGTTTGATAGCAGCATCAGTTTACTAATAATGTGTGGGCTGGATTTTTATGTGACTATTGAGTAGCTTCATAGGTTTTGCAGTATCTGTCGCAAGTGACTTTACTTCAAACACTCTTCCAGACATGCTAGAATATTTAGTTCTGCTAAGACAAATGAAGCACTGTGTTCATGCATGTAAAACCTCCAGCACATTTGAATATTATTTTCATTGCACTTGTTAAACACTTATCATGAAAGATGAATGAACATAAGAGGAAAGCTTCCATGGCTTGTACGTTCCCTTGACCTCAACTCTTTGGAGGTTTATTTGCGGAGTCAACGTTATAGGCTCTATTCTAGGCCCTGCGCTTATCCGGATCTACATTAACAACATCCCCGATGTAATAATATCCCAAATAGGCATATACGCTGACGACACTACGGTTTACTCTCGACACAATAAAAAATATGCCAAAGGTTACAAAGTAAACCTCGCTGCTGAGCTTGAAAAGGACATCCTATCCGTGGAAGATTGGGTAAGAAATGACTCGTGAATTTTAACGCTTCCATAACTAAGCTGCAATCTATTAACCATCACTGACAATCGCCCCTACCCTCTATTAGCATGGACCAGGCTAGTCGCCCTGAAAGCAAAAGAAACCTCAAGTAGAATGTCTATATAAAATCCATAGCTATATCCGACGCTAAGAAGGTCGGTTTTTCTGTGTAGGGCTAGGAAGTCTTTCCCGTTAGACACCTCCTGCACATATATAAATCAACAATCTGCTCGTGCACTGAATACAGCTGCTATATCTGGTCGGGTGCCTCTGCTATCCGCCTACGAGTCCTAGACAAGATCAATCGGAGAATCTGTAATGTGATCGATCCCGACTTGACAGCTGATATACTCACTTTCTCACCGGCTGAATATGGCTTCCCTGTGTCTCTTCTACAAATAATTTCACGGCTTCTGCTCCGACGAACGTAGAATCTTGGTGCCACCTATATATGAATTTATTCTAGCCAAAAGATTAGCAAATAGGTTCCGAGCTTTTACTATGAAACCAATAAAATGTAAACGCAAATTCTACTCCATCAGCTTCTTTTATCACACTTCCCACCTATGGAATTCCTTTCCGTTTACTTGCATCCTCGACAGCTACAATCTCCAAGAGTTTAAATGTAAAGTCAATAGTCATCTCCTAACTCAGTAATTTGGATCTTCTCTCTACTGCTTCTTTTCTGCGTCCACTCCACTCGAATCAGTATTCTCATCTTTCTCTTACCCACTTTCTGACACACCTAATAACCAGTAACTCTTTCTCATAACTTTCCTCCTCTGTAACTCCCTGCGCACTAGTAGTAATAAACTGCTTTGCTTGAGGTTAAAAAAAAGTGCATTTTGCAGTAGACATTAATAATACAGAGATGTTTCATCACGTGTCATGAATGACTGCGAAACCATTCAACACCGTTTACGAGTATTTGCAAAATGCCTGCTGTCAATGCTCCAATGGGTAAATAGAAACAAGCAGAAGGCATTTTCAAAATTTGTTGTGAGCTGCTGTGTATAACGAAGGATTTTCAGAAATATTTCTATTTACATTTTACCATGTTTTAGTGTCAGGACCCCGCCCCCAAATTTTTAAAATTACTTTTGGATTGTATCGTGCACTGAACATTTGACAGCGACTACGGGAAACTAACCTAAATAACTAAAAATCAGTGAATTTAACGACGTATGTTTATATCGACATTTGTTTTTGTTTTGTGAGAAAGCCGCTCCCAAAGTTTGATAAAACTGGATATATTCTTGCACGAGAGTGAGAAACCCGCAGTAGAAATATAAAGTTTGAGTTCTGTTTTAGAAGTTCGCCAGTTTTCCTCGGGTGTCTAAAAAATCCCTTTTGTATTCATCAGATCATTGTAAATATGTAGTTTTTACTCACACACACAACGATTCAACTAGTGGTTTATACTGCAACTATACTATTTTGATTATAACTTCTGGGAGAATGGGTACAATCTCAAATATTCATACATTTACACTTAAAACCTATGTATCGGTTACATGTGACTACAGGCTAGACCAGCTACTGACGATTTCAGTATCATCGACAGCACCTGATTTTGTTTACAAATGGAATTATTAGTTATATTTCGAAACATGGAAACAAGCATAATCTGTAACTGTCTGATCGGGACGGGTATTCAATTCGATAAGTTATTTCAATCTGCTTCTTCCTGAAAACTTATGTGCTGCCTTTATAAATCTAGAGGAATTTTCCTGTTATACACGTGTTTTTATCCAATCATGTAATTGTGTTTTCAAGGGTAAATGTTGTTTTTAAATAATTTGAACTCTGTTGTTCTTTTGTTCCCTCGATACTTAGTCCATTATAACAACAAATACTACTAATAATTATACTGATGACAACCCTGAAACAAAAGCTATTAATTAAGTTACAGAACAAGATGATCTGAAAGTTTTATAGTTTATATCGACAAAATAAAATGTTTCTAACAGACCTGATAATCATTTCACCCCAAGAAAGCATTCTACTGCCACTATTGCGCATGGGGCTACATAGGGGAAGGTAAAGAGAAGGAGTGGTTAGATATAGGAAATATCAGAAGGAAGGTGATAGACGGGTAAGGATACCGAGAGTGAGGTTAGGGTAGATGGGAAGAGTGTTTGAAAGAATGGGAGCGAGTTAGTGTGTTAGGAGGTGTCTATTGACCTTACATTTAAACTCCTGAAGATTGTAGCCATCGGGGAAGCAATCATGTGGAAGGGAATTCTACAGTCGGGGAGTGCGAGAAAAGAAACTGTTGGAATAGCAGTTGCGGTTGCATTTCATCGGTTTCAATGTAAAAGGGTGGGATCTAGTTGCTAATCTAATATCTCGTGCAAATTCGTATCTAGGGGGCACCAGTGATCTAAGTTCATCGGAACAGAAGCCGTGATAGTATTTATAGAAGAGACACAGGGAAGCCACGTCGCGCCGTTGAGAGAGAGACTGCAGGCTGTCTGCCAAGTCGGTATCGATCACATTACAGACCCTCCGCTGTATCTTGTCGAGAAGCCCGAGGAGAATAACAGGGCCACCCGACCAGATATGGCAGCAATATTCAATGTTCGGGCGGATGGTAGATTCATATATGTGCAGGATAGATTAAGACGGAAAATACTTCCGGGCCTTGCACAGAGAACTGACTTTCATAGCAACGGATTTAGCAATGGATTCGATATAGTCATGACACTTGATGTCCGCTGAAAATTTGAGACCAAGGAGGCGTAGTGTTTTACTCTCTGGGAGGCAAGCATGGTCCATGCTAATGGGAGGTAGGTGCGATTGTCTATGATGGTTAATTGATAGTAGCTTCGTTTTAGAAGCATTAAAATTTACGAAACATTTCTTACCCCAGTCCACTACGGATTGGAGGTCATTTTCGAGTACGGCTGCAAGGTTAGCTTTGTCGCCTACATCAGAATTTTGATCGAGGCGAGAGTAAACTGTGGTGTCATCAACAGGAAAATTCGAAAACTATCAAAAAGTCACCATCTATTAAAGAAATATGAGTAGAATTACATTGCAGAGTTAATCTAAAGAGAACAACAAAGAATGAACAGTAAACATGGCCAAAAATCGGGAAATCTTCCAAAACCATTAAAATCCAAATATTAACAAATACCTAAAATGGAAATCTCCATGAAATTACGAGGTATTCGTCATTTTGGCTATCATCTGTTCTCCATCAATAAAACCTTTGCGAATACTTTAACACTACTGAGGAATAGACACACTTAAATTACAGACTGGGTCACTGATAAGAAATCATCTTTTACAAAAAACATCAGAAACAGATGCTTAAAAGTGTTATTATATGTGTGTCAGTTGTACATAAACTAATCCTGTCCGTTCTCATTGAGTATACTTGCTCTTTTCACAGGGAAAAAAACATTCTTCCTTTGGAACAGAAATTGATGCCGAAGGGGTCAATATGTTTGCAAAGATCAACAATTGATTAATAAAATTATCTTTGGAAATTGCAGGAAAATATAAGAAGCATCAGCAAAGCACTAATAGATTGTCATAAAGCCTTTATTATTATGAAATAATCTTGAACCTTTATGGATTTGACAATGTCTGAGCGTTGATAGTAAATTTCCTGAAATATAGCATAAATCCATAGAAAAGCACATTATACAATGACCATTCCAAAGGCACTGCAACTTCCGATCGGTTGAACATCCGACAAACATTTTTCAGGGAAATGTTAATTCAACTCTCTTACCCGCAAATTTCCTTTTGCATAAACTAAATCGTAATAATTATAGAGACACAATAAACAACAAAATTTGAATCATGAATGATCTCAAAATATTTGCCGAAGACGACGATGAGTTTCTTTAATTAGATCTCTAGTTGTGAGCTCAAAGGAAATGCTTATACAACAGCAATAAAAGAGAAGAGAATTATAATGAATTTATTATTATTATTTAAGACTAGGATAATGACATATCTGTTGAATAAAAGTAATATTTCATACAATTGGGGAAGCTGTTCGCTCATATTTATATACTTGATGTTCTATTCTGAGCCCTGATACCCTAATTTGAAGGAGTTTATCTCTATGTTTACTGATGAAAGCTTTACGCACTATCAAAATTGGTGCAGATATTCATGAGAAATTTTAAATTGTTTTGGAACTTAATCTTGTGGAAAATTTTGGGCATTAGATTGACTAAACTTATTAGATTGACTAAACTTCAATTTTTAAATACTATACCGAACGGTGAGTCTTGGGTGGGTATAATCTCGCAGAATCTGAACGAACGACCTAATTTCAACAAAATAGTTTGAATTTTCAATTTACTGATGCCTTAGAGAAAAAAGAAAATTAAATCTATCATTAAGGAAATCCTTTTTCAAATAAAAGAAAAACTGCTGGCAAACATTGAGCAGTTTCTCCAGGATGTACTTTTTTGCATGAAGTGACAAAAATCGTGTTTTGTTAGAAGGGTATGCTTTTTGTCTTTAAAACGGGAAGATTTAAAAATAAATTTGAATGTTTTATTCTTGGACAACCTTGCTACAGGTGATCCCATCTTCATTAATCTAAAACTTTATGTTTAATGTACATCTAAGGAAGACCTTAAGCTGGAGCCTGAATTCAGTTAGCAACTTTTGTCACAAAGTACATACAAAATGTGTGATGACGTGTTGCATCTTTTTCTCTCATTGATAATATATACAACATTTCGCATTCCAATATAAATTAGCTGTTTATGAGGAACTTCTTACCTTGACTTTCTTAAAAATTGCTTATCAAGGAAGTTAAAATATTTGTATGGTTGATTCGTTTTTTACAGATCATCAACCCTTTGAAGGTTATTTAAGGTTAGTAAACTGTTTTCAGATTGTAACATATATTTATATAGAGATGGTAATGTTCTTAGGGATAGAAGTGATACTAAATAGCTCATAGCTACGAGAGAAGAAGTGGATTCATACCTTTCTCAAGGTTGTTTACGTATAAACAAATATAACGAACTAAATGGGAAAGTAGCAATTACCAACCATTATCCATTACACAAATATAGACTTAAAACTACAGCATCTGATATTCGTAAATAATCACTAATTTATATAATGACCGGTTTCGACGTTGCTTAACTTCAGCGATCGAACTGGAACCGATATTTCAACATAATGTGGCCGTAAGGGAAGATATTTTTTAAAGCAAGCAGTACAAGGATGTACATCCGTGACACAATAAATTTACTTTTTCTCCGTTAGCTTACCTGAGCGAAAAACCGTGTAAAAAGTATAAAAAATATTCTTTAGACAGTAAAAAAACGATGTTTCCCGAAATTTTTTTCATGCCATAAACATAAATTGGTGAATCGGAAATCGATATAGTATGGAATCAATAAGAAGGAAAAGATTTTTTCTTTGCATTGCACCGTTCAAAAAAACTGCCGTTAATTTTCTTTCGTGTTATAATTAAGAATGCATGAGAATAAAACTGAAAAGTTTTATGACTATTTAATATAATTTATGAACTACTTTAATCGGTATTTATAAAAATGAAATAAACAGTGACAATTAAATTAAAATGATTAAATATATGTCTGATGAATAATAAAGTAATATAAGAAAACATACACACACACACACACATACATACATATAGCCTTACAATCATGCTAAAAATACTACAAAAGCTAGAGCTAGAACCCCCTAGAAATAATACACCTTCACTGTATTAACAACACTCCTACATGCACCACAAACTGTGACCTAATTTTTTAAAAAAATAAAAAAATAAACTTTTCTTTTAATTAAAAATTCTATAGAAATTCTAAAGTAACGGTTAATATACATAATTATAAAAACTGTCCTTAATACATACACTAAACGTCACCGATTACCTTAAATACAAACACACCTATTAACTATTACCATAAATACAAACATTTAGTCTTTCCTCCTACATAAAATGCGACTTATAACGCACCTATTACCTACTTACCTATTAACTTAAATTTTTAAAAGAAAATTTTACCTTACCGCAAACGGTGATCTAATTAAAATTTAATTGAAAAAATCGGTTTTCAAACTGTGGTCAAATTGAAATTTAAAATTTAATAGAAAAAAATCGATTTCCGAAATCTAAAATTAAGATTAAATATACAAAATTAGATTAATTATTAAAATTCTGCTTAAATACAAAAATATTCTGTACACAATAAACATCACATCCCTTACCTGCTCCTCTAAGAAATCCAAAGGATATAGTCTAGTCGCAAGATAATAAAAATTTACCTTCTAACTGCTAAATCTGTTTAAAAAATCCACAGACACCCATTAGTCAACCATCTTCACTACCCACACCACTTTCTTCAAAACTCTAACGGTCAATCCGCAAGACTTATTCCCTTATCACTATGCTCACCAACATCCAACACACAAGTGACCAAATATAAAAAAAGAAGTTTTCCATTCCTGTTCACACCGCCTGATGAGACACTGTAGTTTCAATGTCGAAACAAATGTCTAATTTTAGTGGATATATAAAAAAATTCTGCACATATTCTAAAATATAATTTATAATAAATATTCAGAGCTCTATATATTATATATCTAACACTGTTTTAAATTAATATTTTGGACGTTGCAAAAATATTTTTATTCATTCTGTATTCACTCGGATATATATATATATATATATATATATATATATACAGGTCCGAATATTCGAGAAATATTGTTAGACATATATTCATCCTTTCCTAACAAGTTTTTCCGAATATTCATGTCAGTTAATATTTATAAATACACTGTTTAATTGTTTTAAAAAAACGGTATCTACTAAAATAACATAAAAACTAAAATTACAAAAAATAGATATGACATGAAATATTTCAGTTAATGCCATTTCGTAACGTATTGTACAAATTCGTAATATATATAAAGTTTTGATATTTAAACAAGTTTTGATATTTTCAACGAAGAAGTTTCTATTTTTATACTTTCCAATTTTATAATAAAATGTTGCACATATATTTTAGAATAAACTGTTGCATATATTATATTATACAAAAGATACCAGTTGCTATTAAATTAAACGTATTTCCCCAGAGGATAATAATATGTAAAGGATCTTTATATATTCAAACTTCGTATAAAATAGTATTGCATATAAATATTTGAAAACGTATTTTCATCTAACGCGAGCAGTCACGCTCTGTGAAACAATTTTTCACGTTACTTCAGTTATGCGACGGGTTTATATTTCAAGTGATTTATGACTGTAGCATCCTCCAAAAAATGTCTAAATGAAAAGCAAAAACGGAAAAAATCTAGGTTGATGCAATAATACATTTGTTTACTACATAGAAAACATTCAGATTATTGATATAGACCGAGATAATCAAAACTGCGAGAAAGGAAAATAATATTATTATGAATATTCATTTGGATTTACAACAACTTGGAATAAAATATATCACGATAAGAAAAATATTAATAGACCTTAAGACTGAAGTGACGTAAGTAAACAATTATCTAACTATATGTGGTAAGTAATTAGTGGGAAATAGTGCGCTATATTGCAGATATAGACAAAGCGATTAATCTCTATTCTTGTATATATATCTCTCTCTCTCTCTCTTTCTCTCTCTCTCTCTCTTTATACGCTCTTAAGTTGTGCTAGTGTTTTGGCGCCTAGGTTGTTTGTTTTCAGTATAAATTGTAACGATTATTTTAAGAAGCTGATTTTTTCATCATAAAGTGCTCGATATCGGTGTGGAAATAGTGTCTTGATAGTTTTAGTGCAAAGAATTTGTAACTTTAAATGAGCAGTTCGATGCCGGCTTTGAAGTTTTGTCAGGACACCGTTATGATATCTTCAGGGATCAGGATTATGCGCTTTTTCTTCTTTTTTTATTTTTGCTTTTTATAAGGGGCTTAGTGTAATTTGATATTTCCTGGAAGCAATTCCAGCTGCGATTGGTTGCTTTTATTTCTTGCGCAGGTGTTTAATTGCATTTGGAGAGTTATTTATTGTTTTTAAAGTAAAGGTAATTGCGTGTTCCATTAATTTTTTTTTTTTAATCATGTCGCCCCAAGCAAGGCATTTTACTGCCACTGTTGTGCATGGGGTTACATAGGAGGAATGTTATGAAGAGTGACAGGTTGTAGGGGGTGTTAGGAAGAGAGTAGTAGAGGGAAGAGAGTACTGATGAGAGTGGGGTGGATGTAGAAAAGCGTGAAAGAGAGGATGTAAGTTAGTGTGACAGGAGATGACTATTGACGTTACATTTAAATTCTTGGAGATTGTAACCTCAGGAAAGCAAGTATGTGGAAGAAAATTCCAAAGGCGGAAAGTTCAAGAAAAGAATCTGATGGAGTAGAATTTGCGTTTACAATTTCAGAGTAAAAGGGTGGGACCTAGTTGCTAATCTTGAGGAAATTCGTATATAGCGGATACCAGTGAGCTAAGTTCATCGAAACAGAAGCCGTGAAAGTATATGTAGAAGAGACACAGGGAAGCCGCACTCCGTCGGTGAGAAAGCGACTGTATCTTAGCTGCCAATTCGAGATCGATGACATTAAAGATTCTCCGCTGGATTCGGTCGAGGACACCTAAGTGGATAGCAGGAGCACCGGACCAGATATGGCAGCAATACTCAATGCACGGGCGGATGGTAGACTTGTTTATGTGCAGGATTGGCCCTACACAGAAAACCAACTCTCTTAGCAGCGGATTTAGCTATGAATTCTATATATAGTTATTCCACTTGAGGTCTGATGTGAGAGTTAACTCGAGGAGGTGCAGTGCTTTTCTTTCAGGGAGAGAAGCCTGATCCATGTTAATGGTCGAGAGGAACGATTGGCTGCGGTGGTTATTAGATAGCAGCTTTGTTTTGGAAGCATTAAAATTTACGAGCCATTTCTTACCCTCGCAGCGAGGTTTGCCTTTTCAGCCTCGGTAGGTTTTTGGTTGAGACGAGAGTAAGCCGTTGTGTCGTCAGCATATATACCCACCTGGGATCTTATTACGTCAGGGAGATCGTTAATATAGATAAGGAAAGCGTAGAACAGAGAATAGAGCCTTGTGGGACACTCGCATTCATTTGATAATATTGAGAGGCTTGTCCGTCCAATACCACCCTCATTGTACGGTTTGAAATGAAGGACTGGATTACGTCAAACAGTTGTCCAGTTATCCCATATCCCTGCGGCTTGCATAGAAGTCCAGCATGCCAGACTCTGTAAAACGCTTTGGAGATGCCAAGGGCCACAGTTCGGGCTTCATCGTTTGTGTCGAGGGCCTTGTGTATATACTCACTGATGGTCGTGAGCATATCAGCAGTAGACCTGGTAAAGCGGAAGCCATACATTTTGTCAGAGAAGAGTCTATGGGCTGTGATATGTTGTACCATCTCGGCGTTGATGATGGCTTCGAACACTTTGCCAAAGATCGGAAGAAGGCTGATGGGGCGATAAATAGCAGAGTTACAGTGTTCTCCATTATTTATATATATATATATATATAGGAACCACAGAGGAGGATTTCAAGCAGGTAGGAAAGCAGGAAGCAGAAAGTCAGAAGTTTTAGAATTTAGAGAAAACAGAGGAGAGTTCAGGAGCACATTTCCTTAGGGCAATGATGGGTATTCCGTCACCACCGCTCGGCTTATGGGGGTCACGCTTAGAAATTATTTTGGAGACTACCGAGGGAGTAATTAGTATGTCAGTCAGTTGGACCTTGGTTTGGAGAGGGAAGTCGGGTACAGATACACCAGACGAGTCCAGTGTCGAGTTAGTGGAGAATCTACGAGCGAAGCACTCAACCTTGTCTGTTTAAGAGGTGAGGACCACAAAAATTGTTTTATATTCAATAGTTTACCGCTTAATTGATTTTATTGTTTTGTATATACTTTTCATGTAGGTTAACCTCGTTTGGTCCGTATGACCTTTAGAGGACTACAGATTTTAAGTCATTGTTGGGTGTTTCTGCTCTTGTGTAAATGTGTTTGGTAGTTGTTAAATTATTATTATAATTGTCATGATTGATTCTTTCTGATTAAATACACATTTTGAT
The DNA here is from genome assembly GCA_037127315.1 of Ascarosepion bandense. NCBI lineage: Eukaryota > Metazoa > Mollusca > Cephalopoda > Sepiida > Sepiidae > Ascarosepion > Ascarosepion bandense. The sequence continues at coordinate 1,441,916 of JBBBDQ010001401.1, forward strand.
AGCGTTGGGTTTTTTTCTTTATTGTCTGAGTTGAGTGATATTTTATGATTTCTAATTTCTCTTTAAAGCATGTGTTTGTTGTTTTTATGAAAATATGTTCATTTGTGTTGGTTTCATTTGTATATTATTTTGTTTCTTAGTCACTTATTATTGAATGAACAGTTGTCTTTCTATCGATAGTTACATTTGCTAGTATGTTTTGCTAGCTTATGTTATTTGTTTCGTAAGTTACTTTCGTGTTGGGTTATTTTCTTTATTTTTTCATGCAGCATGAACTGATATTGGCTGAGTTTTTGTTGAGATTTGTTATTTCGTTGAATTTGATACTATTATGTTGAACATTAGTTTCCTATTTTTGTTATTATATTAGAGTAGAATATGTTGAACCAGATTACCTTTCTTTATTCTATTGCTTTCCTGAGTTTATCGTCGTGTGTTTATTCGAGTGTATATATATATATATATATATATATATATATATATATCCCAAAATGTACTAAACCCGATAATTTCTAATTTACATGTTGAAACCTTACTTTTAATGGATAGTCATATTTGAGCAGATTCTCTTTTTTATTATTAAAGTGTATGCATATATATTTGCATCTATCGGACTGAATATTCGAGAAATCTTGTTGGCAGATACGCATCTTCTATCAGGATTCAATCCTGTTTTCTCAAGAGGAAACCGTCATTAGATCTAACATACTTTATTCAAGTTCAGCCCCGTTGGTTCAAAATAATATTTTTCGCATATTCAAACAAGTAGTTTTAAATAAGTAAATGTACTCTTTAATAGTAGAATAATGATTAATTATTCAGATATCCATTAAAAATTATATATATATATATATGTGTGTGTGTGTGTTAGTGTGTGTGTATAAAAGAAAAAACAACCACGTTGTTAGAACAAAAAAAAGAACATTTTTGCGAAAAGACGTAAATATCCCTAAACAATATAAAATCACAAAAATGAACAGAAATAAAATAAAAGAGGAAATCCCTAAAAGAAAACAATCCAATTGATGTGCTCAATACCTAGAACAATTAGACAGGGCAAAACGTTTTAAGAACGTTAATTCTTATAAAATGATGGCAACAGTCATGTCCCGTGTGTGTGTGTGTGTGTGTATCTGCGTCATAGTATGTATAATATGCTGTTTAATAAAAGTACCCATTAATAAACTGAAACTAATTTTTGACGATTTGCAGTAGCCTTTACACTTAAATGCATATTATAATGCAGATGTTGAAGATTAACATTTCATGCAATATTCTATCTATATTTCTCATATATTGCAAAATATAACAAGCTATGCATTTTAGCTACGTAAAATGTTAAGCGTTGAAGCTTTCCGACCCGCACATTTAAAATCGGAAAAGATTTGCAATTTGGACGACCAGGGAATTATAGAACATTTTATTAAATATACTTAGTCGATAAAGTATCATGTAATTTTTGCATCGACCTGTTGCAAAATGATATTTTATTACTGTATCTGAAGTTTCGACTGCAATAGTTTGAAAAATAATCTACACGTAAGATGCGGCTCTTAATAGAAACAACTAAGTTACTCGCTAGTTCTACCCCAAAACCAAGAAGGCTTGTCAGCTATGTTTCAATATATTATGGAAATGCCGTTCGCAAGTTTCCGTTTCACCATCAGAAGACCATCATGCATATAAACTATGACCCTCTGAGCATCACTACAAAATTCTATTCGTTCCTTTATGCTCACCTCTATCGAAACCGCCGGAGACTTGCACGACCTGTCTTGATGCAAATAAAATATTCCCTACGGTGCGTGTCGATACTTCAGGGGCCCTATTTGTTATGATCATTATTTTGAACGTTTGCTCTGTCAATAATACAACTATACAGAGTTTATGAAGAATACTTTTTAGAAACATTCGGAGTAGATTCCTCACACCAAAACAAGAACAAAATCCACAAATAAATCGGACCGAAAATAATTCCTTTTGAGTTATTAAATTTAAAGTAACTTTAGGGTATATGTCGCTTTATTGCCGTATAGACAAGGTTATATTTGTCATTTATTTATAATAGTAACTTGTATGTTTACAGTTTTTAGTTTTTAATGTGTGCAGTAGTGAGTTAGCTGAAATATGTTCCGTTTAAAATGGCAGGATATCCGCATCTTTAGCACGCAGATTGATGTACGGTTGCGAGAATAGTAATGGCTGCTGTACTGCGTTTCCAGACGGAAGTAATGGAATCTTTACCTCTGTTAAACTTAACATTCCTGAGACAAGCTGCATCGTAACAAAAACTATGGCAATAAGTATTTTGGGATTTTATGTTGAATTGCACATTTAATAACGTAGACAGAACACGACCTGAATTTAGCTCATACACCTAAAACTGACTATTTCCAGTGGATGGTCTTTTGAATTTCCACCGATGTTTTTTGTAAAAGATGTACTTAAATTTATTGTTAATGTTCTAATTCATAAAATATTCGTCATTTACAAAGGAACGAGTGATAAAGCAAATTCTTATATTACTAATGATTAAATACCATTATAACAATATTTTAACGTATTTGGCTTTCTACTCGAAATCTGAAAATACACATTCAGAATTTGTTCATTTTTAACCAAGTAAATATTAGTTTTACGCAGTCAAGTTATACATAGGTGTCTCTTTTTGCCGTGTTTAGGATGATTTTTTATACAAACTCATTTTAAATCTTAGTTCAGGTCGCGTATTTGTAAGCGACAACAAAAAAAAACCCTTGTTCTGCAAATTTGGATATCTGAAAGGTAGTATATATTCCGGCTGAATACACAATGTAATCATTTCGAAGATATTGTTAGAGAATCCCTTGACCAGGGCCAGATTTGTTAACAATTGGATGGAGTGCATCAAGAGCGTAGTATTCTGACAGTGATGGATTGTCTTTGTCTTGGCCTTGAATATAAATGCAGAATGGTGTGAATTCAATAGAATGGCCGCAATAATTTTTAAGTGTCTATACGCATGCCCCTCACAGACTGCGAAGCGGCTAAGTCTTAGGCTGAGGGCCGCTGAACCAACAGTCAACATGTTTCTGTGACATCATTCCTTCTGCTAAGTTATAAAATAGAAACTGCCACTACTCTATTCTATCAAAAACGAATAAGCAAAGATGCCCCACTCTTTCGTTCATATCATTTTATATTGTGACAGTGGACTCCGTGACAACACAGACCGCAACCATTTTCATGAGATTAAACATTTCGAATTTCATCTGTATTTTTTATAACCCCATGAATATTTGAGGAAATTCTTCATGAAAATTTATAATTTTTTTTTCACATTTTACATTAAAAATGAGAATATTTTATTGAATTAAGATTTTTCTTTTAAGAATTGTAGATACTTTCGAAGACGATTAGTAGAAAAAGAAAAAATGAATGATGTTTAATGTTGCACCGATAATCTTTGCCCAAATAGTCTGTTTTACTTGAACACCATTATAATTTCTTATCGTCGTTTTTAAACATTATCTACCCCAGACAAATAACAAAAACTAGGAATGAAAAAAATTACCCCAAAGTAGGTTTAATTTATTTTGCTAAGATCCTCGGCTCCATAAAAGAGACAACTTCTGATTGAGAAATTCAGTAGGAATTATAATTAATTATCTTATCAGTGTAGCGTATAACATTAAATTTGCCGGTTATGCAGCGTGGATAAATTACATTAGGAAAGTGACAATCACCGAGGGAAAATTGTGAAAGATTTGATGCGATAAAAGATGAATGCATATCAACCGCAGTGGCGCGTATACCATCTAAATATTTCCAAAACACTGATGTAGAACGAATTTTTATAGACAATAATTTGAAACGCTATTTCTTTAAATGAGATAAAATTAGTAAAAGCCTGCGCGTAAAAAAAACATGTTTTTCCTTCATAATAAAATCTGAGTGTTAATTTTTTGCATTTACGAACAAATAAAAAAAAATAATACTAACCAACTAAAGAGATAAACAAAGATTTTCGGAGTTACCAGGATATGTAAAAATATATCATATGACTTTTACATCATGTTTTTTAGTTTGTTTTTTCTTTATATTACTGTTATTAATTCACTGAAATGTGAGGTTATACCGTGAGGTCTACCTCCTGTTTTCACTATATCATGAGGTCTACTGCAGCATCTTTCTATATACATATTTATTTAAACCTTATATTAATATTTACACATCTATATACTATTTATATTAAAAAGTAGATAAATAAGAAATACTATCAAATACAATAAAACTATTTTAGCGACAAGCTCATCGTGTAAGTTCAAGAAATGGCACAAATATATTACTGGAATTCTTTCTCATCATCTTCTAGCAAAAACGGAATATTTGTTAAGTGGTTCAAGCTAAGGAGGATTCTGATTTAGGAGCTTCATTTCATATGGGCAGGTCAGATATTTAGAAATTGTGTGACAGATATAAATAGCCATGTTAGGCCTCAACTGACGTGAGAGGCACGGTAGTTCTACGCTCTGTTCCTGGTTAGACGATATGTTATGGTAGACCTCAGACAATAGTAGCCACAACTAAAATAATATTTTTTCTGATAATTATCAACTTCCATCGGCTTTTGTTGCAGATTTTTTTGTAGCGATTGGAACCTCGAACTTTCCTGAGCTATTGGTATTACACGGCTGTATATCTTGGTCATTTATATTCAATTAGTTACTCGTAATACGATTGATCCACAGGTGGGTCAATCTTTAGATTCCTTATTCGCTGAACTCCGATTACTCCGCTAGTCGCTCAATGTTCAACGGGTTATTAGCTATAAGCTCAACACAACTCATCCCAGACTTCTGTCTGGTAATTTTATAGTTATTAGTGGTCACCTATTTGCCTGTCGAAAAATTATTTTTTCTTGTATCATACTTTTACTGGCGATCATCGTTGAAAGATACTATCTCAATGATATATTTCATATAAAACACGGGTTCACAGGCGCAATCCAGTAAGTGTTGTTGTTTTTGTTGTGCATGTATTTTTTGGGGGGTTGTACTTTAGCGTGTAGATTTGGATGGAATGTAATTGACCGACCTTCAAGAGTTAAAGTAAAATAACGCGCCTCCGATAGAGTCCTGGCTGAAGATATAAAGAAATAAAAAGAGCTGAGAAAGAGTTAAGATCAAATGAATAGTGGTGGCTGTGCCGAGCTAAAGCAGACAAGACGAATTTTCCTTCCGACGCCATCACACAAACACACGATGACCCATTTTCAGCAGTTTCCGTAAAGCTTCGGAGGAAAGCTTAAATAAGACATTTTGAATCGTCACAAGCTGAAAACTTTGATTGGAGAGATAAACCTTACCAACCGAGAATTTGAATTAATGTTGAGAAGACAAATGTTACTCTGAATTGAAAACTTTCGCTCCGTTGTAGGATTAAGACTTTTACATTCTATTTCTTCTGTTGTTTTTGTTTTTTGTATATAAAGACTTTTCTGCAACTTATTCAGGCGTCATTGAATTTATTTTTTATTGTTTTTTTTGTTTTTTTGGTGCCGTTTTGCATTAACCCAAATGTGTACGCCCGTCTGGCCTGGTTTGATGTGGTAAAGATACAGCTTGTAAGATTTCACCGAGTCTTCCTCAGGATCAAATTTCACAGCGTGGGTGAGGAAGGATATGGTGGTAATAGACTATTTAAAGACAAACTGCTGTGTTGAAGCCATCTCGACTAGCGACCCGATGGCGTCGTCATACACCCAACCAATTTTAAAAACAAAATTTTCTGCCCAATATATAAAATTTGATGCTGTGGATATCGACTCGGAACGCCAATCGGAGAGCCTAGTTCGATACCAGTTGAACTCCTTGCATTCACTTACGCACACATACCCTTGAGAAAGGTATTAATCCGTCTCTTCCCTTCACTTATGGATTAAATAATAGGACATATCGAGTTCTATAGTCTTGGCTGCCAACCAGCATACCACAAAAAGAAATGGTAACTTAGTGCGGGATATTTTTCTGCCCGGTCAGTCTTGACTGGAAAGAGACATGATCGCTCAAAGTGTATGGTGTATGGTATTTAACTGACTAGAGATGCACGGATAGAAGGGGTGGATTCAGAACTTTCAAGTGTATTAATGTGTGAGTGAATGCAACAAAATTTACAATAACTCGGCGGTCTGACTCCACTTACGAGGCGGATAACTTCTACGCTACGAGCATGTCAATTTCTTATTTAAGATTTTACGTTTCAATGGTGATGATTATCCAGAGATTTTAACTCTCATTAGACTATACGCACATAGTAACATGCATTTATCAAAGTCAAATTGTGCATTTGATGTAAAACATGACAGGATTAAAAAAATAAGTATATGTTTTAAAATCGGGCGCTATTTCAATGACAAGTAGATAGCTTTTTGTTTTCTCTTATGTACACTTATTTTGTAGCTGTTCCAGGCGATTTTATACACAAGCAACAGAATACAAATATTTTATCGATAGTTTAAAAGCTGTCAAGTAGTATGCTTTTATTTGATTTGAAATAAAGTTTTCAAAATATTTTTCTTCGTTTAAGAAGGCATTTACTAAAATACATTTATTGATTTAAATCCGTGCGAAATGCCGTATTCAATTCTGATGGTTTCGCAAAAAATCATATTCCAGATATGCTTAAAAAAATTAAAGCAAACCTATACACTAGAAAGGCACGATTTTTACTGTTTACAAACAGGTTGCATTCAGTAGAACAAACTAGTTTTAAACTTGATGTGACTATGACGGTAAAACGATTGATTCCTATTATGCTTATATGAATTAGAGCACTGCAATGCAAGGATATCTCATGCAGAAATGTATAAAACATTGACTCTTTCCCCAAAAAATTATCTCCTGTCGTGAACATCTCTCTAAATAAAACAATGAACTGATATACTTGGTTTTGTCTAAATTTCTGAGATGAGGTAATATTCACACTTGTTTGGACTGTTGTCCTCATTTTATTGCTCTCTTATACCTATCTCTACATTTTCATTGCCTTTGTCAACTGAGTGTGTGAGGATGAGGTCATTCCTCTGTAAGGCCTTGATTGCTAACTCCTCCTCTTTTCTGGTGTTTGGGTAGCTTAGCGTTCTCCAATGTCTGTCTCACCTTCCATCTTAGCTTATCCACCTGAGCCTGGAGAATATCCAAGACTATTTTTCGATTCAAGCAATGATGTCCAAGTATAGTATCTGTTTGAATATTGTTGAGAAGTTGGTACACTTCATCAGCACTAAGTCGTTAGAGGCACTCAGCTGATGTTGACTAACATTGAGAACTGCCTTCAGAGGGGTGTGATGGAAGTCGTGTGTCATCTTCAGGACTTTTTGCTTTATTCAAATTTCATAATTTTTGAATGCATCGAATTATTGTCTGAAAAACATTTTCTAGCACATGCTATATTTTTTCGGTCTTCTCCATTAGTGAATCTCTTGAAGAATGCTTCAATCCACCGGAAATATCGGACTGTAGTTTTTGTTTCATTTTAATGTTTGTAGTGGTGTTTTTCTCAAAAAAAAAGGGATGTCGGCTTTTTTGCAACCAGACAGGCTCTCTTTGAATTGACGGATAGTCTCCGTGCCAAGCCGGCGGGTCTGATTCGTAAGTCTTTGCATCAGTGTAGGAATGTTAGGTTAACTGTCATTCGTGCTAGTTTCTATTGGTACGTTTCTATTTGTCTACATATTTTTGTACAGCGGTTCGGTACCGATCCTTCAATATTTGTCTATCCTTCTAAGATGAGGTAGTATTTAAGTTATTTAGATTGTTCGAACATTTATCCTCATGTATATTACAAAATAAGATGAGGGCAACTGTCCGAACAATTTAAATAAGGATAAAATTGGTTTTGATGTTTTATCAATTATGCGAAAGCATTTGAAAATACAGCACAAGAGTTTATTTAAAATATTGGAAAAACTAGTGTAATTTTGAAAGGTTATTGGAGTAATCCAGAACGCATGCTGCAAGCAAATGGCATGCTTCGGGATAGTATCTATACAAAAACAGAAAAAAACGTGATACAAGTATATATCTTCTCCCTATATTTAGTAAACCCCAACAGCTATGCTATCCGATGGAAACTAGAGACTGTACCAGGATTTATTATAGTTGAGTGCAAAATTAACAATATATGGCACGTAGATGATAATCTGTTGGTTGCCGACTAGAAAATAATGCGTGTAATGTTGTCTTTGTTCGAGAGAGTCGAGAATTAAAAAAATTAGACTACGTATCAAAGAAACAGAAGACTATGGAGGAAATTCATGAAGAATAGATTTATAAAATTATAACTAGAACTCAAAAACTGAAGTTAAACAACTACTCCTCGAAACCTACTCAAATGTAGCTTCTTACAATATTTATAAATAGAAGTAAGTTATTGTCACAATAGTAGGGAAGAGAAGGAAGTACGTTGAATTCTACTCTACAGCAGAAAACATATGTTTCAGAGAGAGTGGTAGCAGAAAGCGACTGGGAAAATGGCTGCTCATCTGCTGCAAAAAAAAAGGCAGAAACTATGCTCATCAGAAAGAGAAGCAAATAAAAAAAAGGAACGAGTTACGAATTGAAAATATAAACATTCAGCAGGTGCAAAATTTCAAATATATGGGAGGCGATTTAAGATTTGAAACCTAGATCCGAAACTGTATTGGACCAACAAAAAATCATTTCAAATGCTAAGCATGGGGCTAAAAAATGGGGAAACTCATTAGACACAAAGAAATGATTGATTTAATTAATATGTGAGATTTATCCTCTTTTACACAATGAGGATAATCTGAAATGAAGGAGAGTTTGGCAATTTTAAACGAGATTTTCGGTTCGAGCCATTTAGCTGGCGACCTTGTGTAGGTAGGAAGACGGATAGCAGAGATCATAGCAAAAAAAAAAAAAAAGAAAACTGTTAAGAAATGGAAAGTTGTGAAAAGTTATAAGCACCTATGCCCTGCGTTTTGTGACACGTATAGGAAGAGGAACCTGGTAACCGCTCTCACATGTTTTTGTCAATAGGGCTCCCAATACATTAACTATTAGATTAGCATCTAAGTCTCACACTTTTACTGTTGAAATAGTTAAATCTATCCGCCTTTTCTTCTCTAAGTTTCTTTTATAGCAATTCCAGCGTGTGGAACCCCTTGGCTGAGCTACATCTGTCAGAATTTAATTAAACTTCAGTTGCCAACTTCTATCTCCTTAAATTCTATCTATCTTTACTCCTTTACTTGACACACCATGTGCGATTTTTTCACAAATTATAGAGACCCTTGTTCACTAGTAGCGTTCCCTTCTTGCATTATATATATATATATATATATGTGTGTGTGTGTGTGTCTGTTTTCGAGATATTACAAATTTTACCGAGTCCTATTTGCATTCTCACATCAAACAATGATGTTCTGTCCTTAGGCAACGAGAAAGAATTGTTACCATCACTGTATCTACAAAACAATAATGCATAATTTTCTCTCCGAAACAATGAACTGTTATCATCTTCAAGGCATTTCTAAAGACAATGGTCTCCTTTATTCATTTATTTCGTTTTTGATATGCATCTTGATGAAAATTATAACAATTTAAATGTATGGTATGATTTTCATCAGCAAGGCGTGTTAATCGAATATGCAGAGAGAACCATTTTATACAAACAATAGAGTATTCGACGTAAGATATACTAAAAATTGAAAAGCTGAAAACGTAAAAAATGTTAAATATACCTCAGAAGAAATCTACTGAACAATAGATATTGCTGCCAGTTCGTTTATATTGTGAACATATGGTAAATCAGAATAAGATTTAATCAATGTTGCAGATTTCGTCTTGAATAAGAATTTGAATCAATCCTTGTGTTTGAGTTTCTTTGAGTTTAATATTTAATTTAGAAAGTTTTAAAATGCTACACATGTAAGTATTTATTATATTTTTATGGTTATCACTAACAAAGAAGATACACTTTTTTTAAGTGAGCATAAAGTGAAAGAAATAAAGAAATGTAGATAGAAGCAAAGAACGACGAGAAAGAATTAAACAACAAGAGAAAGAGGGAAAGAAAAAGAAAAGAAGCTTAGTAAGCGAGAAATAAATAACCACAAAAATAAAAAGGAATCGAAAATAAATAAATAAACGACATCAGAGAGAGAGAAAGAGAGAGAGAGAGAGATTGAGAGAAATAAAAACGACGGAAAATAGAAAGAGGGAAACAACAACAGTGATAATGGCATATATATATATGTATGTATGGGGGCGTATAATGATAATATACGCGCTGAAAGGTCTGCCTTCTTCCACCGAACCCCCATAGCCCAGAGGTAGATTCGCCGACTGACGCCAATTCGGTCGGGTTTTAAACCTGGGTTAAAAAACAATCGGAGTCTAACCGTACTGATGTGCAGTGATACAGCGAAACAGATCTGTCTGCGGGTAACTACATATACATATATATATATATATATAATATATTTCAGTAGAAAGTATTCATCCTAATTAGATTAATGAGATCGGAAATATATGCCTGTTAATTTTTTATTATACTGTTCTAATTTGTGGATACGCTGTCGAGAATTATGTACAATGTTTGGGCATATACTGTCTGAATTTCATATTTTGCTTCATATGTTCGGCTAGTTTGACCATCACTTTAAGGATAATACCATATCGGCTAACTGGAAAGATATAATAAAAAGTTAAACAGAGACCGCATCATATCTCTTTAATTAAACTGGTTTGTATATATATATATATATATATATATATATTTGGTGTCAACCAAAGTGTAGATTCGCGGTTATTGTCTAGATTTTACACATTTGAGCACTCAAAATAATCTTCTGAAGTGTCAAAGTAATAAAAAATATGATGATCCGAATTTATTATAAAGCAATAAGATATTTACAAATCATGGCATAGTTACACACCAACTGAGAGAATCTCACCAGAAAGGCATCAGTGATAGTACCGCAGCAAATGGCTGTACCAAGAGAGACACATGTTTATAGTAGCCATCTGAATCGAAGCATCGACTGATCTTTCGACATACCTCAGGCTGTACTGCATCTTCAACATCCCGTTAGGTGGCTGCTGTTCAATTTGTTCTAGTGTTGACAAAGAGTGCCTTTATATGTAACAATATTTAGCGGAACGGAAGTAATTAATTTTATTAATTGTTTATTAACTATAATTGGAAAAAAATTAAACAGAAAAATTGTTATTATAGATCAGAAGGAAACATACTGAGAAGATTTTTTTTGTTTTCCAAATATGAGCTAAGTTAAAAGAAACGAAAGGCAACACGTTTTGTTTTCTTTCTTATTATTCTAAACCTGAGAAGGAAAGAAGAGAAATAAAGAAAGAACAGAGAAATACATTCGTTTTTTATTTCTGAGGTGAGATAAAAAATAGAATAGACATTGATAATTTGATTAAAAACGTAAAAACAATCCAGATGCCCTAACCGAAGTTTGACACTGGAAATTAAGAGAATCAAGCTCTCCCATGAAATGTGACAAGTGAAATGAAGGAATTGTCTGGCTAGCATGAATTAGGAAAAGGAAATTTATAAAAAAATGTTTTTCTGTCATTCACGGAAAGCTTTAAAATTATGTGTGACCGAAAATACACATATTGGAAACGCAGATGCGGGAATTCTTATCTTGATGACAATATAAACACCTGTGGCCTGTCAGTTTGTTTCGGTGAAAAGAGAAAAGTTTAGTCATACAGACTATTATGACAGGTCTAAAATTTTAATAGTGATTGATAAAAAAAATCCCAAAATTATTTCGTGAGAAAGAAATTTCGCCGGATAAGTCCAGCCCAGGAGCGGGGTATAGGAAAATAACGTCATGAGACAGAGAGTTATCTCATAGGTTCCATGACCCAGCGCCCCGAAAGTGGGAGACAACCAGCAATTGACGTCATAGAAATAAGACTAATCATATTGGGTAAACCAAAGGCAACAACGAGTAGCAGTTAACCTCAGCATTCTATTGGTTGCCAAAATGAGGGTTTAGACGCCCAGCGTCCGTCGACCTCACACTATGGTATGGGCATAAATACAGGGTCTCGAGGGACCAAAGTCAGTGGCAGTTGCAGTTGGAGCGAGAAGTTAGAGTTCGAGATCCCGGCCCAGAGAGGCGATGAGAGAGAGATAATGGCCACGCAGTTTGGTGTCAACCATCAAAAAATCGTCGCCTGCTCAAGACAGTTCCCAGCTGAAGTAAGGAGACAGATAAACGCCATGCCATTGGGTGCCAACCGTAGAGAAGTCTGTCGCCAATCGACCAACCAGAGTTAAAGAAAAACAAGCAGTGATTTCGCAGACAATGTTTTAGAAATCGCCAGCCGAACAGAATTAAAGACGCTGTGTGATACAACCCGTGACAAGAAATCCACCTCGATTCCGATTCCGAAGACAATCCGCGCCAAACTACCCATAACCCAGCACTTCGGCAATTTCCGCAATATTCCGGAGAAAAGAAACCAAAGTCGACTAGACTCGCTGCGAATTTAGAAGTCCGTTCGGAGCAAAGCGCTGCGTCTAGCCAGATTTCTCGATTATTACTTAGGCGGAAACTTCGATTTACTTAAGAGACTTCCGTTATGCTACCAACTTGATCGGAGCAGGGATTGGGAAAATATACGAAGGGGAATTATTTTCGGTATGTACAGACTTTCTTTTATAACAATTCTGACGTCGGTCCATTTATTTATTTATTTATTTATTTTTTTTTTTGGTGCCAAATTTCTTTCTTTTAATAGCCAATTGTGTACACGCATCCGGTTTGGTTTAGTTCGGCAGAAAGTCAGCTGGTGGAAAAAAGGTTTTACTTAATGTTTGCTGCTGTTTACCGTCACGTTACTGAGACAGGTCCTGTGCCACCACAAACAATGGATCGAGAAAGACCGATTGAGCATTTAACAGCGTTTACAGAAACTTTAAATTTAATAACTCAAAATGAAAGATTTCCGGACATGACTTTTAATGGATTTTGTCCTTTTTTGTGTGAGAAACCCGTCTCCAAAAGTATTTTTGATGCCATATATATATATATATATATATATATGGATTGATAGATTTGCTTAGACAATGAGAACATTGAAATTGATACAATGCCAGACGAACCAATTTCGATTTGAGTTATGAAAAGTTGTACACAGAAATAACTTCATTCAGATTTGTGTCTGGTGCTGTTCACAGTATCAAATGCAATGTCTAAAAAAGGACGCCATGAATGTTCCAACTACGTCTGTTCTGACATGTGAAGCCTCCAATTTTAAATAACAAACAAATTTCGTTAAATGACAAAGAAAAGATGATGTTCACATAAAAATTAAATTGAGATGAAAAAAAGAAATTTTTAAAAATTGGAATTTTTTATGTTATTGCGTCAGCATTTTGTTCATTAATTCCGTGAAAAAGCGAAGTTCCAAAATAAGATCTTTGTTAGTGAATAAAAATTGATGCTTGTCCTTGAGTGATATATATTTACTAGTATTGTTCCCATATCAAATTTTTAACACACATTAGGATAGCAAAAGCTGTTTTTCAAATGTTTAACAAGAAAACAGGAAAAATTATTTATGTTAAACAAAGAAAAAATTTGAACTTTAATGTAATATTTGTTCTTTTGTATAGCAGTGAACGCTGGAAATCGCATCACAGATGGGATAGAAACTTGAGAAAACGTGTTTCTACAGACGGATGTGAGAGCATTATGGAATAGCCAAGTTAAGGGATAAGAGCCCCCCAAAAATATATAATGAATCAGAAATAGACACTAGAAAAGTTTAGGCATATAATGTAGATATAGTGATTGGCAAATTTGATAGCCACATGAAGGTACTAGAGACAGAGGAAAGCAAGGCATGGGCTACCGATCGAGCTTGTGTATATTTTAGCAGAACAGGAATTCGCATAGTTTGTAGGAAAAATTACAAAGGGGTAGAAAAGATAAGACTCAGTACATAAAAGAAGAAGAGTAGGAAAAGAAAAGTCACTCGAACGTGCACGCTTATTTATACTTAAGTGACTGATAGGAAGTGAATTCAACAGATATACAAAAATAGAAAGGTGCATAAAACAAGGATGTGTTTTCACACCGGACTTATTCAACTCATACATCGAAACAATTCTGAGAGAATTAAAACCCTTGCAAGTATTCGTCATTAGTGGTCACAAATATCAACAATGTAAGATAGGCAGATGATAAAGTGTTGATAGCAAACACGGAAATGAAAATGCAGGACCTTGGACAGAAGTTAACAAGAGAAAGCGAAAAGAAAGGACTAAAAATGAACTTCAAGAAAATTTAATGCATGGTCATCAGCAAAAAGAAGACCCCAAATATCAACTACAGGTCGGAGAAATAAAATGAAACCAACAAAAAATTAAAATGCCTCAGAAGCGGAATCAGCATGGCAGTAAATGCTGAACGATCTCCTTAAGGATGAAAAAAGCTTGTGGCAGCAAAAATGTAGTTTTACGGAAGGACGATGAAGATTACATGGACTTTGCACTTGGCTAACGACAAGGTGTTGGAGAGCGTAGAAACGAGAAGATAACTAATAATTAACATAAGAGACAAATGATGTTTTGGGAACATCTGAAAACGGCGCGATACCTACTTGAAAGACATGAGAAAATGCATTGCAGACCGAGATTTGGGAGAGATACCAAGAAGGAAGAATTTTAAGAGTGTCAAGAGACAGAGAGGAATGTTGAATGTGATCGCCTACATCCTGAAGGGACAAGGCATATGAATAAGTAGAAATTTGTTGGACGGTACTGCTAATTTTCTAAGTCTTAGTAAAATCCTAGACCCATTCAAACAAAAAGTTACAAATCTCCTGGTAGCAATTAAACACGAAGATATTTACTGTCGGATTCAGCGAAATGGATACCAATGTAGTGTTTTTCTAAGCGCAGCTTCGTTGTGGCACAAGGCCGAAAGTACAGGACACCCAGTGAAGTTCGAACTCACAACTCAATTGTAATTGTTCTAGCGAGATAAAATTGCTAAACATTAAACTACCTTGAGGTGCACAATTGAAACCAATGTGTGTTAGCAACTTGTAACCTTCCTGTTAAGGGTACGCTCTCAACTAACCAATTTAACTGTTTATCTAAGTGGATAAATGTATGTTTCTTTGTAAGACGTTTTATTATAAATGGTCTTTTTTGTAGTGCTTTGCTTGCTTTTCTAAATGTATAAATATCGGTTTTCTTATTAGATGAATAATATATTTTTGCTACTTTTAGATTGTATATCTAAGTTCAGAAATGTTTGTATTTCTATTAGGTTTATTATCAAGAGTCTGTTTTTGACAATTCTTTACCTCGGCAAATAAATAGGTTTTCCTTATTACAGGATTTATTAGGAATAGTATATTTTTGGTAATGTGCTCCAATTGGTCCTGTGAATTTGGCAGAAATATTAAGCAATACATATATACCGTTTATAGGCCACTTCGACACGGTGTAATGTTGAGAAATGGTGTAAAAATATCGCTAGATCAATTACAGTTGTATGATGTGCTCGATCCTCAACGGTTGCTCCATAATTTTGTCCTTGTACTACAACTGATCTCAGCTTAGAAAATCTCAACATGTACCGCTTATATAATATATAGCGATTCAGACAGCAAAATCGGTGAGTTGATTTCAAATGAGAATTCGGGCCGAATTCATTGCATTAATTTCCACAGCTTTTTTCTTCCCAGCTGTTTGGTATATAGCAGGGCAGAATGAAACGTTTGGTTCTGAGGTGGCAATCAATTCAGGAACATAAAGCCTCTGTCAGTTTAGCATACGTTAGGCAACGCTATCACCTTAGGGGTACACCAGTTGCAATGGTTGCAGCTTATATAGTACTCCTATGTCGTTATTAAGATAAATAAATCGACGTGATTAAATAACATGTTTGGATTGCAAATTCATCTTGCGTACTTCTACAAAAGGTTAGATATTTGGTGACTATAGATAATCAACAACAGCATGTCTGCAAACTCAGCAGAGAACCATGGTTAAAAGTTTTCAACATCACAAAAAGCGCCTAGTTTTTCGCCACTTGGTTCAGGAAACTATGGCGTTAGTGTGTAACAAACGGGAAATTTAATATTTTGAAAAGTTTTCAAATAACAAAATAACTGCTGTAATTGCATTACTTTCAGAATTTTAATTTTCTTTTTGTTTCAGATGATTGATGGAAACATGAAATTTTTACTATACAAAAATTGAATATTTGGAAAAAAATTATAATTGCTTTTTATATTTATAATACTAGTGCAGATTAAAAAATAATAAAAAAAGTTTAAATTTTAATTCATTTCGAAACAGGATATTGCAGATCTGAAAAGAGATCATAAATATCATAAAACATGCAGGCGATTATAATTTTTCTCAGTCGAGCCATGAAGTAAAAGACATTCATTAATTTCTTTGTAGTTTTAGTTTGGTATGTTTGCCGCTGTTCTGAATGCAAACAAGTAGCATTAAGATTTTTAAAAATGCTCCAAAAGAGGAGACATTGTTCCCAAATTTTAAAATAAAAAATAATTTTGATTAGTGTAGATATTTGATGAGCATTTATGTATGGCATATTTTGCTAAACTTAGGTATTTGTGAAGTGTACACTGTTAAATGCAATAAATAGGGTTCGGTGAATAGATGATAGGTTAAAGATGAACGATTTTTACTAGCAGTATAATCACTTGCATACATTAATATCATTATTTGTAATTAATAACTTCATTGTTTCATTCTAAGGAAACAGACATCATTGTATATATATATATATATATATATATATATATATATATATATATATATGCTATACTGATTCCATGCCAACTGCTTTTTCATGTAGGTGAAAACATATTCCGATCAGAAAAATAGAAATGTTGATCAACCAGTTTAATGTCACGTTCAGAGACAGCAAGCGTTAAAATATAGGACGGTACTGCAGCATTGCCTTTTGAAAAAATACCACTTTTTGTCAGTTTTCTTTCTGCTGATACGTTCTTATGACTATTAGTAAGCCGTTATAATAATTTTCAATTATTGTGTGGTTCTTTTGAAGATCGTTAATAAACACAATGATTTCAAACAACAAACTCTATCATCTTCACCAAAGATGAATCACCTTTGGCCTTCTTTGGAGCTAATAAAGAGGGGTGACGTCACTACATGGATTATCACTTTGTCTCTGGCTCAAAATGATGGACATAACACTCACGCTTTACTATGAAATGTAGAAGAAAGCCATTTATGTATGCTTTAAAATGTCTGATATAACTGTCATGGGATCATCAGAGTACGCTTTTTATCAGATGTCACAAGACGAGAGACAACGAGAAGAAACCTACCTCATGAAATACTCATTGTGCAGGATATGTTCATAGTATTGAATATTTGGTGTTTAATCAAGCTGCTATCAACTATTTCTATAAGGTAAAAACGACCAATGTTTTTTCTCGGGAGCAGTATACAGTCATACCCAGCACGCCAGATCCTGTGGAAGAATGCATATTATTTATTCTAATGTGATTTCTTGAATATTCAGGTTAGTAAACGAAAATAGATACACTGTTTAATAAAACAACCAAGTGCTTACTCAAGTAGGTGTATCTACTAAATAACGTCTAATAATAGAAATCTATCACAATAATAAATAAAAATTCCATACCCAGTATTTTTACAGAGACACACCCACACAATACAGGTTTGAATCTTGATGACGAATATATTATGCTTTCATTACGATTGAGCTCTCTAGGGAGAAAAATTAAATGAAACCTCCCCTAGAAACTCCGCTTATATATATATATATATATATATATATATATATATATATATATATATATATATAACACGCTAATTTTTTTTTTCCTTCTACGATTCCATGCGCCTGTGGCTTAGGTTTAGAGACTCCTACTCACACCGAATCGGTCGAGTTTCGATCCCGGCCAGAAGCAACATAATGTCTAGCCACGCTGATGAGCTGTGATACTGCAAAACAGGCTTGTATTTGGATGACGAGTATATATAGTGTGTTTAGTGCAGATAAACTGTCATTTTAACTGAGCTGGTACAGGCGATTACGACTATTTGTGAGGACACCGTTATGATGTCATCACTCATCGGACTGGATTTCCTGCTAGAGCGAAAAACTTCGAAGACAGAATTGAACTGCTCAGTTAAAGTGACAAAGTCTTTACAATAAGACAAACAAGGCTCTATCTCCACCTCGATATCGACCAATTTACGCAAAAAAATCATGCTTGCCAAAATAAACTTTTATCGGTAAAACTACTAAAAATATCTAATATCAAATAATCCTATCAATCTTATTCTGAAACGAAACTAGTTCGTAACCACTTAGTTTCGTACGGTAGAACATCAAAGAGTTAGTGCTAGTCGTGTGTCTAGTGTAAGGAGACTGAGCAAGTAAGACCATCGTTAGGCTGCTCTGGAATTCTGTCATTTCTTTGTGATAGACTTGTTACAATCCTAATGCAAGCATTTCCAGTCATGGATTTTTATGGGTATTGTCACGGAGTGTACAAAAGAGATTAGATCAGGATATCAACGCTTGACTCCAACATCTTTGCACGTGAAGACAGGCTGTTATAACTTTGACGCTTATATATATATATATATATATATATATATATATATATAATATATATATAGTTTCGATGCCCTCTGTATAGGAATTTACTCTTCCTCCGTTAATAAATACTAATTTGCGTGGCATTCGGTGACGCTGACCTGAGAGTCTAGACATAACATAACTATATCGCTCGTTCGTGCAATTCTATTTACTGGCTACTAACAGTCTTTATATATATATATATATATATATATATATATAAAAGTTTATCTGATACATACTTTTGACATTACATTGTATGGTTAAAACACATGAATCTTCAGAAGCATCGTTACTCACAAAATAACTTTTTACTTTTAGGATCATATATATATATATATATATATATATATGGATTGAGGGAGATTATATATATATTGATAAAAACATAAAAATGACACGCTATTAATTGAAAATATTGGCTTGGGATTTTATTATAGCTAAAATGGACTGTGGGTGTAGACCAATGAATATTGAGACCAAATGTAGAGTTGTATGTATAGAGTGGAATCGTTTCATGTAATTAAGTAAGGAGGAATAAATATCTTGCCAAAATTTTATTCTAGGTACTATTAGATTTAAATTAAAACAAAATTAAAATATTTTTAAATGGTCTTTGTTAATAGAAATCAGAACATAATGTAAGGAAACATATTTAAAACCATAAAGTTAACTGCTAAAAAAAGGGTTACTTGATCTTAGACATGGCTGGTAGTGATATTATGCTTACACAGCAATGTAACTGCGAATGATCTTTAGATATGTTATATATAATTAACCAAAATAGATAGGATTACAGAATATAGTAAAAAGTTTAGTTAATCGTATATATACTTAACAGTTTGAAATATCATATGGCGTGTGTAAGTAGTGATTTCATTACGTTGGTTTAATAATTTCATCTGTGAGTTTTTAATTATATGGACATTTTTCTTTTAAGCAAAGTAAACATTTCCATGTAACGATTAACATGTTCAAGGTGTTTTAATATTTTCCATTTACTGTTCGAGTTTATTTGGCTTTTTCGATTGCCAATATTATTTGGAAAGTTTATTTAAGTTACTATAGTCTTTATTATTGTGGATAGTTTAAGCTGATACAAACATGTCTTAAAAGTTTTTATTAGCGATCCTAATATAATGCTTGATAATATTTGTATTTTCTGTAGTAGAGTAATCGTAGTTCGTTATACTATAGATGTTGTATTTATACGCAGAGGTGTTTCGTTTTGGTTACACCAATTGCATTTATCAGTATCATTGTCGTTATTTATAAAAGAATAGTTTGATTACTAATCTTGTTATATTCTTTGAGGAATTTATTGTTGTTTTCTTTATCATCATTTCAAGATTATCAGTGCAACTTTAACTATGTTACATTGTATTCTTACAGAATATTTGCTAAGAGGGTTTATTTTGGAAGTGTTCCGGAATTAGGTAAAGAATTTGGTGTCTCTCTTATTTCTAAACATTTGATTAAATAGTGGTGTGTACAAAATCAATTTCTATTATGCTAGGTACTATTAATTTTTGCTTACAATATTTAATGTCATTGAAGTTGTAGTTATTTTAAAGCAGTAGTAATAATGACTGTCTGTAAAAATAACTTCGGTTGAGGATAGTTGTTTATTCTGTGTTCAACAATGTGTATTTAATAATAGATGGTTGGTGATTTGATTAAGAATGTATGTAAACAGGGTTAGTATTATAATTTCCGTTGGGTGAGTAATTTACGAATTCTATCTACCTTACACTTTGTAAAAGTATAGACAATCATGCGGAAACTGTCTGTCTACAATTCTGTGTCTGCTATATCAACCTTACGGTGTGCTCTTAGATTGTGTACACACACACACACACATATATATATATATATATATATATATATATATATATATATGAGATCCGACGATTCTGCAAAACCCAATTATTCCATAGTAATGTCGAATGGGGCCTTGGAATTTGAAATTTGTTTACAGTTTATTGTGGTGGATAAGAACTGATTGTTTAGAGTTTAATATGACACATCTTTCTTTCCTCATATTTAAGGTCAGAATATTCCATGGCAAAAACCAAATCTGAAGTAAACAACCCCTTTGAAATTGAAGCGTAATAATCTACTATGCCAAATAGGATAATCGAACGTCTGAATGTTTTATTAATGGGGTTAAAATAATTAATCGCATTAGTAATGTTACTGCACAATTCCATGCCTTATTATAGTGTATTGAGTATCATAAATTGATACATTTGGAGTTGCAATATGCTAACCTTATAACAGTAATAATACCTAATATAATATGAAATGAACTTGTAATAGTTTAAGAACTTTATTGCCGATATAAAAGCCATATTCAAAAATTAGAAAAATTTAAGAGACATAACTTTTAGGTTGTATTTCATAAACATTATTCTATCTCTCTCTCTCTCTATATATATATATATATATATGTGTGTGTGTGTGTGTGTGTGTGTGTGTATTGCAAAAACGGATTTTAAATGAAAATTGTTTCGTGTTTTTACGCAAAGGTAATAAAAAATGTAAAGCAAGACTCATTAAGGCTTTGTACTACACTATGTGTGGATGCACGATCAGTTGACATTTGCTGCAAAATCATTTGCTTTGCAAGCATCTTCTCAAAGAATTACATCTCAAGGCTAAAATTTTTTTTGTCATTTTTAAAATGACAGTCATTTTTTTTTGTTTTTGAAAACGAACAAAATTTCGAACGTTTATCTGCCATGATTATGAATTAAATATCAAAGGATAAGCTTGTATATGCAACGAAAGTAAGGTAACATCTCATTAAATAAAGAGTCAAATAGAATAAAGATTAAATGCAAGAATATATATATTTCAAAAACGAGAAGAATTGACTGAAAAAAGTAAGTATACTTGAAAAGTGAAATAAAAAGAAAAGACGAAACAGTATAGTAATGAAAATATAAATGGAAGAGAAAACAGAATATAAATATATAACAATCAAAAAATGAAAGAAACAATTAAAAATTAATAATAAAAAATGAAAGGATTAATTTATGAATGCAAAAAACAAACAACAATTTGGAAGAATGAAAAGTAAATCACTGACAATTAGAAAGCCGAAAGAAGGGAATATACAGATATTATAATAAAAATGAATGTTTGAATAAAAAAAAGTTTTAAAATATAGAAAAAATAATGATAAAATGAAAGATATTTAATGGCAAATTAGCGATAAAATTAATAACGGAAATGAATCAAAGAAGCACAAGAAATAGAAAAAAGAAATGAATAACAAAATTGAAATAATAGAAGATAGAATAAACAAACGAAATTTATGCGCAATAAAGACAAGAATAAAAGCAAAATAAAAGGAATCAACACTGAATAAATAAGGTGGAAACAAAAGAAAAAGAACAGAAATTATGTGAACGTGATGTCATTGTAAAATTAGAACAAAAATGAGAAAGTAAAAAAATAAAAATAATTATTGATTGAAAAAAATGACGAAATAATTTAAAGAATGTTAATTCAAATATAACCGAATGCTAAGAGATGACATGGTGATAAAATTAATGGAAAGCAATGAAGCAAAGAAGATGAGGTAAAAGAAGCAAGGAATGAGAGAAACGATGAAATCGAATAAAATGAACTAGCACATTATAAGGAAGAAGAAATGAAAGGAAGATAAAAAAATGAGGAACAGAGAAAACAAAATTACTATAATAGAAAATTGAAGATTAAAAAAGCAGTTGATTGAAGATTGAAAAACAGAAAAGATAAATTCGCAATAACTTATGTTAAGAATGGATAGAAGAATGAATAGAGAAAAGAAACAAGGAAACTGAAGAGAAAAAGAAAATAATGACATTAGTTTTACATGAATTAAAATTAAACTAAAAATTATAAATGAAGTAGTGTAATAACATAGAGAAAGATTTTTAAAGATAGGAGAAAAAACAAAATGAGTAAAACGAGAGATCAAGTCAAAATAATAGAAAAAAATTATATAAAAATAAAATAAATATTAAATATAGGAGCAGCAAGGATCTCTCATCAGAAATATATCTAGATGAAAATAAACAAACCAATGCATATATATATATATATATATATATATATATATATACACGCTCACACACACGGTGGATCAAGGTGCAAAAAGAAGGTAGCCAGTTTCAAGAGAAATGTAAAACTAAGACGTCAATAAAAAAATGTGAATAGAAATCCTCTCAATCATTGCTTGCAGGTTCATATTTTAAATAGGGATATTATTAATTCCATGATGAGATAGAAATTTTAAATAATATGTATGTTTCGACAGAAAAGATTTTTGACAATGTAGAAAATTGAACCGTGAATATTAATCCTATAGCTAGGATCATATATACCGTTTCATATGACATTGAGCTTATATTTATATAACTCATCCTCCGTTTAGTGATAATTATGTTAAGACCTGTTTAAATACTATCGGGAGATGTAGCCGAGGAAATAAATTCAAAAATAATTTCCCGGTGTGAATTTTTAAACAAACATGAAAAATAACAGACATTGTTGACATGTGTTAACATGAAGAAATAGAAAGAAAATGTATTAAAACGAAAGAACACTGCATAAAAATTAACAAATCTAAAAGAATATGTCAAAGAGAGAACAAGTAGAAAATGTGGAAATTGTCAGACAAATATCTGATGTTTTGTGCCAAAATTGCTGTTAATTTTTTTTCAGTAGCATACTAGTTGGAAAGCATTTTAAGAAAGCAGATTACTTTGTCAAGTTCTCGATATCAAGATAAGGGTAAAGCGTTAATAGGACTAATATGCAGAAGGTCGTCACTTAGCTGAGCAGTGTTATTTTCGTCATAGCACGAAAATAACACTGATCATCTTAGCGACAAATTTCTGCACATCATATATATATATATATATATATATATATATATATATATATATATAATGAGCTTGTCACTTTAAAAAAGAAGATTCATGCTGAATTCTTAGTTCTGTGACGACAACGTTATGTTACTACGGATCATATGAGAGAGTGAGAGAAAAAACAAACAGAAACATTTCAATCTGAAAAAATGATAGAGTTTCCTTACTGGTAAACGTAGTTCTAAGATATTCGGAAGGGACGAATGCAAACAAACAAAATTAATGCGCAGCCTTAAACATCCGAGCAAATCCAAGGACAAATCATATTTGCTAAAGAAAGCAATTAAAGAAAAATCATGAAAACGTTATTTTCAAGCAATGAAATCTTGGGATTAAGAAAATATAAACAGATGCACATAACGAAGGTAAGCCGTCTTATAAAAAAACAGAAAAACAAGATCAGGTATCTTAAATAAAATAAAGATATAATTTCTGGATCTATTTCTCTTTTCTTTCACAATCTTCCTCTTTTTTTCCTTTAGCATTATTTTTGTTGTTGTCTCAATGACGTAACTTATTTCCTTTCTGCAAGATAATTTGAAGAGAAAATTAATAAATATTGACCAAATCAAATTGTATTATTTGACATGTCTGTTTATATAAATTTATATATTTATTTTCAATCTTTGATTTCTATTGTTAAGTATTTCACTGAAGGACTGGATAGACTGCGACTACGATTTCAACTAGTTTTCAGCATTGTAATTCTCCAGCTAATATTCAACTCAGAAAACATCGATCAAAATCGACCCACTGTTCGAATCCCATTTTTCTAAAGTTTCTTCGTCTGAGCAAACACAGAATTCAGATGAGATGTCACTTTTTTGGGGGGATGGATTCAATACAGTAAGAACACATGTCAGTGTCAGAATTCGCATCAATTATTTTTAATATTTTTTCTATACTCTTAAGTTTAGATAAACAGATAAACCATCCCTGTGTTTGATATTGCCTCCGTGAATTGTTCTCAGAAAATATATTTTTACAGTGAACAGATTGCTCACAAAAGAACCTGATGATAATCAACTTGACATTTCAGAAGAGAAATATCGGGATTTTGAATATAGGATATATATCGAGATATTTAAATATATGCTTTTCCTTCTCTTTTATAGCATTATTTTTATTGCTTGAAGCTCTTTGCAGTTCGTTTATATTCATATTCCCATGAAGATGAATACTAAATAAAACCAAATTTATTCTGTTGTTATTAATGCCCTCAAAAAATAACTGCTCTCGTTCAACGAACATAGGAAATATTTCCTCTCCACCAACAGCACGGAGGACGCTAGCCTTATGAAGAGCAGCACACTGTGCCTCTTTTGCCACATTTTTTAACCGACTTAAAGTGGAACGACTATATGGAATCAATAGCTGCGTTGTGGCACTGCCTCGTACTAGGAAGTTTTATTTGACAGTGTCTATCTTTCACATTCATAAATTTGCTATTCGTAACTGCATTGGAAACAGTTGCCATATCTAGCCTGTGCTCCTGTGAATCATCTAGATGTTCATGATAACATCTATAAAAGTATTTGCACTGTAATTAATCTTGATTTGGTATCTCGACTCAAGTCACCTTCTCGCTGACGTGACCTAGTTTATCTCTGACATTTCTACAAATATTTTCATGGCATCTGCTTTGACGTTGATATGGCTCCCTTCCACATAGAATGCACTCTCTTTACGCAGTTGAATGCTTATGACTTCCCGTGATTTAATAAAACTACACAATGAACAATTATGACTAAATCTAGAGAAAAGAAGCTGAAGTATTTGAAATTAGTTGGAAGAGAAAACCAGACAGCTGATCTCGTCTTAGCAACTGCATCTTCTGAGGCTATTATAAATACCTCAGTAACTGCACACTCAAGACAGTTGAAGGAATTGTTGTTTGACACTATAAGTAAGCTAAGAGTAAACAAACATAGCATCTAAAAAATTCTTGTGAATGCAGAGACAGCTAAATTAATGAATATTTCCCAAAAAGGAATTGAAGCAGTCATGGAATATGTTGTTCGTTTAAAACAGACTGGCAAATATTATGTATGAAAAATCCAGTCAAACAAAGCTGATCACATTGAAACGAAATTGGTAAACGGCCTTCGAAATGAGGAGTATATGTGAATGACATTAATGCTATTACCACTGGGGAATTTGGCACGAAAAGAGGATGTCGAATTTGTTCGGCAACAAGGATTGATTAAAAAATGTTAAATGTTTGTGTAAATCCCAAAAGAGAAGCATAGTCATATTCCAATATAAAGAAGAAATCAGTGTGGCTATATCTTCATTAAAATAATAAATGAAGAAGGATTATAAAAAACGCAATCAATAATGTTTTATCAGACATGCAAAAAGATACGGGAAGTGAGAAGACTTTGATACCAAAAACATTTGGAAGAAATTAGGAAGACAGAGTTTAAAGAAAACGCTTTGTCCCACTGAATCATTGTGACGGATCCGTTATAAAAGCGTTAGATTAATTTGATTCCTCCGGGGAACTAAACAATTAAGTATGACGTATGACGTATTACAATTCTCATGGAAATCTGTAAAAAGAATCAAGGTTTGATGGGAAATGATGTGTTGAGCATAAATTCAAGAAGATTAGTGAACAAATCACAGCAAACATCACTGGAATGTTACATAAAAATGAAACAAATTTAAGACTTAAGTAAAATATCCCCACTCATATTTTCATGCTGGAATAGCGTCAGTGTTTCTTCTACCAACAGTTGTGGAAAAAATGATAAAATTACTGGAGGAGAATCTATTTAAAATACTTCAGCCTAGAGCAAGAAGATGATATTCTTCTTTAGTAATTTTAAAAAAGATGGGGATTATCCCTATGTGGTTCTTACAAAATAGTGGTAAACGACATAATACGTGTGGGTTCATATCCTGTCCCCAATGTACAATGTGTTTTGGACTCTCTTGTCAAATTGAAAGTATGTAATAAAATTTATCTAAAATCAAGGTACTGTCAAATTATTTTAGATGGCGGCTTTAAAGTAGTCACAACAATAAACAGGCCAATAGAAATAAGAGAAAATATGTCCCAAGAAATTAAAAATGCAAGTGCGATTTTTCAAATGACTGTAGAGCAAATTATTAACAGCAATATAAAATACAATATGCGACTAGGATGACATTTTATTAGTACTATTAACGAAGAATAAATAAATTGAAAAACGGCATTGTTTTGAATAAGTTAATAAACGCCTGTTTAAATGAAATAATGTGTAAAACATAATTTTGGTAATATTGTGTGTCTAATGAAAGCATATAACTAGTCTAATCGTTCATTGACAAAATATTAAAACTGAAGCATTTAAGAATAAAAGAAAATTGAAATCATTTTTGGGCGCTGTAAATTTATCGCCCAAAAATGATTTCAATTTTCTTTTATTCTTAAATGCTTCAGTTTTAATATTTTGTCAATGAACGATTAGACTAGTTATATGTAAGTAAGAACATATTCTTCGGACGATATGTAAAGCTATACTCTGATTGGCATAACATTTTACATGTAAAAGAAGATAGAAATTGTACAAAGAACAACAAAGAGCATTTCACAAATTAAAAGCTGTTCTTGGAACGAAGGATTTTAAAAAATATTCGACCCTGAAAAGGATAAAATAGTACGAACTAGAGCAAATGAATACTTAATTTCGTGAATATTATCTCAGGATTGACATATGTATATATGATTATTTGTCATTGTTATAGCGTGTAGAACCAACAATATTTATAAAAGTATGTTTATATACTCTATACTCTCTAAAAGCCATGACTGCTTTCTCTTGCATGGTGCATGATTCTACTGCGAAGAATATGTTCTTACTTCAGACACCCTCTTGAACCAGAGTAGCATACCGCCTCACGGCCTGTGATGTAAGCATCCTTATTGAGTGTAATACTCCCTGGGAAGATGAATGGAGGCATAAACTTGCCATGGTTTGTAATCACACCAAGCACTAAGTTGTTGACTGGATACAACCTCCAATTCTTTTTTAATACTCGACACAGTCCTCAGATACTCTCATATATTTTCATTATAGTTTTCGGTACTAATACCAAGCAGTAATGCATGTCGTTTCAAAATTTCTGACAGAGCGATATGCGTCAAAATACTTTTTTTCACAAATGTTACGCAACAGACCCTACTATACTGCGCAGTTGACAAAATAATGATAAAACACAAATTAAAAAAATGACAATTTTAATATCATAACTAGTATTCCTTAATTTCTGTTTTCATTCTAATTATTATTTACATTGCTCCTTCGCGGCTTTCAGTTTTTCGAAATACTATATGATATTATATATGCGAAAATATGTTATATATATATATATATATATATATATATATATAATTGTTTTAAAAAATCTGGAATTAACAAAATATTTACATGAATAAAAGATCGAGTAAAAGCAGAAAAATTCGCGTTATCAGAGCAGAAATGAAATCACAGTTCAGCTCGTGAGTATAAAACCTAATCAATGAAACAAAAAAGTAAAGCACCAGTTTTTAGAATTTAAACATCAAGGAATATCCTAACTGCTGGGGTGAATTTCATTCCGCTTTATCCATGTGTGGAACTATTCATTCAGCATTGGATAATGATGCACATGGCTGATTTTTGCATTTGAATTTATTTTAATTTTGGCTGAGATTTATTTGCTTTTAGACTTCTATAAAAATAACATGAATTATTAAAATTAACGTGTCCAGTAATACAACAGAAGCACGAACAATGGTATTTACACAGGATAATAGAAGCTATTCATATAAAGGTATAACTGTCGGTAGAATGTCTAGATTTCAGTTTTAAAATCCTATAGTCTCTCTCTCTCTCTTATATATATATATATATATATATATATATATACACACGGAAATTAGCTTATATATATATATATATATATATATATATATATATGAGAAAAAATGTAAATCATTTTCCCAACCAACAATGCCTGATGAATAGAATCTATCTCGAAACACAGAAATTTCCGTGTCGAAATGTACAATTATATATATATGTGTGTGTGTGTGTGTGTGTGTGTGTGTGTGTTTGTTTGTGTGTGTAACACGTTCCGACTTTGAAAGAACAATTCCGTGTATCTCGTAAAAAAAAATTGCCAATAAAAGAAAATGAATTTTCATCTCATTTAAGAAATAACTTAATACCTGATGAGAGATTGTTCTTTTAATGTCGAAACAAAATACTCTTTTCTAGCAGATTGTAGTTTGGAAATGTTCTAAAGTATAATATATATATATATATATATATATATATATATATATGAGAGAGAGGGTTGTTGTGTTTGAATTTTGTCAAGGAAGATTAGAATTGCAAAAACGTATAGTATTTACTAGGTGAATGAAACTGTTTTCCTGTAACATTCCGTCGGTATACATGGCAAGGAAATAATCTTTTGTTTTAATCAACATATTGCATGATGGGATAGCTTGAAGAAAGTGCCGATCTTAATTTTCTCATCGATATGTTACTACTCAGCTTGTTTATTATTTATTCCTAATACTTGCTATTTATTTTCATTCATAAGTTGACGACCTAAAACTTGCGATAATTTTTTATAATTTCTTTTCCTATTAGACGTCGAAAATCAAAACACTTCAGAGATTCTTTTAATGTGTAGTTCTTGACATTGTTTGTTATATTTCTTTTGCTGTCCCTTCTTGTTTTTCCTCCATGTACACAATCTTTTTAGTCGCTGTTTCTGTTTAACCCTCTTAAATTTTAATATAACCTTTTCAGATCAAAATAACAAGTCTTTTTTCCTCCGATAAATTATAACTCTTACTGATTCTGTATATTCTACATTTTTTCTGTCCTCAATTTCTTTAAGAATGTTTCAGTGCTTACTTGAGTGTCTATATTATTCTATGCATGCTACGATAGAATCACATGAAAAAACTTTCAAAAAGAGCCTGATAATATTTACAATCATAGAGAATATTAGCTCGCTTTTGATTAATGTTTTTATGTTAACATCGAAAAAAGTATATTATTTGATACATTTGATCTTAAGTTTTTGCCGAAATGAAGTTGATCGATTATATTGAATCAAATGCATGTGACTTCCGATAGAAAGGTTGTGCCACGCCAGACATTTTCTTGTTAGAATGACACTTGCATATATATATAAACATCTCATTTGTATTTGGCTTTGATTATTACTGCAATATCTGGTTTTATGCATTGCTTGTATAGTTCGAGATTCTAGAGAAAATAAAGAATCAACTGTAATATTATCGCTGCTGGCCTAGCATCTCGATTTCTTTTACGTTCTACCAACTGTTTTGGTTTCTTTTTGACCTTTCTATAAACAATCTTTTAGCAATTGTGCTATTGTTAACTCATCTTTGGTACATTGATCGGCTAAGCTTATTCGTATGACTAGATTGGTAATTTCGTTTCATCGATTTACTGTTGAAATAGCTGGATCAATCTATAATTTAAATTGTAAGAGTTTTGTTTATCTTTCTTTCTGTCTGTGGAAATAATTTAAAGTTTCTGTTTTCTTCTAATTTACGATCTTTAAAATAAAAAAGCAACATAATTTTGACATTGTCGTCATGGAACTTGTTATTTTTGGGCCTTTTCCTCTCAATAAGGTATTCTCATTATATTTCTCTCTCAGTAACCTCTTCAGTCTCAGTGGCGTTATCTCCTTGCCTAAGTATAAATGATTAAAGATAATCTTAAAGACTATGAGTAAAATGTAACAACATTTTGGTTATCCGGTAACATATTTGTATATTGTGCCTCTAACATTATTAGTATGTCAAATATATACTGATTATTTTTTATTGATTACATTGTCTTTGTTTTCACATTTCTGACGTTTTAACAATTGTACGTTTCGGTTTTGTTTTTTTCACGTGATTAGAATTTTGACCTGAACCAAATCTTTCGTCCACCGGCGTAAATTATTCTAGTTTCGCGTCTCATGAAACTTTTAGATATCACATTTTAAGTTATATTTCCAAAGATAATCTAGTGCATAAACGCTCTGAATGTAATTAATCCATTTATGTATCCTAATGAATTGTGTGTTCGATACCGTTCCACATCTGCACATAACAAAAACACGGAGAATTGAGTTACTAAAGTGAAATAGCTGAAACCGTAACATCCGAAAGAGGCATGTCACGTGAAACTAGAACCATTTATCTCAGTGAACAAAATAAAAGTTTTGGTTCGAAACTTCAACTTATGTCATCTGAAGAAGGCCGAATCATATAGAATATGACAACAAATTTGATGACAACATCCCGATCAATCTAAATAGTGTTAATAATTACAATACATTCTATCATAAACATAGACAGATATAATAATTATTTGTTTTCTTCCTTTTATATTCTCTTGTATCTTGTTTGCCTTGTTTGTGCAAATATAAGCATTTTGAATCTCATGAAAACATAGAAGAAAGCTCAGCGCCAAAAGACAGAAAGATCATTGGAAAGTCGAAAACGAATATTTCTTCATAACTTCAGAATACGTGTTTCTCTTGCTTGTTTTGTGTGTTCTTTTATTTCATTATAATTTATTAATCGTGAAATTCCCAGAAGTTTTGCCTTAAAAGTTGTTCTTCCCGAACTGCAGCGAACAAAAAGATTGACATACTAAAAAGTAAGAAAGAAACATTGCGAAAAGAGCCGACAAATCTTGCAAGTTAATGGAACGCTTCCGCAGTAAATCAAACTCTTTGGTAAAGAACCTTTTTTTCTTCAAGAAGTGTATCCCCTGATGAGATTAATGGAACCTACTGTCAGAAAGAGATGTTTCGTCGCTGATCCGATTGTGATTGGTGACAGCAGAGCTTGGCTTCCGGTTGCACGTTTCGCAGCCGACAGAGCCAACATTCAGTTCGAGTCAAAGCCGAAAGGTAGAACTACACGTCATTCTATGGATTTATCTGACGTATGTGACGCAACACAAAGACACGGGAAACGTGGGAAAACATGAACCGCTTGGAGTGGCGTCGCTAATATCATTGAATGCAGTGCATTAAGTTTGCTGAAGGTCGGGGAAAAAGTCAGGCATATATTATGAAATCTTGGCACGGTACGTAACTAAGAATCTGAATCACAATATTATAAGATATAATAAATGAAAATATACACTTCAATCTTATTCTGTGAATTTTTAACTGCATAGAGGTTTAAACATACTCAAAAGATATCTTCGTTCGCATAATGTTCAATTAAGAAAAAGGCTAAATTCGCAATGAATGGATTGTAAACTAATATGTTCTATATACAACTATGTATAACAATTTAGGTGACCGGTGATCAGCAGTGACGATTGTGGAACTCTCAAAGTTTTTTTAGAAAGAGGGAGCAAACTTAAGCAGTGTCGTCAATTTCATACTATACATTCTCGTATACAGAACTTAAAAATAAGTTTATATATAAATACACTAACGGCCATAATTATTAGGCCATCCCAGTATTAAAAAATGATGTATTTCATACTATTTTGTAAAATGTATTTTCGCCAAATGAATAATTGTAAATGAAAATGGAATGGTTATTTTATTAATACGACACAATAACATGTGCATAAAATGAATTTATGAATATTTAATAACTACCTATATTGCAGTTTCATGATTGAATGTATGAATAAAATTTAAGGTGATTCGGATGAGTTCAACTTTGCTTCCTTGCCTTGTAAAATATTGCAAAGTAATTGAAAAAACATAGCCTCCATTGTTTTTCATTTGGCAATAAATACTATAAACTGTGTGAATACATCATTTATTTAAAAGAAAAACTGGGGTAACCTAATAATTATGGCCGGTAGTTTGTATTACTTCACTAAATGAAACGGAATAAATTTCATTCATAGTAGTGTAGTTCTAACCCTTACCCTTATCCTTACCACTCTCAAGCTATTGAAACACAAGAGAGTTTAATTTCTAAACAAAATCAAAGGGTTAATATTAATGTCAATACATTCTGATGAAGAAAAAAGTGCCGAAGCTAAAATCTTATCAAATTCAGAGACAGATCAATTTCATAAATTTTGAAGCTTTCAGAAGTGGTGGGGAAACCGAGGGGCCAATCAAAATTCTGGAGGGTTCGACCTTTTTACCCAACGTACAATCGCTACTGGTGAAGGTGGCTGAGTTAGCGGCAGTAGTTGTATCCCTAGTATTCACGTTCACTGTCACGCATAAGTTTCTGATGAAACACAGCTTTTCTTCTACCTGCGTCGATTTCGTCTTGTAACCTCCGAAAATTACCTAACATCTTTCAACTAGTCTTACTTGTCTGACCCCAAGGGTAAAATCCATAGTTTTTGATACTGAATTTTAAGACAAGCCCGTATTTCCTAATATTTTTTGGCGCTAAACTTAGTCAAATTTATTGATAATATATGCAGCGATTTTTAGTCAAATTTATCAGTCATTACAAGTTTTCCCTTATAGGAAAAACAAAGTTTAGCTAACACATTATTAGACTTAGATAATTAGATAAATTAATATCTTAGGCATTATTTTATAAATGGGTTATTCAAAGTTGCTATATTCCTGAAAAATCTGACATTAACTTGTATTCTATTAATAAGGAGTATTTGAATAAAATATTTCGTTTTGTCTTTATAAATTATGTTTACATAATAAGAAGAATATAGAAATTTGGGAAAGGTATCTATTGAAATTAAGCTGTCTCAAAATAATCATTAGTTATTTTCTGAGCCATCACATTCATACCTATTTTATTGCATAGTAAAACCGTCTTGATAATTGGATCAAAACATGAAATGAACTGTCACCGTTGGGTGTTATCCTCAGTGTCCACTGTTATATATATATATATATATATATATATAGTAAGAGAGAGATATATATATGGAACTGGATCACCATCAACAATACACAATATACAAATTTTCAATAAAAACGCCGTCAATAAATTCTATTATCTATTTAGAGAACATTTAAATAATAATAACAACAACAACAACAGATGCATTGGTAACATCCCATTTAAATTTTTGCACCGATTAACTTTCATATATTTTGTCATATTTCAATTGAATCGAATATCACCAATCAATATAGCATCAAATCCGACCATGATATCGGACAAATACACACCAATAAAGCACCAATATTAATTTACAAACTGTATAAATCATGAAAAATAATAGAAACATTAATGACAAAAAGACAAATAATGTAAAGTCAATAAATGTCAACAAATAACCATTACAAATCAGGCCCGCTTTCTAGTAGATAAATAAAATTATATTAACTTAACGCAGATTTTTTGGAAAGAATAGATCAAGTGTTTTTTCAAATCGATTAATGAACAAAATGCTTCTGTTAATTTTAAGACATTAAACATGGAAACAGTATTTGATCTGAAAACAAATACAAATCGTGCTGATGACACAAAACTTAGTAGTAAAAATATACTTTCATCAAAAGAACTATCTGTTTGACGCTACTATTTCAAAGAAACCTGGGTAATTGATGAAACGGCAGTGATAAAAACAGAAAACCCGGGAATAATTAACTATCTTCCTTCTATTCTTTTTACTGTGTGTAAATAACATTTGTTGCAATATTGTATACACTGTCTTTTATACGCAAGCTACATACCCGTATACGCAAATACCAGAGAGAAATATATAAATCCATCTCTTTCCCCTAGCTATTGGTTAAAAATTTGAACATTTACCAGTAAATAATTACTATTCTTATAAAAAAGTTGATAACGGAATATTCACTTGCCAAAAAAAAAAAAAAAATAATTTTTGAGAATGCTAAAATGAGTCGATATACCACAGAATAAAATAAATATGACAAATGTTATATTACGAATTGGTCCGTGACTTTTGTTTTTGAAGAAAGGATCTTTCTATCAATATGGCGTATAAAATAACGACGACAACATATATACTGACGACAACATATATACTGAGATACATATATATTGAGTATCTTATATTAAGACATAAAGAGAAAACAATCCTAATCCTCTGAGCGTAACAGGCGGGAAATTATATATATATATATATATATATATATATATATATATATATTTATATTCTTTACTGTTCAAGTATATAATTATTGCCAAAAAAATGAAATAATAAGGCATTGTTTTAGATCAACCAGGCTGCGACAAGAACATACATGAATGGTGTTTAACTGATATTAAAGAAGCCAACGCTGACTCACTGTTACCTCCCTCTCAATTTTTCTCTTCATGAACGTGACTGAAGGGATATATATAATGCACAAATTGTTTTATTATAATAGAGAATATTATTATTTCATTTGTTTTAGGTGGTATACTGATTTCCTTCCTTGTTCTAACCAGTTACTTGGGTCAGAAATGGCTTTGTGATTGCTTCCACAAAACAAAACTCAGGATCACTCACATACACTCAAAAGATTCATTACAATCTGCGGGGACTGACATGCCAATATCAAAGCATAATCTGTTTTTCTGGTTTTTGATCACGATGTCTGGGCGATTAGCTTTGATTATTCTGTCTGTTTATCTTGTAAAGTCACATAAAATTTCTATAGGTAGTATCCCTTTAACCGGAACTGGGTGATATTCGTAGCAGATTTTTGTAGCTTCCTCCCCATAAATGCTGCATATTTTCAATTACCGTTATTGACCCTATCTATCATGACGACTGTTTATACAGTGGGAGCCTACACCGTGCAACCTGATACAATGTGATCAACTGTTTCTAGATATTTATCACAGAAACGGACATTCGTTGAGGTGCAGTGTATATCGGTTCGGAACTTGTATTCGGGAAGCCGAGTTCGAATTCTAGTTGAATTCCTTGCATCCACTTACTCGCGAATACCTTTAGGAAAGGTATTAATCCATTTATTCCTTACAGTTATGGGTTAAACAACAGAAGAAGTTGTGTTCTATAGCCTTGACTGGCAACCAATCTCCCGCAGAAAGTAATGACAAACTACTGCGGGGTAGTCATTCATGTCTCTTTCGAGGTATGATAAACTAAGCGTGTATAACGTATAGCACATAACTGACTGACTGATCACAGAAAATGCATTTCGGTTTAACAAGATTTTAGCATATGTGCTTGGTAATTTATATTTAGCAAGTCTTGTCCCGTGCAGGATGAATAAATCCTCGGGTTTTCATACTTTAACCCTGCTCTACGTAAACACTGATGGATACGGTGTTTGTCTACTACGATCACTAATACTACTATTATTGTTGTTATTATTAATGCTCTTGTTGTTTAATAAAAAAACAAGAACAATAAAGAATCTGCACAAACACATGTAGAATGTTTGAAAATAATGCGCGAGTCAAGAAAAAACGATCAATTGAAAGAAGGCATAATGTACAGTTTTCAACAAGAGGAACAGCATATGATATGAACTATCAATTAGACGTATTAATACCCCGAAATTTAGAAAAGTTAAATAGCTAAAATATAATTTTACCGAGGATGGATAATATGACACCGACGACAAAAGATATGTTAGAATAACAAAATACGCTGTCAAAATTCAATTTGAAAAGCGAAAACTACTAAACTGCCATGCAATATCATCCTCTAGTACGATAATGAATATGGAATTATTTCACAACAAAGAAAAGACATTACGTAACAGAAAATTGATTCGCCAGGAGACTGAGAATAAAAGATACTGAACATATGAGCACCGAGAAAGTATGATAAAAATGGGCACAAAAATAATTTTTTTTTATCTAGATTCAAAAAGAAAGAATTGAAGTGTCCAGTGCACAGAATGAGGAAAGAGGCATTTAAGAATTTGACACATGCAAAACATGCTGAAGGCAGGTGTGTCAGAATAAAGCAGTGAACAAACTACTTAACACGCTTATTGAAATGAATGCTAAACCGGAGAAAGCGAAAAAACAAAACTGATAAAAACATAAAATAAAATGGTAGAAAATTGTAAAAGACATGTTTACACACGTACTGGTTAGTCACAGTACATAGAAGCAGTTATAAGTTATCATAATCAGTATAGAACGACATAAAAATTTCGTTATTTGTATTTAGTAAAAGAAATTGAAGTGTCGTTTCATGATAAAATACATTTTTTAATAAATATATTATACCCATTCATCGCAAGCAAGGCAGAACCCCCAATGGTGCACAGTGGGTTACAATTAGAAAAAACACAAGGTATAAGGGATGTCGAAAAAAGAATAAGCGACGGACGTGAGTAAAGGAAATAGGAGATGGCAATTGATGTTGCATTTCAACTTTGCTTGTTTCCCTGATATCTAGAAATTTCAAACGGAAGGGAGTTCCACAAACGGAAAGTATGAGAAAAATATTGTTAAAATAGAATTGAAGGTAACATTTAACAACTTCAACGGGAAAAGTTTAGGACCCTGATGCCATTCTAACAGCACGCTTAAATACAACTTGCTAGGTTATCAGAAAAAAATTTAATCAGAACAGGCGCCATGAAATTACTTGTAAAAAAACAAAATAAAAACATTAACGTAAAACTATGTGAAGCTTTTAAATTTATATGGGGAACAGGAATTTTCACAGAGAGATAATGCACAGACAGGAAAAATAAATCGACGTTTTACGATTTTCAACTTCAAGCGTTCATCCATTTTCTTCTTTTTTTTACAACATTCTTTCCAAGCTCTTAAGTCGTCATTATGGAAATTGTTAAAACAAAACGCGGAAGCAGAAAGCTTTTTTTTTGCGAGATACGTCTATATTGTTGACATAACCTGAGCATCTAAAAGTTATACGTGATGCGAACAACAAAAACGGTGCAACGGAAGACTGAAAACCATCGATGATGTAATTATCAGTATGTTTTCGAAACATTTACATTTAATAACACCTAAGATTTTGCAGACAGTTCAGAACAAATGGATGAGAACATGCACTTGGAAAGATTTAAATCATCGAACAATTTTCCTGCCTCTGAATTGTATTTCAGCAAACGAGTATACATTAGTGGAGAAAAAATAAATTAAATCTTTTTTAAATTATATAGCTACCACGGTACTAATATAGCTGAAAGATAACCTTAAAGTGATTTATTTTTAGAGATATCTGATTTTTACAGAAAATAGTTATTGTCGAATTATTTAAACAGTAGTTGTGGTTATGTTAAAATGTTTCAGAAAAATATTTATTTCTTGTGACTTATACTATAGGTTTGGGAAAAACATATTTTCTCTTTTGTCAAATGACTAGTCACATTCGATAACTTGATGCAGTTAAAAATAATAATAATAATATTAAATCAGCCAAAATATTTGTATACCTGCCAGGGAACAATAAAGATTGAGACAATAGTATTCCCAAATAATATTTGTGTTGCTAACAATCACAAATCCAAGTAGTGGAATTTGCTACATTGTAACAAAACTAATATTATTTGTATTGTTCGGTCTGTTCTCCTAATATTTATTGCCATGTTTACGACGTCTCGATCGTTGTACGTTCCGGTCTTCTTCACGTAGTAAGAATTTCGAATCAAATCTTTTATTTCGATCACTGGATTATATTATTATCATTCCATGCGTGATGCTACAACTGGTAGCCATGAAGCTATCTCTCTTTAACATAATGCTTAAGAAATTTGTTCACCACTGTGTTAGTCTGGTATTGAACTCAGAACTATTAGGGTCAAATCACTTAAACTAACCAACGTTTATATCTACTGGGACATGTGCCCGAAAAATACCTGAATCTAAAATAGAACATTTCAGGGGTTTTCATGAATAATTGTACATTGGCACTTTACAGTGAATGTAAATATTTCTGTCTATTTTGCGCAAAAAGACATCATCTGTACATACAAATCTGATGTTATGGGCGTGTGTAATAAACTTGATTTTCAGATAAATACATGTAGCTGTCGATCAATAACATTTAGGGGAAATTGTCGACCTCTGTAGTTTATATAATTATCCTTTGTGATGATATGACCACCAGAAAAAATCAGAATTTCAAAACAAATATTTCTAAATTCATGGTGCTGTATGTAGGGTAATCTCTTTTGTTCTCTGTTCTTGTTAAAATTTAAGTAAATATCAAGCATATTTTGCTAAAATATTTGTAGTTTCTAAAAAAAGACGTTAAGGAAAATGCGATATATATATATATATATATATATATTTATTTATTTCATCAGAGTCAAAGTTACTTTTGAGACAGTAAATATATATTCCCAGAAAATTAATTATATATTAAAATTATCTGAAAAAAATTTGTAATAATAAATAATACTTCAAATTTGCCCTTGGCTGTAACTATGAACAATCGCTCTAGTATGAATGATATGAAATTTGGTTTGATTTTTGGTAGAGGTATTTTTACTTTCTATTGCAATTTATTTGAAGCCAGAAGTAATTTTTAGATTTTAATATTAAAACGACTGAGATTGGAACTACGCTCATTGATTTCACAATCCATTATTCATTACACCTCTCGAACATTTAAATTTGCAACACTTGTTATTTCCAAGTGGCTACCCATCTAGGTACTATTCAGATTCGGCATTGCTTAACTTTGGTGATTGGACTAAAACTAGTGTTTCGATGTCGTACAAGAGTAAAACCCTATTTGACAGTGCCTTTGTTTTTCTGCATGTAGCGAAACGCATTTTGCCATGAATTGGAATTATTATTCTGACTCGAAAAGAAAACTAAATAATATTTTGTTTTGTTCTGAGTGTATACTTCTTGAAACTAACATTTGGTTACAGCTAAGAGTCAAAGACCTCGTCCAAAAATCCAATTACTTCCTTATCTCGAAAGAAGGAGCAAGAGAAAAATAAACAATTATTGCGCATATCATGAAATAGGCTGAAAAGAAAAAGAAAACACTTATGAGCTTCTCCACGTTTAATGTCTGTAAAATAATCGTTCACAGAGTCAATAAAGAAACAAATAAAAATATTTCTTGCTTATTAGACATCTATTGGAAATCGATTATTGACCAAATGTATTTGAACGGTTAGAAAAAGGACTAAAATTCAAAAGAGACATATAGCAAATAAATACTAAAGCTGTGGTGGATGTAGCAAAGGATTGGCATATCCCCAAAGAAAATGATTGGAGGGAAATTTACTTTAATGAATTTATTTGCCGATATTTTATACCTTTCTTATTTTATACAGAAAAACGACAAAAAGAATGTGACAAGCAATGAAAGTAAAAAATAAAAAATGGAATGGAAACAAGACAGCTAAGCAGAAAGAAATACAACGAATGCATAAATCAAAAATACAGATACATGCTTTAATATGTATAAAGGCCAGAAGCAACGGAAACAAAAAAACATGAAATGTGGTAAAAAAAGATGAAAAATGTCTTAAAAGAAATATGATTTAATAATAAATCATTGATTTAGAATGACGAATAATTAAATCATTTTTCTCATATCTTGGCCATAGGTAAGTATAATTAAATGTCTGTCCAAAAAACCATCCCAATTGTGGCAATAATTTTAACCAAGTTTTGATAGATAGAGACATGTCCGCTACCTGATGTAGAAAATGTTTTTTTTTCTGATCACAGTATTTATTATTCATCATAATATCATTCGTGTCAATGCACTAAATTCACTGTTGAAATATTAGCCGTATTAATCGAAAAACCAACAGTGAAATTTCCAGATAAAAATTAGTTAATATTATATATTTACTTACAAAATTTCAAACTTTGTTCTGTATACGGATATAAACTTTCTAGATTACCCTGCAAACATTACTGGGCACTTTCAACTGACTTATTTAAATGTGGCTGCAGAATGAAGGTAAGAGTAACTTCCTTGTATGTATCTATACAATTATCTTTGTGCCCATAAATCTTTATGTAAATTACGTTCGAGAGCAAAGCCTATTATCGGGTAATTGGAGGTTATGTGAGCTTGGGACCAATTTTTAATTTCTTTTGTTCCCAATATTACGATGACAAGTAATGGTAGTATCTGTTGTGGCCACAGCTAATGAAAATAATGAGCTTCCAAACAAAAGAAAAAATAATATGAAGTTAGGAAAATAAGTTTTCTTTAGGAAAAAAAAAAACAATACGTATTACCAACAGCACCTATTCATACTAAAATTACCAATAATACGTAAGTATAATATACATTTAAT
The DNA here is from genome assembly GCA_037127315.1 of Ascarosepion bandense. Taxonomy (NCBI): domain Eukaryota; kingdom Metazoa; phylum Mollusca; class Cephalopoda; order Sepiida; family Sepiidae; genus Ascarosepion; species Ascarosepion bandense. The sequence continues at coordinate 1,482,677 of JBBBDQ010001401.1, forward strand.
AAAAGTTATACAATTTAGTTCAAATTATTTATATTTCGGTATTAATTAAGCGATAGAGACTGATATACCGCTAAACAAATGAAACAACACATTTTTATGAGTGTGCAAAGTTAAATGTAAACAGTAGGTTTTGTATCGACTATAGGTACACTAATGCCCATAATTATTAGGCGACCCCTGGTTTTTAAGAGGAATTATGCATTTCGTACTATTTTAAGTAGATAATTCTAAATGAAAATAAAATGGTTCATTTGTTATTATTAATTTGCAAAATTTTACAAGGCAATGAAGCAAAGATAAACTCGTCCAAATCACACTAAATTTTCTCCCTTCATTCATTGATGAATCTGCAATATAGGTAATTATTAAATATTTGTAAATTCTTTTGATGCGCATGTTATTGCGTAATAAAAAAGAACCATTCTATTTTTATTTACAATTATTCATTTTGCAATAAATACTAAAAAATAGTATGAAATACATCATTTTCAAAACACTGCGGTGGCCTAATAATTATGGCCGGCAGTGTAATTTAACTTGACATTGCTTTTCTTTACGATACGGAAACACGTACATGGATATATAATTAAATCGAAAATATAGTTGTAAACATTTAAAAATGCATATGACATCAGTTTCATATGAATAATGCTTTAGAGCGTAAATTCTGGCCTTCCTCTCTTACTATAGGTTAAATATCGATGGCCTCTCAACTCGGGTGACATAATGAGAATGAAAACTGAATATAAACGATGGAGAAGGAAATATGCTGAAACTTACCAAAACCCTCGCAGTTCACGAATAATGAAATGATACAAGATACTACATTAATTTATTTAAAAAAATGCTTTGTTGAAGTTTAAAAACGAAACTGCAATCATAAAACTTCGGTTGATCTATGACATTATAAAATGTTGTCCGAGCCTGACTGACATTTAGGGCGAAAGGCAAAAACAAATAAATATACAGTTTCATAAATATAGAGGGCGTCTACTCAAATATGAATATCCACTAATAACTCTGTTTAAATTTATAAAAACGTAGTGCTTTGTACTTTCATACCAATAATTGTAATGCAGTAGCTATTCATCAACAAATGTATCAAGCTCATATTTTATCTGCTTGCTTTAATCAATGATTATTTTGTCGCGATACCATAAACTAAGAGGCACGACAAGGACTGAAAAACTAATTGTCAAACAGGTTAGATTGCAGAGTTATATCCATCGATGAGATACTTTGATTTTCTGACTGGTTAAAAATCCTTTAAGCTGTTCAATATGAAATATTGTTATTCTTGATTATTAGGGCGATTCAATTTGAAATGTGAATTATTGAAATTATCTTCATCACTGCAATTTTGGATAGCTCTGATTGTGTTTTTGTCATTGGGATTATACGTACATAATTTTCTAAGTCTCCATAACTCCAATAACCTAATGGGCATGCATACTTAAAAAGAAATTAAAAAAAACAAAAAACAAAAAAACACAAAGTAAAAAAAAATCTGCAAATCAATGAATCATTTTATTTAGAAAAACACAGACTTAATAAATACCGAAATATAAATAAGTAAAATAAATAAATATCACAGCAGAAACGATGCAATAAACTAAATGTTAAATGTAAAACAGTAATAAAAAATAATGACAAATCGTAAATTCGGTCTATATATATATATATATATATATATATATATATATAACATAACTTCAAAAGATTCCCTTTAGATACAAATTATTCACATTTTGAGTGAGAGAAAAGATTAAATAGAGAATGTTCTTCCCCAAAGACTTGGAAAATAAATGTCAATTATGGAGAATGATTTAAAGAGAACATCTCAATACTCCCTATCGAACTTTGAAGAACTGCAACGTAAATGTTCTACGTAATGTTGGCTAGGACAATAAATATATATTAATTACGTGTAGACTCAGACGTCTTCCAAACCCTGAAGCAATATAGGTTAGAATTATTTATAGACATGCACACAGACTTACATTCAACTAAGTGCATCTGCACACCTAAGCACATACTCATAAATAGACCGGTTGACGCAAAATCGTGCGCAATGGTTTTTGAGAATGCGAAGAAAGAAAATATTGGCGAAGTTAGACATAATGAGTAAAAGACTACGTAGTTCGAATTCCAATCTAGGTCGTTTCATTCAATTATGCACATATACTTTTGGGAAAGTTATTACTCCATCTTTTCACCCTCCGGCTATGGGTTGAATAGCATGACAAAAAGGTTTATATAGCCTAGATTGGCAACCATTCTACCGCAGAAATTAATGGCGACCTATTGCAGAAAAATCTTCTGCCTTATCCGTCATGTCTCCAAAGATACATCATTGGCTAAGGGTGTATAATATACGGCAGTAAATTTAATGATATATATTCGAATGCATATAAAAAAGAAAGTGCAGATATGTGCGTATTGGTGTGTGTGTGTGTGTGTGTATATATATATTAAAGTGTAAAATCTATGTATTTTACATCAATCGTTACTTTTAGTTTATATATCTATTTGAGTAGTATTCCTCGTTTATTAAACAGTTTTTACTTTGATTACAGGCTCGCCCCTTTCGAGTAAATAAAGATAATGTGCCCTACAGCAGGATTCAATCTTGAATCTTCCTTCGAATATGGAACCACCGTCAGATTCGTCGTGCGTTACACCATTCGATTACGGAGAGTCTTATGAAAAAGAAATATTTTATTTCCTTAAAGCAACCATTGATAGACTACGGCCTGCAGGTCGCATGTGAGACATTTGATCTTTTAGAATGATACATGTAATTTCATCAGAAAAATATTGTTTGCTAAAATTATGTTTTGTTTTTTTCTTTCATTTTTTCTGATAGATAACCACTATATCATGCGAAAACAATGATTAAGTGCTATGTTTGTTGAATTTTGTAACCTTTTTGGTGAATGTGACCTTTTCATCAATTTAAATCGTTGGCGATTTTTACTTAGGAATATCATATGTATAAATATATTTTTCGTTTGAAATAGGTAACATTCATATGAGGCTATAAGATGCGGTTAATGTTTTGTTAATTCGGTCTTGTGTCACACATATCCGAACTCCCTACAGCTTACAAGTTTTATTCAGAATTATCAGAAGGTTTTTCATCGGAGATTGCGTTGCATGTTGGAATGTTGAATGTTTGGATCGGTGTGGATTTGTTAAAATAAAAATTTATTAAAAGGAAAGAATAACAAGAATAGGTATCAGTTAATGTTCAATGAGAAATTTAAGGGTATCAAGAGTTGTAGAAAATTTTTGCAGTAGTAATTTGTTGGCAAGAATGCATACATACGTATATATGTATGTATGAGCGTTTGTTCGATAAGAGTGTCTTTTAATGAAGAAGTAAAATGTATCAGAACACGAGAAAGAAGGAGAAAAAGAACAAATGTGACACGACATTACCTCCGACTCTGTAGAAATCAAATAGCTGCCTTCTTTTTGTTTCCTTTAAGTAATCTACTTATTACAACAGACCAAATGTATATAATATAAATAATGATAACTCCTTAACACAGAAACTTAGATTAAAATTATTTTACATGCTGACTTAATTTGAATTTGAAAATTATTTTGCTTAAAAGGGGATGTCTAACTACAGAATTTTGCGCTTATAGATATAACAGCACTTTTGAGTTAAAATTACATGAAATAATTTGATATCCAATTTTCTGGGATAAATTTAAAATATAAAATATTTAGAAAATATTAATGAAAAGAAATGCAATAAAGAATAGTAATCTGTATAATAATCGAAAAAGTTGCATTCTGAGGTAAAATACCAGATGTTTTAATTTTTTCTAAAATAGCTACATGAGTCTGATGGATTTCATTAAAACGCAATTCATCTGAATGCACATATTCCTTTTTTTGGTATATATAATATTGATCTAAAGTAAATCGTAAAAAGTTTTTTAAGCATCCAATATATTTGTCATGAATTAGTTTCCATTTGAAGATAACTGCTCATATATATGTTACGAAAAATCTCGAATTTAAAAAAAAAAAATATTGAATTTATTTGTATGAACATTATTTTTAATCGATGCTTGTATTTGAGTAGATATTCTGTTTTTATTCAAACAGTATATTTATATATTTATTTCTACCGGCCTGATTATTTGCGGTATATTTTGTACGATAATGTGCCTGAAAATCCTGCCGAATGACGCACATTTTCTTACAAAATTTACCGTAAATAATTTCGTTCAATTCGGGATTTTGGTAATATATATATATATATATATATATATATATATAAATATTTATCTTCAAATGTAAACTAACTCATGACAAATATATTGGATGCTTAGAAGCAATTAATTTCATATATATATATATATATATATACATACACAAGTATTGTTGGAATAATATTCCTTGTCAAAAGAAACACTATTTTTAAGAAAGTGTTCAATACAAAAGCAGAGCTAATAATATTTTTTTAATATATATATATATATATATATATATATATATATTGTCATCCGCAGACTGGTCTGTTTCGCAGTATCACAGCACATCTTTACAGTTAGACATGCGATTGCCTCAAGCCAGGATTAAAACCCGACCGAATTGACATCAGTTGGCGATTCTACCACCGAGCTATGAGCTTTTCGTAGAAGAAGGCGGACTTTTAGCGTGTTATATACAATGTAACATACATCTGTAGCTGAGTGTGTTCAAATTCATTACTGAATGAATGATGTGTAGATGCTTGAGTAGCTACTGTTTTTTTCAAAGTCTACCATTCCTCTACAATGCACAATCAGGGAGTGAGACAGTAAATAGTCATATATAATGTGGGTGAAATTGGGTGTGTGTGTGGGTGTGTGTGTGTGTGTGTGTGTGTGTGTGTGTGTGTGTGTGTGTGTGTGGTGCACTTGTATTAGGTTGTCCCAAAAGTTCGTAAACACTTGCGAAATGGATCTATCTGGTCCAGCGCAATCGAGACAAGCGACGGGTTCAGAAAAGGCAAGAGACCCATTCGGTTCCAAAACAAGATCAATTCGGCAAGAAAGTCATGTTGTGTGCTTGGTGTAATTTTGAAGGAAACATGCATTTTGAATTGGTTCCGAATGGTCGTGACATCAGTGCCGAACTTTACTGTCAGCAACTTGAGCGGGTCTACGAAAAGTTGAAGCTAAAGTACCCGACTCTGATCAACCGAAAGCGCTCTTTGATGCAGCAGGACAATGCCAAGCCACACATCGTCAGGAAGATAAAAGACAAGTTTGAAGATCAGGACGGCGTTGTGGTTCTGCCACATCTAGTCTACAGTTCCTGACTGTGTCCCATCAGATTACGGCCTTTTCCACTAAATGCAACACTTTCTGAAGGGCCGCCGATTCGACTCGTTTGATGAAGTCGAGGAAGCGTGTCAAGAATTCTTTGATTCGAGGCCGGCTGAATGGTATTTTGACCAGATCCGCAAGCTTTGAGATCTATGGCAGAAAGTCTTGGAAAATGATGGTCTTTATTTTGAGCAATAATTTTCGTTGTTTTTGCGAGTAAAATTTCAATTTTTTGCAAGTGTTTTCTGGTAACCTTAGATTACCTGGCGAGTAAAATTTCAATTTTTTGCAAGTGTGTACGAACTTTTGGGACAAACTAATGCAACTATTTATCATTTATTTAAGTGTCATGTTGAAGTGCAATGTAATAACCTTTTAAAGCATTTTTATTTAATTTTTCTACAGACTAGAATATGCCTCAAATAGAAAGATTTTATGTTTAACGAAGAAAATTCTTCTAGATCCAAATTTATATAGATATGTACTTATATATTTATTTTTATGAGAATTAGTTATAATATTAATAATAATTTACTTCAGGTTTGTCAGAATGATTTTCTAAAACCAAACGTAGTCCATGGGATTAGAAATAAATGATATTAATTTTTTTACAAAAGTAATTATTTCTTAAAAAATATTTTGAAATCATGATTTGTATTAATTTGTATAGCATGAATAAAATGTGACTTCGAAACATTCTTTAGTAGATAATTATCACCTTATAAACAAAATGAAGACAGTTAAACTGCAATTTAATAAATATCTACCAATATGATATGGAATGGCGGTGAATTTACACTTAAATGAAAATTAGATTTAAGCAACATTGTTTGAGTTCAGAGAAAGATTCCTAAAGACCAGTGACAGAACGTAGGCAATGAGGGAGTTACAAATAAAATGCGAACGAAATAAAAATTTGTTTTTATTTTAGAGATGAGGCATTTTGGTTATTTATATTATTTACATTTTTCAGATATTTCTCTTAATCTTTGTTGCAATAGTCACACTGTTTAGGTCATTGTACGCGGCAACCTTCTTCAGATGATTGAAACTTTGAACGGAACCATTTTTTGATCATTGTGGTAAATTTTAATTAGCTACTTCAAGATTTTATATTTTATCAGTTAACTATTTGCCGGTAATATTCTTTCGTTGAATATGTAATATTCCAAATATTATATTATGAGTACACAATTTTTTGCGTTAATTATCCGGCTTTTTGTAATCAATTTAAAACCATGTTAGTTTACCATTTTAGTTCTTCGTCAATAAAAATGTTACCGTAGTAGCATAGTGTATGTTTTATGTCGCTGCCGATAACAGATTTTAGCTCTTTGAAAAATCGCACTAACGATTCTAATTTCATACGGTATTCTTTTCCATCTTACAAATATTTTAACTTTTTTAATGTTGTGATTTCTTTAAAGGCTGTATATATATATATATATATATATATATTTGACGACATTCAGACTTCGATCTATTTTACAAAATACTTTCATAACCGTAAGGGAGGTCAAGTGCTATTCTATATTGAGGGTAGGTTAAGATTTGTATGGTTTACTGCTCTTTTGTAGTCACCAGAAATGCACAGATCCCTATCCTTCTTTATTAAAATTACTAACGGAGAGACCTTTTTGATTCCACCTGATAGACCACTTCCAAGTGGATCTTTTTCCAGTAATTTGTTTAGCTTTACCTCAATTATTCGTTATGGCCTAACATTTTATCACGGATCGGGCAATCTGATTCAATTACACAAGGCTTTTCCTTAAACTTGATTCTAATTTCTTTAAAACATTGTTATCAAATTCAGGTCACTTACTGTATATAGATGCATATCCAAGAAAACATTATTGATTCAGATTTTTAATAGATCTTTTTCTTTCGCTTTTCAATGAAAAAACATCGATGCGCATCACTCTTCATTTTGTTAGATCATGTCTACTTTTCTTTTTGGATTTGCATATAATTTTAAAATGATTCATTCTGAAACATTTTTGACACCTTTTTTATGTGCCAGATGTGTTTGCTCCTCTCTTTCATGTTTATAAGCACCCCATGTGCACGTTACTCCGTATTTTTCTCTGTCGAGTATATATCAATTTCCTTTGAGAAATCCTTAACATTTGTTGAATGAAAGTTTTGAACCAGTCCTTGTCACTGAAGAAATTCGACACACTGTTCTACTTACCAAGTTATAACTGCATTAAAGTCATTTACCGAGACTCAATTTGAGATCCGTTAACAAATTGCATTTGATAAAATTTTCTTCTATTGACTGTTGATCCGATCCCGGTTGCTCAACTTACAATAATTGATAACCTTTTTCAGTCAAATAATTTTTCAGTGATTGTTTCATTCACTTTTTGACAAATGGTAATGAATTCTAGTCTCTCTGTATCACTAGCTTTTTCTTATGTGATGTGATTTTGTTTGTTTGTTTTTTTAATATTAGCTGACTTACATTGTCGAAAGTAAATTCTTCATCTGGGTGTGCAATTACTAATACTTTCATAAAAACGTCACAAACTGAATTTGAACAAAATATTACTTATCTGGATTTATTCTGGAACTGATTTCAAATCCTTCATCTGTTTACTCTAATTGCTTCATTTCTAAGCTACGCTTGTGTTTACTGGTAATTATCAAGTGATTATTGTTGATACGGTTCTTTAAATATCGGCAACGCCAATGTTGTGTAGTGTTACTACTCCACGGGAAATCGTGAGCACTCAACTACCTCATGTATAATAGCTGTAGTTATATATACTCTTGGTTAATTCTTATGAATATATAACCTATGTAGCGAATGAATATGTAACCTATGTAGTAATGAATATTAGGGCTGAGGAGAGGAACACTTTTGAGAAATAATTAATAAGTTGTTTAGTTTTTTAATGTGTCTTGCTATTTCAATAACACTTAATTTCTTTTTTGTTTTTCGACTTCCAGAGAGACAGTTCCCAATCAAATATCTGTACCTGATTCTGACCTTTCCAATATAAACTCTACTTCGTGTAATATTGATAGAAAGCATGTGTAATATTATTTTTAATTATAATAAGTCAAATTAAATGTGAAAATCAATGAAATAAAGGAATATGATATTTTTAAGTATATTTAAACATTAATGCATCTGAATATCTTATACAATATTCGGATATTTTTATGACAGTGTTGCTATTGGTATCAATACTAACATCTTCTATATATTTCTTTTAAATTATCATCGGACAAATAGGATTTTGTTTTATCAATTTAATTATTATTATTAACATCCTGATCATCATCTTGTTTTATTTCTGTTGTATACATATTTCCCCACGAATCCCAACCAGAGATTTAACGTCAGCAATAACTTCATATTTTCCACTGTTACTTTTATATTTAATTATATTTTGTACAAGAAATAAATCTATGATCACACATATTTTACAGAGGTGAACTTATTCTCAATGTGTGAGATGTAATTTTGGGTACAATCTTTTACCTTTTTTTGTGTAAGGCATGGGCTACCAAGAATCAGTGGAATATGTTTATCGAAAGCTTTTTCAATCCGAGGGCTCCAAAGCCAAATGCAATTATTGCTTTCTAATGGGCCACATTTTAAATTGTTCCTTTAGATTATTTGGATTTTGGTATAATTTTTTTAGAATTCCTTCAAAGATAGATTACAATTTGCAAAGACTGACATGGAAATAATAAAGCACATTCTATTCTTGTGGTCATGATACAAGGAAGCTTTGATCGTTATATCTAAGTGTAAAGATCCAAAAAAGGTTACAGGTTCTATGACTCTAACCTGGATTGGTAATGTTCATATCAGTTTCTCGAATTTTTCTCCTCGTAAAATTTACTCATTTCCATTACGATATTGGCCCACTCTATCATTCCGAATTCTATATTCAGTGTGTGCTGAACTATGCAAACTGAGACAATTGTTTCTGGATATCTATCAAAGGATCTGTGTTTGGAATAATGATTTTCTTCTGTATTTATGCTTGATGATTTCTAAATATAATTATTAGTCCCGTAAAGTAAGAATAAAAACTGATTTCAATTTTCAACACTGCATTACGTAACCACTGATGGTTTATCTGCATCAGTTGTTTGGTACGGACAGAATATTTATCATAAAGAATCTTATCGTGCAATCTTTTCTGCACTTAGCACCATGCATTTATTTTCATTTTCTTTTTTTACTTTCTTTCACGCTGCCGTAATAATATTTGTGTTTAGTTTCATTTCTTTACTTGCTTAAAATCGCTCTTTAAGCATGTAGACTTTCATTATTCCTAATAAAAGTTGAATTTCTTTTTATTTTATTTGACACAGATCAACTGCAGTTTCTATATATGCTTGACGACTGTTTATTGTGGAGTAATTATTATTATTAACAATAATAATCATCGTCTAGATCAGTTACTATGTTTATCAGTGTGCTACATTCTGCCATTACATCATATAAATAATAGAATTTTCAATTTACAGTGTGTGGGAAGAGGTATCAAAGATTTTATGTCCGAGCCGAAGTTTGATTTTACTGAGAGAAAGGAATCATCCATAATAAAAAAAAGAAGATAGATGAGGCGATAAAGTTCTCATGCATTTAACCACTGTTTAAATAACACTGAAAAAATTGTCACGGGTGAATCTTTTCATTTATACCCTCTTACGTCTTTAAATAATAAGATTCACTGATATTTATGATATTTATTGCTAGGGAGTTGAGCTGAATTTTTTAACTATGCAAGAGGGAAAGTATTTTAAATTCAGGACTTCTGAAATTAAACTATTCAATCGCTAAGTTCAGAATAATGAGAATTAATCTAGAAACAGTCAAATTTTCAAGGTTACCACTAATTATTGTTAATTTAATAATTATCAATTTTGAATAAGACATAAACACGCGAACGAAACAAGGTTAAAATACAAATAGATGACACCCAAAATGCTCCTTATTACACCTAGACATGGTGGTACATAAAAGGATATTTGCCACAATCCATCTTAATTACTGAGAACCAGAGCTCGTGTAATAAAGAATCATTTTTTATTACGAGAAATAACAGTGACAACTTCATTTTTTCTATTTTGCTTTACTGACGAATAATAATTCTGAACTTAATGATTTATTAAACATGTAGCAAGTTCTATGACAATACAATATCCGAAGCAATCCCCTTGTTGCATCGTTAAGAACTTGAGCATAATATACTTAAAAAGTAAAATTGCATTACAAATTTTACATAATGGAGTACAAATGAAGAAATTTTAAACTGACAACTATTTTTTCATTTAAACAACGTTAAACACTTCTATCTTCCATTCTATCTTTCTTATTTTCTTTGGTATTCTCACTGGACCAAGTAGCATCTATGATATATCTGTTTTCTCTTTATACGCCATGAAAATAAAAAACTGTTATTAATAATGTATTTTCAAATCGTAATGTACGTATGTGCCAACTAAAAGAAGGAACTATTATTATTAATCTTATTAAAATCATTTACATAATTTTGTTGAAAGTACATACATTATGGTAAAATTAAACAAGTCAAACTTTTTAAGAAAAGTAATGCACTAATACATGCGCAATTTAAATAAAATTATGATTTGATCAAGGTATCCAATCTTCGAAAACTGGTATCATAATTATTTTTATTACCTGGATTTTTATGTACAACAGAATATCCTGATACTACATCGTGTATGAAATTATTTTCATATATTTAACATATTGAACTTAAAATTCTGTTTGATATAATTCATTATTTAATATATTTTTTATTTAATCTGTTTGGCTTTGTAAATTTTGATCAGATATTTTATCTCAGCACATCCTGCAGATATTTTTGTTGCTGATTTTAATTTATCATTTTATTTCCTACGTTTATCCATAAATTATATCTCTGTTTGTAATCCCGTTTAACACGCGCGTTTGAAACAACTTTTTTCATGACAGATTATTAAAAAGGTTTTTGAAGTCATCCGCAGAAAGTATTACGCATTTTCTAATTTCCCACGCTATGTTTCAAAATATCGTATCAGTGTTTATATTCCTTTGTCAATGTTTGGTTTAAATTCAATATTTTAGTATTAAATATTGATAATAACTTCATGTTGAATGTTCAAAGTATAGCGTTATGACGTTAGTTAATATATAACGCTTCACGATACCAAAAATGTTGAGACTATGTTAGCATAATTGGCTGATCTGTGAATTCAAGCGCTTTTTGGTTAATATATTCGCCCTTACGGGAATTGTTATTTTAAAGGTAAAACATATTTGAGAAGATCCCGATTTATTTTTATACAATATGAATTATCTCTACTGACTAGCAGACACAGGCAGACACTGATATAAAATATATATGCAATCACGTTTGTGTATGTTTGCAAGTATATGTCTAATGTTTAAATGTTGGTATGTTTATAAGTGAAATGCTCTCAATATAACAGAGCGTTTCTTGTTATATACAGTTAACGTGTGCTCAGCACTTTACGAGATTGTCACTTTCAAGCTTGAATGCAATCTTCTGACCAAATAAAACTCGGTCTGAAGCCCCCTTTATTTTATAAAAGTTACCTCCGTTTACAAGTCTACGCCAAAATTTTAACAGTGATTGCATAATCAGCAGAATTATTTTGTAAGAAATGTTGCTTTTTTTCAGTCGAGCGCTTATAGGTTTATGCCGCTACGTTGGAAAGTTTTCTTGTTTTTAAATAAATGAGAAACATAACTTTTGATTAAATGATTCCTACCGACAAAGAGAAAAAGAAGTGAAAAGCAATTTAAATTTTAAAATTTTGCAGTTCGCTTAGGGCATATTTCCTTTTTTCTTAATGAGAGAAAAACTTCCCATAAAATGGAAGTTTTCATTAATCAGTCATAACATTAGGCCTGAAAAAATATCATCAAAGCCCATTTCGCCAACTTACAAATCTACTAATCGCCCATATATTGAATATTATTGCCATCTATCTCAATATATCATCATCACTATTGCTGCGCGGAGGTCTACCGTACCCCTCCCCGCACGTGACTATCGTGTTTTGATGCTAAAACGATGATTCTCAAAAATAGATGGAAAAAAATTCCAGTGATCTATTAGTGACATTCCTAGTAAATATACGAAGTGTTTATCGCTGAAATATATGTATTGTATTGGATAGTGTATTAATCTTTACCTCTCAATCTTAAACTGTATATAGATATATAAATATTACTATGGGGTTCAAATAATAATGTATACACATACAATAGAAATTTATAGTTCGATACTGAGATAGACATCACGGTATAATGTCACTCATATCTATCCTGGTGTTCTTCCTATTCTACTTGTCAAAATGCAAATGTTATGTAATGCAATTGACTCTGACTAGGCACCTCGATTTCAGTCAATTTCTAACCGATGTGAAATGAGTTCCCTCTATCTTTATATATATATATATATATATAGATAGATAGATAGATAGATAGATAGATAGATATAGATATAGATATATATATATATATCCGAGTGTATAAGAAGCGAAGAAAAATTTCCAAGGTTCAAAACATTAATTTAAAACAGTGCTAGATATATAAGGGCAGAATAAGAAAGTGTAATGTTGGAGAAAAATAGGAATAGATGCGATGAACTGGGAATGGTATTTATCGTGTAATGGACCTATCTTTCTTTTTTAATTGTACAACTATACAATTTTCTTATTTAAACTTAGTTTTTATAATTAATGCGATTTTGTATATTTACTAAACCCAAAGAAAATAAATCCTGCCATTAGGCCATAAAAGCTATAACATATCTTAATATTAATCTGTCTACAAAATTCCCTACAATTTCATTAATCAACACTATCTCCCACCCATTCCCGCTTTTTAAAATGCTAACGGACAATTTAGAAGAATTATACCCTCACACAACTCACCAAATATAAGAAAAGAGACTTTCCATTCTTTTCCACACAACCTGAGGAGATATTGTCAGTTTAATGTCGAAACAAAATATACACTTCATAGTGGATAAGAATTTGTATATGTTCTAAACTATAATATACTAATGACGTTTGCTCTGACGATAATCTTTCTTTGTGCATGTGACATCCATATCCCACACGCTTATTCGTGAATTAAGAAAATACAATCAGAACTTCTACTTAGAGAGTTCCTTTACTTGAACTACCCGCCAGTTAAAATTCCTTCCGCTTAATTACATCCCTGACAAAAACAATATTGAAAATATCAAATAAATCGTCAATCACTATCTCCCGTTTCTTGAATCCTGTTTATCTTTAGTGCTTTCATCAACAGTCCCCATATTCAGTCTTTTTTCTCATTTTCACTCCCTGTATCCCCTTGCACACTAGTGACATTCCTTCTTTCCTTGAATGATAAAATATCAAACATTCTTATTTGTTTAATAATAGTTTTTCTTATAGAGCTATAAATATCATCAACAGATTTTTTCCAGTACGCTACGACTACTCACACATGAAACATCAGTATCTGCTAGTTTACTATCAAAGAGTATATAAAATACAGAACTTGAGTTTGCCTTGCTTTATGAGACAAATTCAATAAGAATATTTTCTACTCACACATCGCTACCTTTATAAGGTAACTCAGTACTGTTTAGAACTCGAAATCAACGAAGTTTCTACTTACCAAACTGTGAAAAATATTCAGAAAACAATAGAAATTAAAGGAAAATTGATTGGATTACAAATTTTCAAATCTAAGTGTTGAGGATACGAACATATCTAAACAACATTGTCAAAGATGTAAAAATATTAGAAACACAAATAGTCACACGCCAGCTCAACAAATAATGACGATAAAATTAGCGACGTAACGTGATTAGTTTTAACTATGACATAATTTAATTTTAAATGTTAATTAAATTTTATTATTCAATTATTTCTGTTGTATAACTTTAGACTAATATTTAAAAAAAAAACGCAACTGAAAATTATCTCAGTACTATATGGCAAATCCTAAACTACTTTTTTTTAAAAATGTGATTTCGTTTCAGGACATAGGTTGTTATAGCTATCCACAACTTCCAATTTGTTAATAGGTGAAATTTGTCATGATTTGCTAGATAAAGTGGGGTGAAGTTCCTCTGTCTCAAAGGTGGTTTTGTAATAAATGCCCTTCTCTACCTCCAAAGTTGACCAACCAAGACAAAATTGTCCATTTTATAATACAAACGAATTCATATGCAGTGAATTAAGGGGAAATTGTTTCGTGGCTTCTCTAAGTATATTAAAGTGAAGGCAAAGTCATTTATAATGCATATGATATTGCACAAATACGTAACTTCAATAATTCTCTTTTTCTCTTCATTTTTATATATATATATATATATATATATATATATATATATATATATATATTGTTCCGCTACTGTATATTTATATACTGTGTAAAGTGGCAAGCCCAGAGTCTAGACCTGAATCTAATAGAAAATATTTGGAAGATGATTGAAGAAAAAGCGCAGGCAAAAAAAATCGAAAAACCGTAATCAACTATGGGAGTTATTGAAAAACGAATGGGAGGGAATTACTGCTGATTTTTTGCAAGATAAAGTCATTGAATATAAGGGGATGTTTGCAAATATTAAATTTTGTTGATATTTCTTCACAATCAAGTATTAACAAGATTGTTCCTTAACTTTTGTCCAGTAGCTTGTATTCTTTGTTTCATTTAATCTTTATTTTAAAAAAAAAACTATTATGTAAATTTTTGTAATTTTGTATGATAATTATGCATTACACCTTCATCTTTATACGGTAAATTGTCATTGCTAATCATGCATTACTTTTTAAGTAATGCACATATTTTTCTTTTATTTTTTTCAATTTTTCATATTATGGCCGCTACTATATATATATATATATATATATATATGGAAACAATCACACTTTTATGCAAATTTAGTTAATACGAGTGACAAGGTGCTGTGGTTAAGTGCTTTATATAATTTTTCATACAAAAATCTATAGGTAACATACTTGTCGGTAATGCAGATATAATATCATCATGCACCTGCAAAACAATGCTAAAGTTAATCGATGCCGTATCAATAAAACAAAGAAAGACGCCAAAACTCAGTAATATCAACTAAGAATACGGAAACAATATGCTGACTGTGTTTGGAAAATAAAACTTTATAACTATAAATACAGACATAAAAAGATCTGTGTCTTCAGATAAAAATAAAAATTATACTAAAAAGACATTGTGAGATAACATGAAGAATTATATAGGCATGTTAATCACTGTAACATGTAATTATATTTTCAAGAAACTTGCAATTACATATTTCGAAATCTATTGTAGTCTTACGAAAATAGAATATATAGACTGAAACAAGAACATAATATATCGTCTAAAATATTTAAAGCATGCATACTTTCCCAATAATAAATTTGAATAAATGTAAATGAGTAATGTTTGAAATACAAATTATCTGCTGGCGATAATTTATTTATATCTGATTAATAAGACGAATTAGAAAAAATTCAAAATCAAATAAATCGAGATAAGATAAAACTTATTATTTAGTTGCAATATTCTCCATATATCATACAAAAAACAAAGAAGCAGTAATTCATTAATGTATCACAACCGATTATCGATCAGAAAATGAATGTGAAATGTATGGCGATGGCTGAATTATTATAGAAACACACATGTAGTTTGTATTCAAAATACGTGTATTTATCATTTATTATAACAGTTATGTTACACAGAGGTACACAAAGGGTATTTAAAAATCATTTGAAAACAGAATAGCGCAGTAATCAATGAAATATCAATGCTAATGTGTGGTGTGGTGCAATGAATAACTGCTTGGAATACGAATTTGGATAGACGCGTTCGAAGTTTAGTCGGTATTGCTATTACGTATTTGCTCAAATACAATTGAGAATGGTATGACTCCCTTATTTTATGTCTTGAATAGCAGCAGAGACTGTTTTCCGCATCCTTTTTTGGCAACTAATATACTGCAAAAAGGAATGGGAATATACTTGGGGAAAAATTTGTCAAGAATGTCTTGAATTGAAACAGACATGATACCGCAAGCGTGTATCAGGTACAACATTTAATTAGCAGAATGAACATTCTTAATGACAGATGTGTGAATTTCAGATTATACGAATTTTAAAATTTAATTATTTTCATCACAAGTGAGTCAACAATACCACTTGGATACAAGAGGTTACAGGGAGGGAAAGAACATGATAAAACTTGAGGAAAAATACAGGAACAGAATTGAGAAAAGTACAATATGGATGTGCGTTGTGGTACAATGAATATCGGCTCGGAACGAGAAGCCGAGTTCGAATTCCAGTTGCAATCCATTGTATTCACTTACGCGCAAATACCCTTAGGAAAGGTATTAATCCGTCTCTTCCTTCCAGTCATGGGTTAAATAACAGGACAGGTTGGATTCTATAGCCTTGGTCGGCAACCAGTCTACCGCAGAAAGCAATGGCAACCTACTGCGGGATAATCTTCTGCCCAGTCAGTCATGTCTCTATCGACACATGATCGCCCAAGCGTGTATCACGTATGGCACTTAGCTGACTGACTGACAATATGGTGATTGCATTTAAATTTTTAAAGAAGGTAAATGGCAGGAAATCAAGAAATCGGAAGAGAGTTTCATAAGCCAGAATAGTTATAAAAGCAACTATTAGAATAGAATTAACGCTTGCATATAGTTGAGGCGTTGTTGCCAATCTACTAGTAGACTAAAATTCTTGACGACATACCACGAAGAACAGTCCATTCGAACATTTTCCTCTGAAAATCTTGAACATATGTTTTACATAATTTATTTAATTGTATATATGTTTTCATTTCCCCTCTATTTTATCACCCTCGATAATTGTTTACACGCCTCTGTTCCCCCACCTTTTTGCTCAAGTGAATATTTTTTCGTTCTTTGATCACTACCAACGGTTCTCAACTGAGGTGTTGTTGGCGAAAATGATCCCTTGAGAAATGTTTCCTTTGTGATTTTAAAGCAATTTACAGGTTTTGTACCGTGAAACATTTTTGAAAATTTTGTAATGAAAACAGAGAGACGACACGTCACGTCGGTCGGAAAATGACTGAAGTCGAGATGTCAGATCAGGATCGATTAAATTACAGAACCACATTTTTAAAAAATCTCGGAAAATAAGTAGGACAACTAAACCAGGTATGAGAGTAATATTCAATTATGAACAAAAGCCCAATAGAAATGTTGATGAGAACTATCTGGCCCGGCACAGCGAACTAAATTTCCTAGTGGTAATAATATTAATTGATCCAATATAATCCCTCCACTTTTTGCCTGTGTAAAGCTTGATTCAAACCCGGTGCAAAATGTTGCATTCCTGTAGTTTGGCATCAGCCTTGCTGATGACAGGGAGCAAAAATCCTCTCTGTTGAATAACAATAAATAAATGTTTTGGTATTGACCTGTTAAAACTAAATTGGACGTCGTTTTTGAAAGCAGTTATCAGTTCTACTTTACTAAAGTCTATTAAAAGTCTTTAAGATATTTATGGCCATGGTTCCGGTTTTAAGCTTTTTTTCAAGTTTTATAGCAAATTATGTGATGTCTATTAACACATCAGTGTTAGAGTTGGAGAAACTGAAGCCATATTGTTTATTGAAAAGGAGAGCAGATATTTCAGCGATCCACTGTTGATCAAAGATTAATGCTTTGCAAAAATCATTTCAACAACTAACAGGTAGATAATTTCGGGTGGTAAATGTTACTAAAGATTTCTTAATTGCAGAAATTACAGAGGTGAACTTCCAAAATGTTGCAAAACATGAAGTAACGATATATTTATGAGAAAGTTGGAAGAGAACAGGGACCTTTTCAGAAGCAAATTTTGTTATCCAATTTTCTGTGTTTTGTGAGGAGTTAACATAAAATTGATCAGTTAATAGATATAGTTGCATGTTAGATATAGAGCAAAAATAAATTATAACAGATGAAGCAATGGGTATCAAATGCAACAGAAAAGGCACAGAAAAATTAGATTAAATAGAATATTTCACTGGATAGAAGTGTCACAGATCAATAAGTGTACGATAACCCTGGAAAGATAAGACCATTTTTCTTTTACCAGTTGATATGTCATATTATCTGATGAATAATTTATATATATATATATATATAGGAACACGTGCGTTAGCATCCAAAGGCGAGAATCAGTTTTATGAGAAATGATGATAGCTTGAGCTTTACATTTGGCATTAAATCAGTCCGTCAGTTTTTGTGGTGGACTTCAATGTCCACTTTTAAATTCATGTAGCTTCTATCGCTGATACTGATCTCGTTAAACAATAATTGAAACACAGTGAAATTATATATCTATTAACGATGTTTTTTCCTCTAGGTCATTTTGTTTTTTTCATTTTTTAATCGATGATTTTATTCAAGATTTACACATGTTTAAGGTTATTTTCCCCATGTTTAATTTTATCTTCTGGCAATTTTCTGTTCCTTCCAAAAAAGGTTTTGTTTTATATATATATATATATATATATATATCATTGTTGGGGATCCTAAGAATGGGAAGGCACAAAATAATGACCAAGAAACCAGATATCGAGGTAGAAAAATAAGTATATTAAACGTAAAGATACAAACGTAAACGCAGGTTAGTAATCCAACAATACGATTAGTAAGAAATATATATAAAAGTCTTCAAAATGTAACCGTAGTAGATTTAGTATTTTCACGTCTGAAACTGACGGGTTCTGCGTCGTAATCTCTTGTCTGAGTAAAGCTCAGAGCTACTATGGACTACTAACTCTATTCTCCGTGAAACGTCGCTATCTGACGGTATCTGTGGAACTTACGGATATCTTGTCAGCTGTCGAACTTTGACGGTAACTAAAGTATCTCACTATGGCACGAGTATATGTATGCTCAACTCGAATCTATTATCATGCTAAAAGGGGAGACCCCACAACAGTTATGGTTCTCGTTTTCTTAATATTTTGCTTGTCATGTAGAAAACCATAAAATATCTATGTAGTATATAATTTCATTGTGGTAACAAAGTAACTAAAAGAAAAACAAAATTAGTAGAACCAACTCCTCAGTCCCAGATTTGCTCTGATTTTGCAACTGTTTGTACAAAATCTCAGCACATTTAGCATTGTCTTAATTCTCTTGGAATTCCCATTAAAGCTATTTACGAAAACACCTGGATTCATGTTCGAATGTCTTACAGCAGACATGTTTGAATCTGCTAACTAAAATCTAATATCATAAGGATGCAGACAGAAACTTATATATATATATATATGTATATAAAATTGTCAAAAATATCACTCTTATTGCATCCTCTTCATCTCCACTTTTGAAACGCATTCGTCTTATTGTCATGTCCTTTTCATTCGAAATCAATCATAGTCCTTGCAGGTGGTTGTATCTTTGTCCATTTGACGCAAATCTTGTATCACAAGCGCATTCTTATACATTTGACATTAATTTTCTTTGAATATAATCTCTCTTAATACCGGGATGCATATCATTGTATATGAAACACAATAATTATTGTTTATATTTTTTTACCGAATGACAATAACCAAAATAATCATGCTGCTAGAATTTTTCCACTTACAAAATTAAAGTGATGTTCAGAATAAAAGCGCCACCAGGAAGTTTTATTATTTCTTGAAATAAATATTTTTACCGTAGAAAACTAGTTTAGAAATAATAGCTATACTATATCAAATCAGCGCGGTCTCGGTGAGGAATCATGACGTCATTTTTATCTGATACACATGAGTAGCATGCTTTTCTTTTTCAAATAGATCAGTGTATCATCAGATTTGATATATTGGATATTTTCTGTTAATTCACTCAAAAAAGTTATTCATCACAAATAAATGGACCTTATACTAAATAGAACTCACTGAATATCATGTCAGAGCGGAGCCCTTTAATTGAAATCCAGCTGGGTTGATATATTCGATAGCTTCAAACATGAGAGAGTCTGTTGCCCTATTTTTAAGTCCTAATTTTGAATTTTATAATTTCAAAGAGTGCAAAAAATGTAATCCAGTGCAAAAACAAGTTTGACTTAAAATTTATGGATTTTGGGATTGAATTGTTGTGCAACATATATCGCCTCAGAATGAAAGATTGACGAGTAGAGTTAGAGTTCCAGTTGAATTCGTTGCATTCACTTACGATTTAATGCCCTTGTGAAAGTTACTAATCCATGTTTCACCCTGAAGTTATTGGTTGATTAGCAGAACAGATTAAATTCAGTTGGTAACCAATCTACCGCAGAAAGAAATGGTAACCTCCTGTGGGAAAATATTCTGCCTAGTCAGTGATAGATCGAAAGAGAAATGATCGCCCAAGCCAGTATTTTATCACGTATGAGACTTGACGGACTGCCTTACATTATTTAGGGTACATTTACAGAAAACTCAATATATATTTGAATTTTGTTTTGCTTTCCATTTATTTTTAAATTTTAGCATATATCCAGGTATAATTTCTAGTGATTTGAAAACATTTTATTTGTAAAAT
The DNA here is from genome assembly GCA_037127315.1 of Ascarosepion bandense. Lineage (NCBI taxonomy): Eukaryota > Metazoa > Mollusca > Cephalopoda > Sepiida > Sepiidae > Ascarosepion > Ascarosepion bandense. Next base: position 1,503,579 of record JBBBDQ010001401.1, read on the forward strand.
GACATATCGTTTTGTTGGCTGATATCATAAGAATTTATAAATTTTATGCTTTACATAGATTTTCATATCTGAGGGAAAACCACTCACAGACAGAAGCAGGTATTTTGAAACATGAGATATGTTTTGAATCATTGGTAATTATTCATTGTAACTATTAATGTACAAAATAAAAATCCAATTTTTACTAGAGAATACAAAACTGAAATTTATTTACATAGAATAAGTGAAATGATATTTATTAATGTATCTTTTAGTCGTAAGTCTTGTGTTTGAGTTTTTTTAAGGGCACATCAACTTTTGTGTGTTATTTAATGCTAAAAAGGTGATGTTTTAAGATTTTTTTAATGGTCGGTTATAATGAGAAGGTTCATTTTGTCAGATTTTGATGAATATTCATTTATTATATATTTATATTATTATTTTCTTTTAGAAATCTGAACATGACTGTTAGTTTTGTATTCGAAAATGTATTACTGGTAATATTCTTTTTTATTTAAAAATGTATTATGGCAATATTTTTTCCTTCAACTATGTACTGTTGGTACTATTTGTCCTTCACAAATGTATCATTTTCTATAAAAGGCTATATATATATATATATATATATATATATATATATATATATATATATTCCTATAAAAGTATATTTTGGGTTAAGAAAATTTCTATAGTTGGGACCCTAACACGCGCTACCACTCCGAGTCATGATAGACCTGGGAACAATAGAGATTATGAGGTGGTTGAATGCTCCTCTCAACCTCCCAATCAGAGGCTTTGTTGCCGGATAGAATTTACTGTCATTTCCAGAACCACGTAGGTCTTCTTTAAGTGTTATTTTGTTGATATAGGTATGTAAATGATGGATATAAATTTTATATATTTCAGTTGATGCAATTAGTCAGTGTTTACAGAAGGAAATTAAGTAAAATTTTCAGAAGTTGTAATGTTCTTTTGTTATCCTATGAATCATTAGCTCTCTAGCTGCTTTGCTTACCTCATTGCAAAAAGGGACGCGTTTGGTGTATGTCTTTCGTAAACGAACTGGCATGTTAGTATTGGCATGCCATTATCATCACTTGAAATGTCATTGTTATTTCTGTTTTCAAGACCCAAACAGCAAGATTTTAGGATATCCTGAAAATAACTGCTCATGATGATTGCTATCTATCTATATATATATATATATATAAAATAAGGATCAAATAGTCGTTAAAGTAATATGTTTCATTTTAACAAGCATTTCAGAGTTTATTTTTTTAATACGAATGATTTTACAAAAATCTTAAAAAATTTCAGAGACAGTATGATCAATCATAATACTGTCTCTTTATATTTTTAAAAATTTTTTCCATATTTTAAAATTTCATAAAAAATTCTTCTATTCTTTATCTATATATGCGTCAAGAATAGATAACCCTTAATCTAATATGTTTTGATTTAAAAAAAAGCTTTTCTTTTACTTACGTGCGAATGATTTAAGAGCTTTTTGTCATTTGTTTTTTTAAATCTTAATAATCCACAGAGAATGAATATTCACATATGCTATCTTTGAGGATTTTAAAAGATATTTTTTAGATTCAAAATTATTTTTAACAATATTTTTCAAATAATTCGTATTTAAAAATCTGTGATGAAGACTATTTAAGTGAAATGTTTGATTAAAACACTTTTTTATCTGTACATCACTTATCATATTTATCTTGGTTTTCGATAGATATATTCAAATATATATATTGATGAGCTGATTTCTTTGTTACAATTTTTGCCAATAGCTATCTTTTAGAACATTATAAGTTATGATATTGCACACAAGGTTTATAATTTTAAAGACATTATACAATCATTTTATTAAAACCATATATTTATTTGCATATCGCTAAATGCGTGTATACACAAATGTATATTTATTTACATCCGTACGCCTATGTATATATATATATATATAATTATCATTATTGTAACACGTACCAAGAAAACAGTTTCTCTAATAATAACTAAAATCATTAAGTCCTACAGTTAACAAAACGATAAAACACCGGATGTTCGGCGAGTGAAACCGTGGTCGGGTTTGGCTTACTTTTGATTTAGTTCGTATATATATATATATATATATATATATGAAACAAGTTATATCGATCCCTGAAAAACCACGAAAATCACAGAATCGTTCTGTTGCTTTCAAAACTATATTATATCTTAAAACACTTAATATCACAGACAGACGAGAATATATATTTAGAAACATTATTCTTAGAAATTGCTCAGTAAAAAGTAGAGCACATAATATTTATTTAAAATTCATAACACGAATATTATATTATATAAATACAAGAGTAGCAATTTTGTTTCGACACTATCTGTGTCTTATCATGTGATGAGAAATTGATGGATAGTATTTAATTACGCTGATAAAAAGTACTCCTCTTATAGGATACAAATCCTATATAATCCATCAACTAAAACAGGCAAATTAAAATTACACAACCGAAAAATCAGATCCAAGCAACTAAAGCATTTTGGGAAAACGAAACTAAAACAGAAAGTAAAATTGTACACCCGCAAAATAGATTCAAACGACTAAAAATATTTTGGAATAAAATAATTGTAACAAAGTAAAACTGCACACGCTGAAAAGTTGTTTCAAACGACTAAGAAACATTTAGAAATCCCAGACCAAAGCAAAGTTCAAAAATATGTGTGTAAAGCAAAATTCTAGATCTTGATAGGATAAAATAATAGAAAATTCTGATATGACGTTTTTTCACACCTAGATGTGAAAAGGCCTCTTGTAGCCGGTAAAATGAGAAGCTTCACTATTTAAACCACGTCGTTGAACGATCAGAATCCGTCAGCATAGGAGCTAGTTGTTAACAGACCTCGTGGCAATGTAACAAATTAAATTTCAAGAAGCCTTCATAGACGTAGGGCGCGAGACAGATTCATTCGACCTTTACCGCCAATTTCCTCTGATTTACTCCACGCCATCAAACAAAGCAACAAAAATAACATCAACAGGCACATTAAGTAATATTTCTTTATTTCTGCATTCTCACCCTGTCGCCTACCTACCACAAAAGGTAAAAAAAAACATGACAATCATAATTGGCTTACGACACACAAAGAAACAATGACATTATATTTTTTTAATCATTTCACCCCGAGCAAGGCAGAAATGCCACTGATGTGCAGGGGGCTACATAACTGTAAAAAGATTAATTAGAAAATAGTGAGGAGTACAATCTAGTTAGAAAGGAGCAATAAAAAGCTGAGAATGCAGGTGCAATGACAGATACATAGGTGGAGAGAAAGGGAAGGTTATACGGGGGTGGGGAGAGAGCTAGTGTCCATTGGTTAGTAGATGAGTATTGACTTTGCATATATATTTCTGGAGGTAGTAGACGTCAGAAAAGCAAAAATATGGGAGCGAGTTCCAGAGGCGGGAAGTGCGAGAGAAGAAGCTGCAGGAGTAGAATTATCGTCTGTATTTGGCTACCCTGAATGTGAATGGGTGGGACCCAGTTGCCAGTCTGGTTGCACGAGTAAACACCTGTTGAGGAGGCATCAGTGACTTAAGTTCGTTGGAGGAGAAGCCATGAAAGTACTTATAAAGCAGACAAAGGGAGGCCACATTTCGACGCCAGATCAGTACCTATCACATTACAGACTCTGCTTTGGAGCCTGTCAAGAACACTGAGGAGAACGACAGGGGCGCCCGACCATAAATGGCAGCAGTACTCCATGCACGGATGGATGGTTGACTTGTATATATGCAAGATGGATTCAGGCGGAAAAAAAAACATACTGGATCGACATAGTGACCCAACCTTCTTAGCAGTAGATTTTGCTATGGATTCAATATAGTGGTTCCATTTGAGGTCTGAGGACAGGGTAAGACCGAGGAGGCGTGGTGTATTGCTCTCAGGGAGAATCGCTTGTTCCATGCTTATGGGAAGCAGGAGACGTTACCTGTAATGGTTGACAGACAACAGCTTGGTCTTAGACGAATTGAAGTTGACAAGCCACTTCTTGCCCCAGTTCACCACAGAGTGTAGATCCCGTTCAAGCTCAGCAGCGAGATTATGTCTGTCCGCCACGACAGATTTCTTACTGGTGCGGGAGTATATTATAGTGTCATCGGCCTAGAGGCCTACTTGGGACTTGATCTCATCTGGGAGGTCGTTGATGAAAATAAGGAAGAACGTCTGGCCCAAGATAGAGCCCTGTGGGATACCAGCATTCGTGCTGTAGGATGAAGAGGCACGCCTATTCAAAACGACCTTCATTCTGCGGTTATTTAAAAAAAGATTGGATTAGGTCTAGCAGGCGACCGGTAATACCGTAACCCCGTAGCTTGCATAGGAGGCCAGAGTGCTAAACCCTGTTGAAAGCCTTGGAGAATTCCAGAGCAACTGCACGAGCCTCGTCAAACTCATCAAGGGCCTGTTGCATCTACTCCGTTACGGTTGTTAGCAAGTTGGCCATGGTCCTGGCAAAGCGGAAGCCATATTGCCTATCAGAGAAGAGTTTGTGGGCAGTGAAATGATGAACTATTTCAGCATTAATTATGGCCTCGAATACTTTCCCGAATATCTGTAGAAGACTGATAGGGCGATAGTTGGATGTGTCCGAGGGTTCCCCACAATTCTTAAATACAGGAACGACTTAAGAGAACTTCTAGCATGCAGGAAAACAGGAAGCAGAAAGGCAGTAGTTAAACAGTTTAGAGAGAACTGGGGAATGTTCAGGAGCACACCTCTTAAGGACTACCACTGCGATTCCATCGTCTTCACTCACCTTATGGGGGTCGAGTTTTGAAATTACTCGGGATACTACTGTCGGGGTAATATATACGTCGTGCAGTTTGGCCTCAGTTCTAATAGGGAAGTCGGGATGGTGTACTCCAGACGAGTCAAATGTGGAGTTGGATGAGAATCTGCTGGCAAAGCACCCAACTTTGTCCGCAGATGAAGTGAGAACCTCAATTTCATGGAATAAAGGTGGTATTGAGGATTTCCTATTGTTGAGCACTCGTTTGCAAATCCTCCAATAGTCTTTGGAGCCGAACTTGCGGTCAGCTATGCGCTGTCGCATTCTCTCAGCAAACAACAGTTTGGCGTCATTTAGTGTTCTCTTACACTCATTGCAAGCAGATATAAACAGGCGCCTATTGTGATCAGATGACTGTCTCGGGAATAGACGGAAGTAATGGTTCCTGTGGGCAATGGTGGCTAAGTAGGCCGGAGAGAACCACGGAGAGGAATGAGGTTTTAAGCAATACTTCCTGGTGGGTATGAAGGCATCAATGTCAGCTTTCACCCATGACGAGACCTCAGAGACACAGTCATCAACTGAAAGGTCGAACACTTTTCCACAAGTGATGTCGCAGAGGACATCGTGAAGGCATCCCAGTCAGCTTTTTGGTAGAGGTAGGAGGTCCTATAGGTAGGGGGCTCCTGGTGGGAGTGAGATTGGAAAAAATACTGAGAGAGACTACAGCGTGGTCGGAGTTGCCGAGAGGGTAAAGCTGCGAGATGTGACAGGCGTCAGGCGCAGAGGTGAAACATATCAAGTAGTGAGGAATGACCCGAGGGAGTGCTTGGGAAGCGAGTGGGGAAGTCCACGACTTGCGTAAGGGATTGGGAAATAGCGAAGTTCATGGCGTGAATGCCCGCTGGATCAGTAACAGCGTTTTCAAGCCACTCAAAGTGATGGGCATTGAGGTCTCCAAATACACATATGTGGGCGAATGGTTGATAGGAAATAGCCTTATCTATGTCGTCAGCAATGCTATCTAGTATGGAGCAGTCAGGAGAGGAGGGAGAACTGTAAATAAAGAATACCTAACTAATCGAACTGAGGAGAGACAGGCGGAGACATACATATTGGTGGTCAGTAGATTCGAGTGAAGTCACCCTAGCTATGAGGAGGTGTTCGATGACGTAGACACCCAGCCCATGCATGTGGACAGTGGATTCCTTCCATAAGAGGGGAAGATAACCAGGGATGGAGAGGTCAGAGGAGGGAATAGCTGAGTTGATGTTAGTTTCGCAAAGCGCAAGGATGTCCGGGGACTTTTCATGCAGGAACGCTTCTACACTAGGAAAGTTAGTAAGAATACCCCGGATATTAGTGAAAAAAAGGTTAATGGGTTAGGTGGTTTGAATTTAACTGATTTAGGCTCGTTTCTGATTTGTTTCCTCAGGTTATTGTTTATAGAAAGGGACCTAGGGTAGAGTATACAGGCTGTCATTATCCACGATCTGTGCTGGGAGGGAAACTGGCTAGGGTTGCAACAAGCTGTGGCCTCGGGGTTGCCCACCGAAAGCGCTTGCAGAGACCTGGCACTACAAGAACCCCGATATTATACAACTCTTGATCAGAGCAGCCGCTCTTGACGCTATGAAAGAGTTAGGGCTCCTAACTACCAGTCGGAAGCAGCAACCAGGAAACTGCCATCCCGGTACCCTCACAGTGATGAGCCGTTGCCACCAACCGGCCAGATCGCAGGAAATACACGGAAGCACCAATAACAAAGTCTGAAGAGAGAGAAAAGAAAGCCGGAAACCACATCCTAAACAGGAAACAAGGGGCAAGCCTCTACTCCAGTTCAATAGACATGGGAGGAGTATGGACCGAACGATAGTGTGATCTATCTACTCCTATTTAAAAAAAATTCCAAGGGTGGAGAGTTAACTAAGTTTTAACTTAGTTAAAAGTCCAAATGAAGCATGAACGCAAAAAGTGAGAAAAAAGCAAAAAAATACTGATTTAAGAAACAATTCATACATACCACGCAGTTTCACACAGGGAATTTTTGCTTTTCCCAAAAATTAACATCGAGTTAAGCTGCTTGGTAAATTTGAAACACAATCATGAACTCTAAACGTCTGTGGACATGTTAAATTCTTACATCTCTTTGAACAATTTTAATTACAAAGCTTCATACATTTTCTCAATGAACATTTTTCTTCTCACAAATATGTTTTAAAATTCAAATTTCACTTATTTTTTTCCTATTACAATTGTGTCATTTTGTTAATAAACCTTTACTTTTATGTTCACACAAAATATTTTATCCATTCACAATTCAACCTCCAAAATTCTGATACTAAAATTGTGGGGACTGCGGACGTCCTTTTCACAAGGCCAATTTACTAAGCATCACTGAGGCCCATTCACTCATTGATCTCGGTGAAAAGGCCGAGAAACGATCGTACCTCTCCTAAAATTGCTATTTTTCAAAAGTACTGTATTGAACGACCGAAACCGTTTGTACCAATTGCCAAAAATCCAATTTTACCAAATTTAATAAAAATATCACCATTTTGTAGATCATTTTTAAATATTAATATAAGATACTTTTGCAAAACTAGAAAAAAGAAAGGAAGAAAAAGGAAAGTGTTTAACATCTGCCAATTCCTCTTAAATTATGGACGATTACATTTTGATCGTATGACAACAGGAGACAATAGAAAATGTGATTTTACTGAGAAAATGAACAAGGGGAGATAAAAGAGTTTAAATGGCTGTTTCAGTGAAACGGAAAAAGTTGTCAATCACAATTATTTTCTTTTATAACCATTTCTTAAAATAACAACTAGACTTGATCTTTATGATTGTTTCTACATTATCTTGTTAAAGTAGTTATGATCAAATATTTAAGGGGAGTTTCTAGTAATATTCCATGGCTGTAGATCTCGCCATGCACTTATTTAATCATTAACTTAAAAATGCAAGATTAAAATTCATCAGAAAACTAAAATAAAAAAAACCGTAAAAATTTCTCGTGTAATTCTAGTATGAATATATATTTTAATCAATATCTTGAAATGTAAATAATACATGATGATAGCTGCCACCTAACCGTCGAGTGTTAATATCACAAGATATCACTGTAAGACAGATGGGACTATTTAAACCGGACAATCTCTGATATCATGTTTGAAAATATTAGAAACATTATTTTGTTGTAATGTGCTCCTTAAGCTCGACAACTGACTTTCAAACTTTTAGATAAAAAAATTTAAATAAAGCGATTTTGTAGTTAGTAGGTATTTTGTTAAGATGAATTCAAGTATGATATAAAAAATCTATTCACAAGCATATATAAACACATTTTGTTTATGTGTACGTTTCCTTGATTGACTGCTTCCTTTCGTGCATGTGCAAGTTATTTTAGTCATCTGCATGGCAAGAATGACAAATGACGAAACGTTATCGATTAAGAAACATGTTACTTAAGAAAAACTATCGTGACACAGAAGGCTCTATATTATTCCAGATCAATATCTATTGAATGCAGAATGCAGATGTCAAAATATCTACATATATTCCTTTACAAAAGAAAGGCATTTTACGCGTGGCTTTTATTTATTACCATCAAAAACTCCACAATAAACATTCGTTATACATTCAAAGGCACGTGATCTTTAGCGATTTCTCTATTTGAATAAGTTTTACTGTATTTGAATAGATATTACTAAAAATAAATGCAGAGGTGTTAATATAAAAGCCACTTGTAAGTATTCAGATATACATAGAAGCAATCAGGTTGAAAGGTAGATATTTCATAATGTAAAGATAAATGTAAAATACATTCAGATCTAATGGGAAGTTCAGGCTTTCAATTTTGATTTCCTCAACACATTTAGTTGTAACTTGGTAAATATAATTGTGTAGTCATGGTCTTTATATCACGTAGCGTGTAAGACAAAATTACTGTACATTTTTAAATCAAGGAAAAAGATTTTGAAGCAATCAAAAACTGAAAAAATTGATAGATACGAAAGGCTGGTAGATATGTATATGCGATCAGATAGATATATTTGAACAGGTCGATAGATAGATAGATGTGAACAAGTCGACACATAGACATGAATTGGTCGACAAATAGAGAGACATGATGAGGTTAATAGATAGATATATAATTAACAGAATAAGAGAGATAGATATTAGCATGTTGGTATATAGATAGATAAATGTAGAAATATTGGTTGATAGACATGAACAGTATGATAATTATCTCAATATATATCAATTTGTTGAGAAATAGATATTTAACGATAGATAGATCATATTAGTCATTACTCGTTCCGAATAGTAAAAGCATTATGAGGGGAGTTGAACGGGCGAATCTGGCTAGACGCATCCAGAACTTATTACATATCACACTATACTGCCAAGTCTTAAATATGACTATATGCAGAAAATATGGAAAACCTGGGATATTCTTCTACATTGAATTACAGTTATCAAACTCACAACAGCATACGTTTATATCACTAGAGACTTCATTTTCTTATTTCTTGGAAATTATCTTCCAAGTTACTGAATTCATCAATCTATAAAGGAATGTTATCAGTCCTCAATATCTTACATGTTTTGTGGACCGATCAAACGAAAGATTTTAACCTCGTCAAGACAAAAGATAGCTTCAGTCTAGTTAATGTTGTACAAGCACAAAGTTGAAGCGATGGACAATGATCATTTAAGAATTACTCACCAAACCACAAACAAATCAACAAATGGAAGAGAATGATCTTTCAGTCTCTTCCGAGGACAATACATTGAAGATGAAGAGGTCATTGTAATGACACAGTTAATTATAGTTGGGATAAGACTGTAAAAATCATCGCGTATCTCTAAGACGATAGGGACACAAAAACGCTTTTGTCCTATACGGTTATATAAATTACTTAGTGCCAGAGGACTAATTAAATGCCTGTAGGTTGGTGTGAAAATATCGGCATAACTGACTTAGGCAAATATAAAAGCCGTCAGATTTTGTCTTCAGTTAGCATTTTGGTAGACGCCACTCGAGGTATGTTGCAGAACGACAATTACCGGACGGCAAAGAATACACTGCAACAAATCAGCTGTGAGGTTCAAGAACATAGAATTCAAGAGGACGGGTAACAGATTACAACAGAGTTTGTAAGAGCAATTAATGACTTAATAAGTATGTATGTCTGTGTATGTGATTATTTTAATGATAAAATTATAATTTTAACAATGCTGTTTGAATTATAATATTATACTTATAATTCAACTTGTTTTCGGAGAAAAGAATGTCTGCATTTCCGTCATTAAATTTAAGAAACATTTCTAAAAGCAATGCATAATATTAGCTAATTCTGATTTTTTTTCACTTCCGCTCAACTAATTCATGTTAGAGTAAACAATCACAAGATTGTAATATCAGATCATAAGTTCCTGGATATAATATTACAGAATTCTGTAAAAGGGTAATCTCTTATAAATTATTTATATTCCTTATTGAAAAAGACAATGAATAATTAAATACATATTGTTATTGATAGAAATTGTTATTGATACATATATATATATATATATATATATATATATGGCGACTCCGACTGATACAAGATCGGTCGAAGTTCGATCCCGGCCGGAGGCAAGTGAATGTCTAGCTACACTGAGTATATATATATATATATATATATATATATATATATATATATATTACTCATCATCCACATAAAAGTATGTTTCGCTATATCACAGCAACTCAGTGTAGCTAGACATTCACTTGCCTCCGGCCGGGATCGAACTTCGACCGATTTTGTATCAGTCGGAGTCGCTATATATATATATATATATATATATATATATATATATATTAATGTAAGGGCAGATTTTTTTGCTAACTGACAACCGATTTTGACAGGACAAATATATATTTTTCTATAAAAACGTGAACAAGAATGTTATCGATAGAAATATTGCTTATATATGACAGTTCTTCTCATATACATGATAAGATAAATAATAAACATAAAAGATGTAAAAACATGCTACTAAAATAGTTATTCTAATCAAGTATTTCCGCATATATTGTAAAGGTAACTTGTTATATATATTTATATTACTGCAATATAATATTCCGAGTGTTTTTTTTAGCCCCCACCCCAAAAAAAAATTGATCGCTAGAAGACACACTCATAGTAAAAGTATGATTCCTAAACATGAGAAATTTTTTCTCGCAAAAATGTTAAATTCTTTTACAATAATATTTTGCTCCATTTTTTATTGAGCATTGTAAAATTAAAAATAAACATGAATAAACATTAAATTTCTTATTGTCTTTTCTTCACATTATATATAAGACTGACAAGTAAATAAAAATTGTAATACAATTTGTTTTGTTTTGTACTTATATAGGATGACAAAAAAAGTTTGCCTCATGAATTTATATAAGATTATTATTTAAAAAAAACGACTAAGACAAGAGGAAGAATATAGCACCTACTCCCTGAAATTTATACCTAAAACATATGACATCTATATAACAAATATAGAATAGTTATATAAATATAAGTCTTATGAAACGAATATAACGCCTAATCTGTAAAATTTACAAAAAATAAATGCAACTGCTATATAATGAATATAACTACTAACTTCTGCAATGCATACAAAGATTATGCAGTATGGAGTTGAAAAATTATGAAAATGCAATCATAGACAAATTCAAGACATAATCTCGACCGTTTTTAGAAACTGTCCTATTGCCCGATTGATTCAACAAATTCTGGATTCTACTAGGTTGCAACAATCTAATAATTAATTTTGAAGATATTTGTGAACACACATATGGGAACACTGGCATTTACGCCTTTATAATCAAGTTATAGGCACATAAGTGAATAAATATAAATCGGAATACCAATATTTACAACAGACGTTTGTTAATATGCTCTTCATTTGGCTTTGGATCCCCAACGACGAAACTATGAACAGCAATGCGTCTCTACATACTTAAATAGATATAGAAATATGTAAATACAAGTAGGAAAGAGAGACCTGGCGGATAAACCGTATTATTCAGATTTACGGTTATGCATCCAGAAGGCGATCCGTTCGTTGCACACAGACAGATTTACCTATATACATATATTCAACAGATCAAATAACAAAGAATAAGTTGGCGCCGACAATTCCGTCTGAGCTACCCGAAATAGAGACAAATGCATAAACTACCGTCGCGTCTAATCTCAATCCGACGCCTTCCTTTTAAGACCGCCTTCCCCATTTAGTCTTCGCTCGACACGACAGTCGAAAGGAATAGATTTTGTGCGCATGCGTGGTTTCTTGCAAGTGAGATACAAGGAGAGAAAACTTTTCTCGTCATAAAATCAATTGTTATTTGTACTGAGAAAAAAATAAGATAAATATAACACGTGTATTTTTTAAATTTGTTCACGTCATTATATTTTTTTAGTTTGTTTTATAACTAGCTACAATAATATATTCTCAGCGTACAGTTTTACACCAAGGTTTCCAGGTTGTTAATCTTATGAACTAAAATTCACACTATAAGCTGCTGCTGTTCCTGAGACTCATATTGTCATTTTATTTTATCTTTTAATCTAGCCCCCCCCCCCCAAACAAGGCCGGAAAATCAATAAGACGTAAGTGGTTACTGGCTGCAGAAGAGATACAAACAGGATCATTTAAAAGTAACAGAAGAAAAGTAATCAGGAGCACAGCAGATAATGATTGACACTACATTTAAATTTTAGCAGATTAAATACGTTAGAAAACATGGAACCAGAAGGGAGTTCCACGAACGGAAAAGGTGAAAAAAATAAAAATGCTAGCATGACATGTCTATATATAGTCAGCTGAACTGTAAATTAGTATGAGCTCTTCGGCCGTCTAGGACTACGCTTAAATTCAAAAGAATTTAGGCACCGTAGCAACGACCCCATCTGTAAAATCAATAAGAAAGTATCCATAGAAAAGGCAAAGACAGAAAATCTTTATTATTATTATTAGTAATATTATTATTATGAGTGTACCTGTCCCGTCAAAAATGATTGCGAAATATTTGTGAGGATTATATATATATACATATATATATATATATATATATATATATATATATATATATATATATACACACAAAAAAAAAACGGTCTTTATTATAATAGAGATGATATATATTTTTTCTTCATCGCTCGACGACAAAAATATTGCAAAAAAGCTAAATTAAATAATAAGGCACGATTAAAGAGTGAACAAGCGGAAAGAGCTTTCATAACTGTTAGTAAAGAGAATGAATTGAGACAACGCTGGATTACTAATATATATATATATATATATATATATATATATTTCTGTCCATGAATATGACAGGAGGAACATTATATATATTACGTAATTATATAAAAAGTATTTATTATAATAAAGAGGATTAATATTAATAACCTACATTTTGTTATTTCTTGTGGAAAATGTGTTATTCTTCTGCTTGTTTTATAATATTTTAATTTAATGCGACGCTAATATTTGCGCTTCAGCGTGTCATTCTAGCAATATTAGAGGATGAAAACACGCATTAGATCATTGACATAGTAATTTATACATAGATGGATAAAATTATTTATTTGTATAACGAAATAAATCTATAATTATTGAATTGTTTCATGGAAAGTATAGAGTAGAGTACCTGTATTCGCTTCTGATTAATTATGATCACAACAAAATATTTAATTAAATAGATTAATCAACATTTACAATGTAAAGAAATTGGAAAATCTGCTGAAGCAAGAAATGTATTAAAACATGAAAAGACATTAATTTCTTTTCTGTGCTAATTACGGAATCGTGAATCTGTCAAATATGCAGCATGTCTTTGAATGGCAGTTGATTATAAACGCTAAAAGCCTCTTGTGTTTCTGTACACAGCGTATACCATAAATTTAAATATGAATTCATGATAATGGTTGAGTATTGTTCGGAATCAGTGTATTTTCCCAAAGAAAATATTATATTTTATATCATGTAAAATTTGACAGATATCTCATTAAAGAAACTATAACATTAATCTTCACGCACTATATTTCATAGTTAAAATAATTACGCGTGATTACAACGGCTAACCATTAACTACAAGAAGAAAGAATACGTTGTTTTCAGCTGGAATATTGCACAAGATATTAGTTACGTGTCGAAAACATCAAAATTAAAAAAGCACAAAAATGTAACTTTTTGGAAAGTTTAAAATTTAATAAATTGTACGATTTTTAAAAAGCATTTAGAATTTTGACGATTATCCTGGTTGAAAAATTTTTATGATGCTTGAATCAAATAATAAATACATTCCAATGTTACTAAACATGTAAAATTCATAAATTGATTGAATAATCTATTTACAATATTCAGACTGTTGTTCTCATGTTTGTTTCCATATACACGACGTTTTGAAAACGGTGCACCACGACCTTCTTCAGGAGTTTAGAATTTTGAATATAATATAAGCAGTGGTAAGATACGGTTAATGAGACATCCATTTTTAAATCTTTCAAATTTATACAGGGATGCCCTTGTTAAAAGAGAGATAAGGGATACTGAGTAGAGACATGACACGTAGAACTAGAAAAATATCTGGTAGAGACATGACACGTAGAACTAGAAAAATATACCCTGATGACTGAAATAAAATTTCTGTTGAAAATACCAAAACCTGGAGCATAGCGTACAATGGTCGAAACGTCGTGAATACGACAACAAAAATAAAGAAACAGACTGCATAATAGAAACTGAATACAGTATAAAATGAAATATTCTACTTAATATTTTCGTTTTTCATTTCTTGTTTTTACTTAACTAAGCCACACTTATGAGTGTAGTGAAGTTCCTTAGAATATATTAAAATTTGAATTCTTATAAACTAGTTTCTGCTTAATATTTCCACTGTGAAGCAAGTTAAATCCAATTAAACGCAGTGTAGTTTCTGAGAATAAAACAATATATGAAAAAGTAAAATGATATAAAGAGGCGAGAAACAATGAAGAATTAACAAGTCTAAAAGAAAATAACTATTGGTTTTGTATTTAAATTGTTGAAGATCAAACTTAGTGGAAGACATGAAGTCTGAAGAGATTTCTACAAGCGAGAGTTGCGAAGAAAAATATTAGTGTAAAACTTAGAGTTATATATAGCTATTTCAGCCATAAAATAATTCAACCTTGCTGATAATGTAGTACTGCGTCTGAATTTATAAAGTTTAGGTACCATAGAACAATGTTCATCAGAACAATTACCATGAAAATATTTATAGAAAAGACACAGGGAAGCGGTGAGAAACTGGCTGACAACAAGATGCCAGATCAGGAAACGTCTCATTGCAGATTCTTTGTCTTTTATAAAGGATATTTAATATAAGCAAGAGCACCAGACCATTGTTAATTTCTTAATAATTGTGCCCATATTTGTAATGGAATGAAATGAATACTCTGTTATTTAAATCTGTCTGTCCTCGCCAATGTGACGCGTTAATTTACAGTGGGTATCTTATCAGTGGGAGTCCGTTCTAGTGAAGAGTAATTGTATGCCGTTGCGGGTTAACGGAATTTAACCTTGTGGTAGATAGCCCACTATAAGTCATAAAATGATTATAAAATCAAGAAAAGCAATTTGAGTATAAAATTAACATTTTTGTATATACATATATCAATTAATATATTTACAATTAAAATAATAATTGAATATAGGTCCAACGGAGGTTAAAGTGTTCATGGAAAATAATAAGTTGAAAAAGATTTAAGGCTAAAGAATGTGGGGAGCGGAAGTATGTGAGGAATGTCTTTGAAGTAGTCGCTCCTTAGGTCAGTAAGTACTTTTGAGACAGGGAGAAGGGAAGAGGCGTAGTAGCCACTTGACTTAGGTCAAGAGGATATTGATTACACTCTTCTCCTGTCGTTTACTCGTATGTCTGCTGGGTGCTTTTTGTCTTGGCTTTTTTTTTATCTGTTTTTGTATCAAAACAGCTCGTTTTGGAATTTCATACTTGTATTTGATTCTGAGTTTCCCATTGGCTCGTAAATAAGATTCGTGTAGGCTCGCGAAATGGAAATTTGATATTTGATTAATTCTTATTTTTCTACCAGAACCTCTGCGCGAACTCGGATGAGCACCGACAAGTTTTGGTCATTTGATTTCTGGTCGTTATAGAGCTAACATCTGGTCCCTCGCTTTTGCTCGGTCGGTATTCACCACACATTAACATTCTACGAGTGTGTATGTGTACCTGTAAATGTATGGATAATAACACGTACACACACACTTATTCTCTTCCGAACTCTTTCTCACGAAGGAACAAATAAAGCAACTGAAAAGAAATGTGTAAATCTGATGTCAAATGAAGTCGCTTAGAAGAACGGAAAAAGGTATTCAATTAGTTAAACCTGTACCAGTCTGATAAGCTTACATTAGGTCTATATAACCGTTAACCTGAGAGACTAGTTATCGTTACTCAGAATTTACCTGCTAGCATCGTACAGAAGCGGTGGATTTATCCAACCATATTGATAAACATTGCGTATGCGTCGATGAGTGTCTGGTTAACTGAAATCGTAACCAGTAGAACGTATCTAACATTCTCAAAATCATAAATCTCAGATAATACATTATTACTTTTCGGGTTTGGAAAATTTATTATACTCAGTGACTGACAGAAACCCAGACAATGTTATCATTTGATAATTGCCGAAATACTCTCTTTCTCTTCAGAGAATCATTCCATTCAAGTCTTGTGGTGACGTTATTCGATATCGTCTTCTCTCATATCCACATTGGGATGCACGTTTTTAACATGAAGTTTTCAGATATATACACTTTCAATATTCTGAAAAAAGAAAGTATGTGGCTGCCTTTCGAAGGCCAATGTCAGAATAAAGAGTATAATCGTTAATAAACTGATTTTCTGACTGCTAAATCAAAAACAATCACACACACACATATATATATATATATATATATATATATATATATATATATTATGGCATTAAAACAAATTATATTAAGAACGACCATGCCAAATATTAAAAAATCACTCGACCGTTGTTTTCTCCACTCGTAAAACCTCTAAATGGTGAAATATTATGAAGTATATACAACTGCAGTACGTGGCAGGTATGAAAAGGAAGGGAAAACTTGCATCTTATAAAGAAAATGTTACTTTTGCTAATGGTTATTACATCTGAAAACATGGCGCAACGAGTGTGATCTGGCAAATGCAGAAAACCAATCCACACTGGTATTTACTACTTTCCCACCATAGTAGATCCAACACAAGTTCAATTAAAAGGAGGATTCTGAGTGCTTGATCTAAGCCAAAAATAAATCATGAATCCAGCTTAATGCTGGGGCTGACACTTGTCCGTTCACCCTAAACGAGACTTTACACTTCGGCGAAGCCTCGTTTGGCTTCCTCACCTCCGAGGAGCAGAGAGTTGTTCAAGAATGAGAGATGGTGGTTCACTCGAAAATGAACCAGTCTACGCTAAAATCCAGAGCCCAGCTCAGATTATTTATAATATGATCAACAATTGAAGACAAGTATATATTTCAAATTATATCACCAGACGAAAAATAGTTATTAATTATCTAACAGGTACATGTTCTTTGATCTTAAGGGCAAAAGACTTATCTCCTATAAATTTAAGGGCCGGATGAACACCATTGAGTAAGGAGGAGAATTAGTGAACATCCGATTTAGTGTTGAATGCACAAAAACTATCATTAATATAAAAGAAGTAAACCGTAAGCCTAGAAGCAACTAATGGTAGTTTCTCCTCATGAAAACCCACAAATATATTAACCAAAACAGGCCCCAAAGAGGAATCTATTGCTGCACCATCAATCTGATGTTACATAATTTTTTAAAAATTGAAAGCAGAAGACGTTGTGGCTAAGTTCAACGGAAACATTATCAGGAATAGTCGGGGAAGTCAAATGATTATGAAATAACAAATCTCTATAAATATCGATAGTCTCCGACAGAGAAACAGAAATGAAGAGGCTGCAAATGTCAAATGTACATTTTAAAAAGTGGTATTACATTTCCCAATAAATTGAGAAAAACAAAATTAAGCTTTAATAAAGAAAGAATTTGTTATAAGTTGTTATATTGCAGCTAGAGACTTAGCGAAATTATATTGAGAGGATCCAGTCATAGAAAGTATGAGACTCAACAGAATCCCATCCTTATGAAAGTTATTCTATGTGCCTTGTCCCTTCAGGGCATAGGCTATCACAGCTTTCCACGTCTCCCTACCCTAGTGGTTCTTAGCACGCTTTCTCAACTTGCAACATGCAACCCTCGTTCCATCATCCATCTGATTAGGTCCTTCAAATATGTTATCCGTTACTTTCCCTATCTATTATGCTTCTATCTGGTTTGTTAGTATCAGGTTCTCCAAGAAGTCCTTCCGCATTTCATGTCCCAGGAATTTCAGCTGTCTCTTCCTGATGCTCAGTATTTATTTCCTTTTCGTTTCCATCATTTCCATTCACTGTCATATTGAAGAACTGACAACACATAGCAACCCAGTACTCTTTTTTGTTCTTAGTGAAATTGTCCTTTTTCTTAATACTTTACTCATCTTCTGGAATGCTTCATTCGCCATGTCATTTCGTTTTCAGATCTGTGTCGCACTTTGCGTCTTCTATTATAACACTTCCCAGGTATTTAAACTTTTGTACCTGCTTGATTCTGTTATCTCCGCCCTGTATTTGGTATATTGGGATGCCCTTTTAAAGACGACAATGAATGAAGATGGTCTTAATTCGTTAGACATTTAAGAGGAAAGTACAACGCTTTTTACCCATTTGACTAGATGTTTCTGTAACCAAATTTCAGTTCTTATATGAGAGTAATGTTTGTTAACGGAACCAATATTTATAAATTTTGAAGGATCATTGAGTATAGTTAATATTTTGTTAATATAATCTTGGTAGTTAAGAAGAAAAACACTAGAGTCTTTATCAAGTTTTGTGTGTTTGTTTGTTTTGAGTTTTATGGCATATCAACCACTATGGGTCACTTAATGCCAAACCCAGCCTGCACATATATTTTAAAATATATACACTTTGTATACACAATTTAGGGATAATGTCCTTGATCCACGGCGTGTTAATTCTTCCTCCGGTAAGTGATTTCGAATATTTCTATCTCGCATGCGTAAGTTATTTATATCAAGCAGTTTGATTTGTTTCTATAGTCAATTGATGCAGTTTTCCATTACCAGTTTTATTTATAGTGGGTAAAAGACCAGTGTAGTTTTACCCAACAGTAATTCGGTTGTTTAGTTATTTATGGTATATCAACCTTGATCGGTTGATTATTCTAGGTTATGACGAGATATTATAGTTTTGGATATAACCCTGTCTCTCTCAAGAAAGAGAGAACATCATCCCTTTCCACATTCTCAAACAAATTTCTCAGATTATCTGTTCTAGAATACCGCTCTGTGGTTCTAGCTAGTGCGCCACATTCCATTAGAATATGATTGATTGTGTAAGGTGTTTGACATGTCAAACACTGTGGTGGTTTTTCCTGCTTGAGTATAAAAGAATGAGTGTGTTTTGAGTGGCCAATACGCAAGCGTGATATAATGACTTGTTCTTTCCTTGGTTTTCTGAAACCCGACCTCCATTATCACATTGTAGTCTTTCGTTGGCAGAGTTTGTTGTTAGTGTTGCCATTCCAACGTTGTTGCCATTTCGTCAAAAAGAATTTATATATTTGAGGTTTCAAGTTCATATATGGAATACTGATATTGTTCGGGCTGAGCTCTGAGGCCAATTTTGCTGCTGAATCAGCTGTTTCATTTCCATGCACTCCAATGTAGCTAGGTATCCAGCGCATAATTATATCTTTGTGACTAGACAGTCTAGTCTACTCATCAATTTAACTATTGATGGTTTTTCTAGACGTTTGTTTTACACTGATGTTAATACCAAGAGTGAATGTAAAAATATGAGAAATTTGTTGTGTTTTTCATTGGAAATTATGTTGAGAGCAAGATCAATTGCACAGACTTCTGCTGTAAAAATGGAACTTTCCATAGAAAGGGCTTTTTGGTATACGATTTTATTAATTACAGGATCACATGCTGATCTATTGACATCCTTGGATCCATCCGTAAATATTTATTGGTGATCCGGATCGTTTAGGAGTATAGTATGAAATTTTTCCAGAAAGGTACTGGGGTGAGTTTTTGCTTTTGGTAGTTTGATTAATTGAAGGATTACATGGGGTTCTTTGATGATCCATGGTGGAACTTGTGTGAGTGTACTTTCATGTGTCCTTTTAATAGGAATTTTGGATTCATGGAGAATAATCTCCATTCGAAGGGCAAAAGATTTGATTGCATTTTCTTTTTGTTGAAACTGTTGCTTATGTTTAGAATTGAAAATGCTGTCATAAGCTAGGTTGGTTGGACACGATTTCAATTTTAAGTAATAAAGGAGAAGCCATCTTTATACATCTAAGTTATAGAGAAGCTTCATGGGTTTCAGTGTATAAACTTTCAGCTGGAGAAGTTCTGAAGGCTCCTAGAACCTGACTTAGTCCTTCATGGTGAATTGGGTCAAGCTTCTTAAGGTAAGATTTCCTGGCAGATCCGTAAATAAATATACCGTAATCTAATTGGGATCGGATTAGGGCTCTGTATGATTGATGAGGGCTTGACGATCAGCTCCACATTTTGTATGGGCGACTACTCGTAAGAGTTGTTGAGCACGGGCGGTTTTAGATTTTAATTGTTTTATATGAGGTAAGAAAGATAATTTCCTGTCGAATATAACTCCCAAGAATTTATACTCATTAATGACTGGTATTTTCCTGTCTTCCAGCTTTATGACTGGGTCATTGTTCATTTTCCTCAGCTGACAAAAATTCACACATTTTGTTTTGCTTTTAGTTATCTTGTATCCATTTCTATGTACCCAATGTATTATTTTATTGGTGCATTGTTGCAGTTGGCGTTCTGCAGTCCTCATATATTTTGATCTGGAAGTGTTGCAGGAGTCGTCAACGTAAAGATAGTCATCAATTCCAGTATTGAGGCACTTTGTTATACTGTTAATGTTTATATTGAAAAGTGTCACCGATATGATACTCCCTTGTGGGACTCCCTCTTCTTGCTTGTGAAGGTTTGAAAGTGTGGATCCAATTCGAACTCGGAACTCCCTATTCGACAGAAACCTCTTAATAACTTTTGGCAATCTACCTCGGAGTCCAAGTTTATGGAGATCGTGCATTATTCTAAACTTCCAGATGGTTTCATAAGCCTTCTCCAGGTCAAAGAAAATTGCTATAAGATGTTGTTTTTGGATATTGGCCTCTCTTATGGAGGTTTCCAATGTAACCAAATGATCCATTGTTGATCTCTGTTTTTTAAAACCACATTGAGATCTGGTGATAAATTTATTGGATTCAAGGTACCAGATCACTTTTTTGTTAATTATGCGCTCGATGGTTTTACAGAGGCAACTCGTGAGTGCTATTGGACGGTAGTTGGATGGGTTTGTGTGGTCTTTTCCAGGTTTAGGTATAGGAATGACAGTTGCTATTTTCCATGTTTCTGAGACTGTCCCATGTGTACAGATATCATTAAATATTTTGGGAATGTAGGTCAGTGATTTGTTTGGTAGATGTTTTAGAAATTCATGATGAATTTAATCAGGGCTGACTGCTGTATTGTGTGATGCTTTGATTGCTTCTTTCAGTTCCACTAATGTAAACGGAAGATTATTTGTCTTAAAATTAAGTTTTTGTTTTTCAATGAGGTTCTTAATGAATTGTGGGTTAGAGGTGTTAAGTGAGGAATTTTGTGAGAATGTCTTGGCTAGTATATATGTTATGTCTTCCTTTGTAGTTACTTCTGTCTGATCTTCCTTATTATCCTCCAAATATTGTTTGTTTTAGTGGAGGAGCCAATTTGATTGACATAGTTTTGCCAACTTTCTTTTTTTGACTCTTTAATGATTTTTTGGGGTTTTGCCCTGAGCTGTTTGCAGGCGTTCAGATTACTGGTGTTAGGTTGCTTATGAAATTTCCGTAAGGCAGCCTTACGAAGGAGGATAGCTGCCTTGCATTCATCATTAAACCAGGGAGTTCTATGTTTGTCTGTGCTTGAGGTTTTTCAGATGGATTCATTGGCAATGGAGATTAGAGTTTTGATAAAGTATTTTGTGTTGTCTATAATTTTAGAGTCTGGAAATAGTTTGTGTCCACAGAGGGTTTCAAAAACATCCCAGTTTGCATTGTTAAGTTTCCAATGAGGGGGTTTTTCATCTTTAAATGGGTGTAGAGTTTCAAGCAATATGGGGAAGTGGTCACGACCGCATAGATCATCATGAACTTTCCACCTATAGTCCATATAGCTTATGGGATCGCATAGAGTGAGGTCAATGGCTGAGTAAGAACCTGTGAACGGGTGGAGGTTTGTTTTTGATTTATCGTTTAGTAGACAAAGGTTATTTGATTCAATGATTTTTTTCTAGGTCTTTACCTTTTCTATTGGTTTTCTGGCACCCCCAGACAGTGCTGTGGCTGTTTAAGTCTCCCAGCAATAAATAAGGTTTTGGTATTTGCTCAGGTAGTTTATTCATTTTAGGGTCGCTGATGGGTCATGTGGAGGGATGTAGATGTGTATTGTTTATGCAGAGTTTGATAACAATTGTTTGGAGGTCAGTATCTATCTGAATTTGACTTTGGGATATATCTTTCCTAACTAGGATCGACACTCCTTCAGAGGCTCTGTTTCCATCTTTTTTAGAATAGTTATACATGTGGTATTGTTTAAATTTAATAATGGTTGTTTCTTTTAAGAAGGTTTCTTGTATACAAACTATTTTGAGTTTATGGTTGGCCAGTAGTTGGTGAAGATCTTCATAATTAGCCCAAATTCCTCTGCAATTACACTGTAGGATTATATTACTTTGTAATTTCATTGTTTGGAGTGAACTTTGTCTGAATTGGTGTTGTTGCTCTTTTTGGATTTGTTTTTAATACTCAACTCATCAGTTTCCATCCTTTCCAAAAAACTAAACCTGTCTTCTGTGTCAATCTTCGGAGTTGATGTTTCTGCAGTTTGGCCTGACAAGCCTGAGACCTTTGGACGTTCCCGTGAGGAAGATGGACTGTGCTCTTTCTTGGATTGTGATAGGCGTTTTTCTTTGTTCTTGTTTCATTCGGAGTTTTGTGTATTATTTTTCCCATTGTTATGACTTTTAAAAGTTCAAGGAGAGATTGGTGATTGTTGCAAATTCTGTTTTTTGGTAGGAGTGATCTGTGTCTGTGACATCTTTTTTTCTATTTCTTTTTCATTCTTTATTTTATCATGGGTTTTGTTATTCTGATCAAGGAATTCCAATTGAAATGTTTGTTGAAATCTATTGGTGTATTCTTTTTTATTTCTGCTTGGAATTTTGTCCACTCGCTAGAATCTCATGTAATAAATTTTTCAATTAGTGTTCTATATTTTTAATTTTCAGAGTCAGCTCTCCGTGTAACCGAAGCATAGCTAATCTCGCCCATATAGCCCTCCACACTTTTCCTGGCATCCAAGAAAGATACATTTTTCTTATGTTTTACTACAATTGTTTCTTTTTCTTTCCTGTAGTTGTCACAAGCTCTTGCATATGCTGGATGATCCTGTTGACAATTTGGACATCTTGGTGATTTCAAACATTCCTCCTCTTTATGGTTTGGTTCTTTCTCTCCACATTTAGCACATTTCTGTCGCCCTCTGCAAGCGCCCATGTAGTTTTCAAATTTCTGAAATTTGAATCACCTCAGGGGTGCTGGAATATACTGATCCACTTTCTCCAGATAGTATGCTATTTTGACTGTTCTAGGGATTTGGGCCTTATTGAAAGTCAGTATATAGGTATTTGTATCAATTTTTTGTCACCCTTTCTGATGTTTATTCTTTTTATATCTATCACTCCTTGTTTTCCCAGAACCTCGCTTGTTTCTTCTTCTGAAGCTAAATCCAACGTCCGGCTTCGGTTTACACCTTTGCAAGTTTTTAGTTTCTCATGTGGATATGTTTTACATTTGGTATCATGAAATGTTTTCATTTTTAGGAGATTTTCCGCTTGTTTCCTTCGACCAGTAAATTTCCATTTCTCAATTATTTTACAATTTTTGGAGTTGCTCGTATAGAGATAACTCTTTCGATCAAAAAAAGGGAGAATTTAGCCAGACAAACCTCTTCCAGGGATACAATGATGATGAATCTGGGGAAGTCCGCTGTTTCACCTTCAGAGTCCGATTCCGATAAATTCTCTTTAGATTTTTTATTTAAAGATGCCATGTTTTGATTTTCACTGGCCCTGTGCTCCACCACCCAACACGGAGTCCAACTTGAGAATAGAATGAACCAAGGGGGAAACCCATTTGCCTTGGCTGAGATGTGGATATACGACCAGTATACTCATATTGAGAGCGAGTCTTGAGCCCCTGCAAATGTTGGTTGTATAACTCTTTAATTTAGCAGTGATGAAAGAGTCTTTTGCTCTCAACAAGCTTGACCCTCAGGCCCCGCATCTAGCTCATGTAAGATAAAGGGATGTGAGATGTTCCACTAATATATTTCAATAATACATTGAGATAAAAAAAGATATATATGAGCTAGGGCATGTCGGGACCAGCCGATTGATCGGATCAGGCCTCTCCGACCGCCCGTCTAGCCCAGATAAGGGCCAAAGTGGTGTGTTGAAGGAACATGACCTCTTTTCACCCGGGTCATGAATTGCTCAACCACCAGGATTCTGCCCCAGGCATTATGGGTCGCCACTCATGGCCACAGGCAGCCCCCTTGGGGTACTTTTACCCCCTGCAGAGGTGCAGTTGATGCATTCTGAACACCGCCGCAGGGCGATATCAAGTTTTGTGATAAGCAAATAGAGGATATTCTTAATAGATTTAATAATCCGATTATGTACATTTCACAATTTTGATTCTGAGGAAGAAATAGAACCTGCATAAAAAATGAGGCAGGTTATTCAATTTAGCTCAAAATCACTGAATCTATCTATAGACATGGGTTGAAACTTAGAGAGGTAAGCATAAAATACTTCTAACTCCGTAAAATTCTGACCTCTATCGAGAGAGGTAGAACGAATACTAAAAATTAGGCAATGGCCCAGAACAGAATGTTCATACTCTGAAGGCCAATAAGAGAAAGATCATTCCATTTTTGTAGTATTTTGGTTCAATCAATATAAAATATGTATTAAAGTAAACACCTTTATATAAACGAGGGAGATGTACTAGCAATTGAAGAATAAACAGTAACCCGTTGTCACATATCCCCACATGCTTTTTACCTAACTAATAAACTCTAAATGAAAATAACTATTGGCATTGCATTTAAATTTATGAATATCAACCTCGAGCGGAAGGCACGAAGCCCGAAGAGAATTTCACAAGGGACGAAAGAAACATTTATCACAAAACTTACAGTTTTATCTAGTTATTTCAGCTATAAAATGATGATACCTTGCTGCTTATGTAGTACTGCCTTTGAATACATAATCTAGGTACCATACAGGAAAGTTTATCAGAACAATTGCCATAAAATTATTTATAGAAATGACACAGAAAAGTTATCTTACGGCTGTGAGAAACTGGCTAATGACAAGATGCCTGATTAGGACCAGTGCTATTACAGATACTTCTTTGCTTTTTACAAAGGATATTTATTATATAGCAGGAACTATTCCATTGCGATTTTTAAAATTATATTTTCTAATAGGATTTAATGAACAAAGATATTTAAATATGTCTCTCCTAGACAAAGTATCGTTTTATTCAACACTTGAAAGTGTGTCTATGCTTACCTGTAAATGGTCACACATACACACTTTTTTCTCTTCCCTCTTTTTCATTGTCTCTCTTTTCCCAAAAGCAGAAAGGGAAGCACATAAAAATGGCTAGAGAACCTAATAGGACTTGCTATTTAACCCATAACTGGAGAAGGAGATTAATAACTTGTTTAAAATTATTTGCGCATAAGTGAATGAAACGAATTCATCTGGAATTTGAAATCGGATTTCTCCCTCCGAGCCAATATCCATTGCGCCACAAACACATCACATTCTATGTAGTAATATAATTATGTTTAACCTCCATGACCAAATAATGACACTAGATTCTCTATAAATACACATCAGTTGAATCATATAATATATAGGACATAATTAAGGAACTGCTAAATCACATTCTGTGTTTAATGGAAATATATTCTGTAAAACACTTCTAAAATATACGCAAAACAGTGTTTCATATTAAAACGATCACTTCAGATTTTCCGACATGTTTTATGGATAATAAAGTTTTTGATATTTGGTAAATATAGAAAAATAGGAAATTTATGTGCAGGTCATATGAGAAACAACCAATCTAAGAATTATGTGACCACAAAAAAATATTCCTATGCAGAATCAGTAAAAGACAGTTTAAATTTCTGGGATACGTAAAGAGGAAGATGAGTTTGGAGACATTGACACTCAGTGGACATATTAAGAGTAAGATCGCATATATAAACGTAGAGAAAATGACCTGAGGTGTTTGTTTGATTGGAAAGTTAGAGAGATCATTACGTTAAGAAGCGCACAGGGCATAACTGAAAAGAGCTTCTCAGTGTATAGCTGAACAGAAAATCATTACGTAAGAAGAACAAAATAATCTATTAAACAAAAAGAACTCAGATTTAACAACTCATCAGCCTACTGTTTTTTACTTTCCCTATTTATGTTGGCAAAGAAACTGTTTTAATTAGATATCGGAAATGTCGTTTCAGTGAATAGTGACTCATCTCCGCTGAAAACCGGGAGCGCGGAATATTATTTCATTAGCAATATTTAAGTTAGAAACGTTTATTATTTTCAATAATTTTCTCGATTCAATTTTGACCTTATTTTCCTGTCTTTCTCAATTGCTAATTCCTTTCTGCTCTGTTTTTGGCAGACTCAGATGGTAAACGTAATTTTGACAGGGAAAAAATCGAATCCTAGACGAAAGAGCTATGAACAGTTAGCACAGAAATTGTACAGTCCTTGGCAAGAAACAAGCCAGTGGTTTAACCTTAATTTTCCGGAAACTAAGCAGAGTATTACCACAGTTGAAAATATATTTATAAACATAAAAAGTAAATCTGGGATGTTATACAAAAATATGTATTCTTCAAAACTAGACAATATCTTCGCTACGAAGAAAAAAATTCTGTTACATCAGACGGTTTCTAGCAAATATCCAGATGAAGAAGAGGCTTGAAGTTATGTAATTATATAGAAAATATTAAGAATGTCATGAACAAGCGATTTGAGTAACAAAGATGTGTTAAAGAAAACAAAAAACAACGAAGAAACGGCTACTTACAATAAAAACCCATGAAATACATATATATATATATAAACATATTTATCAATGGAACTGTGTATGTGCGTGTTTGTCTGTTAACTATAGACTCTGAAACGGCTAAACCGATTTTCTTTAAAATTTAGACAGTTGTACTATAAGCGTCTGCGAGTGTTCTTAGCTAGGTTTTGTGTCGAGATACCACACCGATAAATATCGAAAATCGATAATCGAAAAAAATCAGGTTATAGAAGGAGTGGTCCGATTTTAATCAAATTTCATACACTCATAGACAAAGACATCAGGAACGATATCCAGAAGTTTCAATGTTGCAGTTCTTACAATAGTGCAGAAAATCGATTATATATATATATATATGTGTGTGTGTGTGTGTGTAAGGCAAGATGTTTGTGTGTGTTTTTATCTGTCTGTATGTCCTTTACACAGATCCACAATTTTTATCCGATTCTCACCAAACTTCACACAAATATTCATTACGTAAAGTCTGAGCTCCAGAACCATGGATTAATTTTAAAGCTTTCGTTACACCCGAGCAACGCCGGGCTATACTGCTAGTATATATATATATATATATATATATATATATATATATATATATATATATATCAATGAAAGAAAGCAAAGAGAATGTAATACTAAGAATGCATATTGATCATGAAAAAACTATTTCCGTGTATGGGGCGAGAGAAGAGAAACAGGAGGAGTAAAGTTTCAAAGAGGGAGAAAGAAAACCAGGACGTCGTTGATAATCATGTTTATGCACATCCTGAAAAGACATTAAATATAAAATGTAGAGGCCATGTTACTTCCGTGATTTTACCTAGTCAATTTATAACATTTATATGAGCTATAATGATTTTATTGTTCCTTTCTTTTTTGGAATAGGTGTCTTCTTGACTTCTTTTGTCTACATTCATATTACATTGAAACACTGATTCTTTTAATATCAGAGACGTTAAGAGCCTTTCCTATTAACTTGATGAAAGACTGCTTGTGAATTTCAGGTGCTGTAATGTTCGAAGAGCGAATGGCGTAATTGATAATTTTTAGAAATTGAAAACCCAATTTTATAATTCCAGTCGAGTTCGTTGTATTTACTTGTTTGCGTAAATACCCTTGGAAAACTTAGGAATCCATCTATTCTTCCTCAGGTATGCTTAATTAGTAGTAATTGTATCACTAAAAACATTATCCCCAAAAGTTTCATACAATCTAAAATTAATTATGTGGCTTTATATATCTTGCAAATTGTTGATAGTTGTAGAAACAAACCAATCGTTTAAATAAATGTAGTAGTCATGAAACATTTTATTCACTGAAAAATACTTTGATAAAATGACGGTTTCGATTTCAGTAAACATTAATTATTCAGTCAATAAATGGCAAAATTTTCCTGTATTAAACCGGTTAATGCTGTCATTACATCAATTGCCTTGTTTGGTTTGGTTTATTTTAAGGAATATCAACTTCAGTGAGTTATATATTACCAACAAAACTTTTTGGATATAGTTGTATGAATAGAATATGTCTTGTTTCTTAAAATCAGTTTTAGATCAGGTTTGATTGACATATTTTTGTCAAGATATTGTTTTTAGAATATCAAATAGATTGATGCTATTTTTTTAATAATCTATTGCTAGTAATATTTTTCTCAAAGATTTTTTGCTGGTGTTTCTATTGTAAAAGTCTGTTTTATACTTTCATTGTGTTTTGACACCAGTTAGAGGAATCACTATTTATCCATAGCTGGAGCTCTTACAAAAGCTACCAATCCGGATTAGTGGGGACCTGAAAACAACAATTAAGGTGATTCCGCTTTGCTCAAAACCTCTCGATCCGAGGCTTTGTTGCTGAATGTAGTTTATCGTCATACCAAATTCAAGTTTTCCTGCGCAAACGGGGCTAAACTTAGACAATAACAACAATGTTTTTGTAATCAAAACGCAGACAACCACAATGGAAATCAGGATCTTTACATAGACTTTATGTAAAAAGTTGACTAGTTTTTTTGGTTTCTATGCCCTGTAGAAAAGGATAAAATATCAATGGATTCATCTAATTAATGCAAACTAATTGAAAACTTTTAAAGGCTTGGTTAGTATTCCAAATGCTATGATGTCAATATTAGAAATATTAATAACACGCCATTATATGTTTTTACAAACATTATTCGTTTGTAATTTATTTTACCATCTTTTTTTTTTCTTAGTTTTTACTATTTCTACAAATTATCCAAATTTTTACTTGTCAGCATTTTCTTTCATAGTTACTTTCCTGTTTTGCTAGCCCAAATTTTCTTTTTTTCTTTATTATATTTACGTCATATTCTGTTTACATCAGTTTCTTTTCTTCTATCTTGATTTCTTTCCAATTATCGTGAGGGTAACTTATTTCAATATGTTTCCAATTGTGACATAATTTTCAAATAGATTTTTGCTTCATTTCTCTGACTTAGCTTTGCTGTCCAATTTTGCTGTCAGTAAATATATGCCACTCTACTAGATCGACAATGAACACTTTTCATGGCGCCATTCTTCATACATCTTTCCCTACTGCTCAATTTAGTATTTTCGTTTGTAAGGCGTAAGAACAAATTCAAAGCGAATAAGGCGTCAACATGTCTGCGTATGCCATCTTTAAAGATCCGTGTTAATTTAATCTGTATGAAACAATTACAATTAGCAAACGTCAGCAGGCGATTTTCCTTCGATTTCTGCAGGAACAGCTTGAAAAGTTTAGTAATTTCTTGCTATTTTCTCGGAACAATCTCTTGTTCT
Source organism: Ascarosepion bandense (assembly GCA_037127315.1). NCBI lineage: Eukaryota > Metazoa > Mollusca > Cephalopoda > Sepiida > Sepiidae > Ascarosepion > Ascarosepion bandense. The sequence goes on from JBBBDQ010001401.1 coordinate 1,533,558, forward strand.
TCGCTGCCTTACTAAATTGGTAAATATTTGTACATGGTTCTCTATATAAAGCTAAAAATGTACACATATACACACACATAAAATATACAAATATATGTGTGGGTGTGAATGTGTGTGTGTAAATATGAATCGGAGAGTATGACGTCAACATTTCTATATGTCAGATTAATGTTGTGCAATTGAATATTACAGTAGAAAAATTCTGTCTAACTCGTTTCGTCATTTAAATTACTATATACGACTGAATCCCATAAATTCCTTCTAGATGCGGAAAGATGTTATATAGAATGTTGAAACTTTCTCATATATATATATATATATATATATATATATATATATATAGTTGTTTAGAAAATATATATTAGATTTTTACCTAATACAATGAACAAGACCACGAAAGGTAAACTTTTATTAATTGAGATTGTAAGTGAAAGCTAGAAATAAATAATCAATATTCGAAAATCTGTAGGATAGACATCGCATGATCTAGACCAAGATAATAGTTGTCAAGTAAGATTTCTCTTAAATTTGTTCTACAATGTAACAATTCTGGTGAAAAGTTTTCCGTATATATGGAAGAGAAAGGAAATGGGGATGCTAAAACAGGGTTTGTTGAGTTCTAATTTCAAATGTGTAAGATGCTGGAACGAAGAAATGAAACTATTTTAATGTCTGTGAAATAAGTGTTGTATTGTGGAGAATGATTCATCCCTCCTCAGCAGCAACCCATATATGGCACCAATACAGGATTTGTTTTGTCCCTGACTAAAATTGTGAAATACATTCTACTATTCTTCATTTTCAAAGTCCAGAGAGATAGAGAGAAAGAATTGAGATCAAAGAGAATTCCCATGTTATTATGGTGAAATATATTACAGCGACATATGGCTATAATCATATTTTGGTTTAATGGCAAATTAACACGCCCACACAAATTAAAACAAATTGAAATTGTCTAGAAGATAATTTAATTTCCACACATCCAGCGAATGGTGACATTTAAATGACTGATTAATTTGAAAAGTTAATTTTTAGTGGTGAATATTCGTCTCGTTTTGAAAATTGGATAGCTACTGTCTTTCCTTCCTAGCTAAGACTATGTTTGATTCAACACTATCTATAATCGTTCAAAAATCTTAAAAGGGAGACAAATGCGAAAATAGAATCCGTTTAGTGAACTACAGAGCCCGAGAAGCATAAACAAAACATTAATTAAATCTATGTTTTAAATTTGCTAACAGGACCAGGTTTGTCAAATATTCAACTATACGTTGACCATAGTTACAAGTTCATATTTAAGCAAGCAAATAGAAACTGGGACAAAAGTGCGGTTTAATAAATGCAAAATACATATATTCATGCGTGAACATTAGCGAGTTCGCGTCGGACTTAAATTTGTGCATGTGCGAAGTGCGTGCGTATAAGCAAAGGTACCAATGTCACGTGTTAGCATTAGCAGAAATAAGGGTTTATGCGACGTTTATATGAATCTGCGTATGGGAAAGAATCTGCATTCAATGATTTGTTAGAAGCCGGAGGACCTGATGACGGAGAAAGATATTGTTACCAATTTTTGTCCTGTCTGCCTGTGCGGTTCGGGTTTGCATCGTCTCGAGCGTCTGTTTCTCTTGGCTGGCAGGACTGTATCACGCATGGTCATTTTCTACGTAGCGTCCAAAAGTTTTAAGAGCAAAATTTTGTAACTTGTTGTAGATTTGTGTTAAAAGAAAAATGTGTGGTGATTTAAGGAGAAAGAAAAATATATTTTTCAATCACTCGTTTCTTTAGTCCGCTATACACAGGGTGAGGATAGAATTTAATATTTATATTGAAAAGGCTTATCTCCCAAACTGTCAACAAACCGCAAAGAGACCAGAGGGGTTAATGAACTCTACTAGGAATAGAGGCTGAAAAGAATTTAGTTTCAAAACTAAGATAAGAAAATATTACAGTATTATTTACCAATATTTATAATACATATATAGCAAGTTAGATTAAAAAATACTTTTCTTTGTTTCTAAAGTTATTTTTCCTAATTCGGTGCGTAAGTTTCCATGAGTGTTCTTTCTCATTTTCCAATGACATTAAACTCGTAATACTTACTTAAGTAACTATCACTAATATTTAGTTCGGTATATTAATACGTATTAGTATTATTAATATAAAATCGATATTGTCACAAAGATATATACTAGCTGTTTTCCATTTCATCAAAGGAAAATCCGACACCAATAGTGTTTATTTTTTTCTTATAAAGGGTACGCATGTTCAAATTCTGACACGGAAAGAATATATTCCTTAATAAGGATCGAATTCACTGGCAGTCTGTTGCAAAGTTAGTGTACTTACCTGTAACGTCTCTCTCTCTCTTCTTACATATATATATTATAAATTATTCCTAACAACATATCCAAACTGCAAACTACTAAAAAACTGTACATTTTATTTCGACATAGAAAGAACAATGTCTCATCAGTTAGTAATGATGGTAATATATATATATATATATATATATATATATATATGAAACCGTTATACAACACGTTACATTCTTCTAAAAAGGCAGCAAAAGGAGACATTTATGATATATAATTTGGGAATATTCTCAGCAAACAGTAATGTAGCTTAATTATTTTGGCAGTATAGCAACGGATCACGACTAATGTGAAATATGAATTCGAGTTAGAAATGGCGAAAAAATTTTATTCCAGAAACCATGCAAAGGATTCTGAAAAAGATTACGTCAGAAAGAATGAAAAGTAAATTGAAATGCTATCTAATACAGAATTCAAACTATGACAGTGTATTTGGACATTTTCTTCAAAGGTGAAAAATAATCGTATAGAAAGGCTTGTGAGAAAAAATAGATTAGAAACTAGAAGGAAGTTGCTGTTTACAATAGAAACAGCAGAGAAAAGACACATGGAAAATTTAAATATTACAATCCGTGAGAAACTAAGAGAAACATGGCAAAATGTCTTTATAATCCAGTTAAATAATGTTTGGGTATAGTAATAAAATAAGCCTGTATCGTATCTCTTTTTGATTTTAACCATTCATCATAATGAAATAAAGGCATTATTCTTAATCTAACGCTATATTTGTAAAATAAAGCTTCGTATTTTTTATTCATTCAATATGAAAGAATAGAAATGTTAAAGAAAAAATAAGAGATCAATTTTAGTTACACGAACAAAACAAGCTGGATGGCTTAGTTAACATTGTCAACTGTTAATCAACGGATAAAACGTTGCTAGATTCTCTCTATTCTGGGGATAACCGATTGAGTTCCATTCTTTTGTTCTCAAAATATCGTATCATCAAGATATATATATATATATATATATCTCAAAATGAATAAGAAACGAAGAAAGTATTTACAACGTTCAAACATTAATCTAAAACAGTGCTCACTATATAAAAGTGCAGTGAATATTTATTATAAATTATACTTTAGAACATGTATAAACTTCAATCTACTACAAAAGTGGACATTGAATGAATATCATCTAATCTACTACTTAGTAATGATGGTCATAAACTTTATTTTTGAGGAGAAAATTGATGAATATTCACTTCATTTTATTGACTATTTTGTTTTTATTTCGAGGTAAAGAGATTAGGAATTATGAGAAACCAAATATAGAAATCAAAACATGGGGAAAAAAGAGATGTACACAGAGGAAATAAACAACAAAGAGGAAAATAAGATAGAAAGAAATAAAGAAACATGAGTGGGGAGTCAAGGAAAGAGTGCTGAAGGAGAAATAGACCCCAACGTTAGGTAGGAAGTAAAGTATAAGCATATACAATGCACATAGTGGGAAGAATGTCAGAAAAAGTGAGAAAATGTACACTGGGGAAAAACCTGTTGAGAGAGACAACAAGAGCTGCAACAAAATAGAAATTTTAAACTTTGGCCTGAAATGAATTGTAGATATAAATATTTATTAATAATATTGTATAAAACAAAATCCTTTGGAATTTAAAAAAATATGAAATCACATACACAGACAGAGGAACTATTCAAAAGAACTGATTTGAGAATATTTAAAAATACAAGACGAAAACATAGATTCATTATATATATATATATATATATATATATATATATATATATATATATATACATGTTTAAGGATTTTATGTTAATCTTATTTGTGAGATTTTTCAGGTGACTATTAAAACATGTGATTTTGGTAGGGAACTTGTCAATAAATTACTTAATTTTGCTATTAGTTCACGTAATAAAAACTGAAGTTATACTCAGGGTAGAATGTTATTAAGTGCGATTATAATATAGGGAAAGCAAGTAAGAAATGCATATTATAACTATATGTGGATTAGGTATTGTATGTCTTTAAACTATAACGATAAAGATTTTTGTTGTCATATAAACACGTGTTTCTTTCAGTTTACCCTGAGTATGCCTAAAATACAATATAATCCGTGTGATATTTAATTTTTAAAGTAAGAGTATTTGTTTCTAAATCATATTTAAAACGAAGGTAACAAATCGTGTTATGACTGCAATTTGGCTTTATAAAAGTATAAATTAATTTATAGAATCTGACAGAAGCAGATTGTATATTTGTGTGTATAAGGATTTTGTGTGTATGAACTTCAAGAACTATCAAATAACATCCTTTCTATTGTAAACTCATATCATCAGAGAATGGTACACATATTTCCATTCATTTTTCATTTGCCTTACTTGCATTTTCCGCAGGAGAAATGTAGCTCTTATACAATAAATTGTTTATTTTTTTTCATGTAGTAGAAATCACAATTTTGACGTTCAGAAAACCAGAATCCTAAAAGAAATCGAGCAACCACATTATTGAAAATATTTGGAATACTGAGCAATATGTTATGATATTGTACCGATTTTACCTACCCCACCCCACTGAAGTGTTATCCACCAGTTGCTGCCGGAGCGAAAACTTACAAATGGCAACAGTAACAAAAACGACATTAAAAGAAACCTACCAAATCAGTATCCATTGCTAGATAAAAGCGTAATTTCTAAACTGGAGAACGAAAGAACTAAAATAAATAAACAGAATGAAGGAAAAAAAATCAAAAGAATTCTGAGCATCAAGAAACAATGTGTAATATATTAAAGGCAGGATCTACTCCAATTATTAACAATATATATTCTTCCTATTTGAAGAGGAGGTTTCTTCTCAAATGGTTATTGTGTAATGCATCCAATTAATAGAAAAATATCTTATTATCAAGAAGCCTTAATCCGATTGCGTACACAATAAATATTGTTTTATATTACACAAAATGAACCACATAACTAATATTATAATTAAAATCTTAATAAAAATCTATCGAAGCTGTGTTGATAGTGGGTTTATTAGCTGTCTTCTTATGTCGGCTTTTATAGAAGTGCATTTAATTTTGCTGTAGAATGAAATTCAAAAACACTTTATGTTAATACATTTTTTCAGGAAAATCAGTTTCTCAAGTTCAGCAGCTGTTCTCTTTCTTTCTAATATTTATTTAATCTTTAGTCATTTTCTTTTGTTTGGTGTATAACGGATGAACAACCTCTCGATTAATTATTCCTGCTTTGGATGACATGTCAATATATATATATATATATATATATATATTTTAGTTAACTCCGGCTTGCATAGTAATTCATATAAATATTCTTGCTATAAATTATCATGTATTTTTTTTTCGTAATATGTGAGACATAATTATCCAATATATAAGTAGGATTCATGCTAAAAATTAAGAGTAAAAATGTACTGGAAGTGCAATGAAATCAATGATGATGCGTACCTTGAATCATTTGTAAAAAAAATTATAAACTGAAATAGCAAATAACAAAACAAAATAATACCTCATATATCTCGATGTATTGATCCGCTATACAAATTCTAGTATCTCGGAGATAAAGAAAGTGAACACAGAACCGGTTTTCCCATGAGTAGTTTCCTTGAACACCGCAAGTTTCTAACAAACTAAAACATGAGCGTAAAAACGTATTATATTTTTAAAAAGCATCTTCGAATGGAAATATATTAACATAATAAAGATTGCTTTAGCATGCAACAACTTTTTACATAGGATTAAATTTTTAACTTGATCAGTGTTTAATTAGGAACTCAAATTTAATAAAATGCGTTAGATTTGATATTAAAGTGCACATAAAGTTTGGGTATGTCGGAATATCCAGCAATTAAATCATCCCTTCTTCAATCTCTTTCTAGCTCTCAAAATGTGAATTAATTTCGGAAAATAAATATTCTTCAGTTACCAATTAATATATGATCATTAATGTAAGCATCCATGCGTTGAAATATTTGCGATACTTTAGAATTGTAAAAGAAAAGTGAAAGCCGGAAATGAATGGAATGTTTGGAGAACAAATTATCGTAAATCACTCTTATAAATGAGGAAAGAAAAAAAAACATATGTGACTATGCTTGCTTTTGTCAGACCTCGAACACATTCAATGCAATGGTGTTATTTCAGCCAGTAAACAAGCTGGTCTATCTGACATCAAAGTTAGTTGATGTCAAGTAATATATTTTGAGACGGAAAAACATGCGAATGTGACAAGTAATTTGTGAGATAAAAATGTTTATCCAATGAAGTCATGACTTTAAGGATAAAAGAGCCCACATCAGAATATAAAGAAAAAAATGTTATGTGTTATACGTATGCGCCTGTTTCGTAGATGAGACTAACAAAAAAGATGAAATATTGTTTACTGAATATTTTTAATGATTTAAGTAGCAGTAAAAATGTTTAAACATTACTAACAAATGTACCAGAAAAGATGTGCGTTGTAGCGCAGTGGATATCGACTCGGAACGAGAAATCGGGGAGCCGAGTTCGAATTCCAGTTGAATTCCTTGCATTCACTTACGCGCAAATACCCTTGGGAAAGGTATTAATCCGTCTCTTCCTTCCAGTTATGGGTTAAATAACAGGGGTTAAATAACAGGACAGATTGGGTTCTATAGCCTTGGTCGGCAACCACTCTACCGCAGAAAGCAATGAGCAACCTACTGCGGGATAATCTTCTGCCCAGTCAGTCATGTCTTTTTCGAGACCTGATCGCCCAAGCGTGTTTCACGTATGGCACTTAACTGACTGACCAGAAAAGAATTCAAATTTTTTCTTTTTGAATTTTCTCAAGTGTCATCATATTTAACAAATACATCAGCTCTACACGAATTCTACAAAATGGACATTGCACTATTTATTGGTTAAATGTTCGACTTTAACAATTTTGACTATATATTGCGACAACAAACAAATATTAATGTAGTATATTAATTATAGCATTACGAGGGTACAAATGAAAAGTTTATAATTGACAAATTTTATCATTTCACTAACGCCTCCACAATCTCCTCTGTTTCTTACATCATTTCTAACCTGTTTTCTTTTCTTACGTAAACCTACTGCGTCTCTGAGTTTTATTTTATCTTTCCTGCGATATAAAAATAAATTATGAGATGTTGACAGGCCGTAACGTACATATGAACAAACTAATGACTAACAAAGATAATATCTTAATCCATGATTTGCTTTTTGGAACTTTATTAAAGAAACTCCTATAAGAGGGAGCCGAGTGAAAGCAAAAGAATGTCTTATATATATTAAATATAATAGTGTTCAAGAGTTATTCAAAGTATGCAATTGATGATCGTGAATGATTATATATATAACGTTGAAGGAGTGTTCCATGCCCTAAAACAAGATAAAATATTCATGTTAATATCTGTCCAAGAAGCCATCATTGTACAACAACACGGCAACTCATAACAAATGTTCAAAATGTCCTCCGTTTGCTTCTGAGCAAGCATATACCAATCAGATCATTAACAGGCGGACAATTTCAAATACACCCGCACGGTGTCGAATTGTTTCGTAGACACCCATAGCTCACTGTTAAAGCGTCTCTGCATTTTTAATGTATGATGATTAAAACATTTATCCGCTAACCCTATGAATGAAAACTTTAAAATCTGTGACCTGTGGAATATGTTGGGAATGTGACCGGTTCTCAACTATCTATTATTCATGGTAGATGTCAGCTAGAGCATCGCGAAAAATGTTATAAAAAATGATGTGGCACCATCAGGAATAACCACATGCGTCTTCCTATAATAAGTACATCTCCCAGAATATCTTTGAGTGTGTTCCAAATAAAATATGATATTATATAATCGAGATTTCAATTATCCAACAAATGTTTGTTATGTCATGTTTTTATTTAATCTCATTTAAATGTTACCTCCTCCCTAAACAAGCCTGAAGAGGCAACAAAAGATCGGCACTTTGTGCAATATACCATTGTGGTGAGAGATTTGAGAGCAAAAGATACTGCACACGTTCTAAATGATACGGATACAGGCGCTGTTCCATGTACCCTCTATGAGGTAATATGAGAATTGCGACATGATGATACATGGATTGTCATTGACAGACTGTAGAATATCTTCTTCGTGGTCCGGCGTAAAAGCGGATCTAGGACTTCCTCGATCTGTAGATTTGGTGCTAGGTATCCAGTATCAGTAATATAATGATAAAAAGCAGCAAAGTTTAGATGACTCGGCTGTCTTTGGACACGAAACGCAACGTACGCATCTTTTACCATTCGCACGATCTTATGTAAAAATCATTTTTGCCTGCTCACGACATGAACAACACTTCTCATGTGTGACACTTCTCAGTTAACACACTACTACACAAGTTATCTTTTATGACAGACTAGCCACAAATGTATACGAATGACAAATATAAGTTAGTTTACATGACAACACAAAAGCATCTATTGTAAATTTTCTGTAAACTTGAAAATTCTGAAAGAAGGGACTTGGAATGATGTCCTTATTTTGGATGTAAGGAAAATTCTTCGAATTTTTTTTAATGCGTTTATATATATACACTGATTGAGCACTTTGGAAGTATGTTAGACTTTGAAAAAACATTAGTAACTCTAGCATCTACGGATCACTCATTCAGTAATGAATTAGAGCACTCTAGTTATTAGCGTATGATACATCATACGCTAAAAGTCTGCCTTCTTCTGCCGAGGGCCATAGCGCAAAGGTAAAATCGCCAACTGACGTCAATTCAGTGGGGTTGCAACCTTGGGTTAAAAAGCAATCGGATGTCTAGCCGTACTGGTGAGTTGTGATACAGATCTGTTTGCGGATGACTATATATAGATAAATAGCAACCATTCTTTTTCGCATCTTACATTGAATAGGGCCTACAAGGATTATTGGATTAATATTCTATTCAATATTTAGAACATTTTAACATCTTTTAGTTTTTTAGGTGTTAAAGAATACAATAAATGACCAGATCTCTACTATTGTGAAGTTATTTAGCGATTCTGATGAATCTTGTATTAGTTAAATTTATTCTCCATGTATTTTATAGCAGTGCTTTTTACTGTACGAAGAGTCTTGTAAAGTAGTGACCGTTTTGAAGCGTCAGGTAGCTTTGGTAGTTAGGTTATATATGTAATAATATTAAGAAAGAAAATCTTTCGGGTTAACAAATAAAAATCTATCATTATATATATATATATATATATATATATATATATATAAATAGAGAGAGAATAAGTATTGACATGTGAACAGAGCTAGACTGAATATATATAAAATCTATCCTCATTTAGTAAATATCCCTAGCTTATTTAAATATATATGTCTTATAATCTTTAAAACTTATCATGCATTTGTTCAGTAATTCCCTCCTAATTATTATGGATGCAACATCACCAATAATCGCTAGTAGATATAAAGGCAGTCGTGTGAAAAAGAACTTTTGACAATGCTTTCCAGTCAGGATGTGTGGGTGATGTTTGTGTTATTTCTAGATTTATTGTGACACGCAAAGATTCGAGTTTCCAGTTCGCTAAGTAATACAGATCCGAAGCAAAACCATTTAGAGAAAATGGCTCTATTCCATGCCTTCATTCCTATGCACGTTCCCAAAAAATAATTAATATCTGGACATAAATTGGAACACCTGTAAATAAACAGGTAAAATATTTTTTATATTTCTAATAGAACGATATATATGGTAATATTTTTACACAGCTTAGATGTAACACAAGGTCGAATGTATGGAGAAGCCAATGAGTAAAGAACTCACAAGTGTTTTGTCATATTTCTAACGAGACAATGTAGCTTAGCATTACTCCACGACCAAGTATAACATCTAGGACTTCAATATAAAATTTGCCACAAGAGCTTTAAATTGACACTAGAATATTCCTATCCAAGTATTATTTTTGCTAGAGTTTAAACTACACATCGTAAAGAATAGAAAATTCACATCCCTTTATACAGACTGTCATTACTATTTTAATTGTTTACCTACCATCCAACAAATTTCTATATTCATAATCCATATAAAATATTTATGCATCTAAAGTATTTGTATGTACAGTAATTACGACAATATGCATTGAGATTCATTCATTAACGGCTTTCGCACTCGAAAATACTTCTTAGAAAGTATCAATGAATCTATAAAAGCTTGACACAATTGAAATATTGTTTTCGTCTAGAAAGAAATAAAAATTATTTACCCACAAATATTCATGTTATTCGACTTTAATCATAAAATGAAAACATTATCGAAATTACTTGAAAGAATATTCCTAAATGACAAACACTTTCTGCGAATTTATAAACCATTCAGTAAACTTCCATTTGGCGGAAGACGATAACCACCCAATCTAGTACATCTGCTCACAATTTTTATACTTAAATTCGATTAGTGCATGCATAATACTCAATTAATATGGTAAACATTCTCCAGTACCTATAAATTATTCAGTTTTGCAATCGGAATTGAAAATTGATTTATTTATAGTTAACGGTTAATTGCAAATCTTCTACAATTTACAAACAGATAATGTATAACTATTTATTTGTCAAGTATTACTTTATCTAAGTAATTACAGTAGTGTTTTAAAAAGTGCAGTAATAAAATAGATACATTTTATATTATAAGACGTTAATAGTTTGAATATTTGTCTCCCGCGTTTAAAATATTTTGCATATTTTCATTATTTTTTATATTGTGTATTTTCCTGTTTATTTTGTAGGCCTTAAATAGAAAATTTTTAATAGAGTGATTAAAAGAACGATTTATTTACATATAGAAAAAATGATTAAAAGTAGATAATTAAATATAGAAAATTAAATTTATTAAAACTATTGAAAAGTAAAAGATATATGCAGATTTTCATATCTGATTATTTAAAGTACGCTAATTATAAATTAATTGTGGATGAGTTTAAAACCTCAAGTATAACTCATTATATTCGAATAATGCGTTGTTGATTACTACCTATCTTTTAATGTACCAACTAACCGCATAAAGCGAGAGGTTTAAACTAAATTTTAATAATTGCCTGTAATGTTCTTGACAGAAGAAATTAATTTGGTAAATCTAGCTCGGAATTTTCATTCCGAATTGACATATTACGAAAAATGACAAGTCTAAAAGACCTAATGCAAAACAGCATTTCAGCATACCTAATAATATAATATACAATGTTGGATGCGTCCTTTTATTTCCCAGAATACACATATGTGAGTTGAAAGTAATTATCAAAATTAAAACCCACAATTTAGGATTAAATAAAAAATTAAGTATTTTCAATTATTGTGTCTTTTACAAAAATAACGAATGAAACAGAATTCTGTTTATTTTGAGGTGGAAAAGATTTGTACGGCCTGAGTATGAGGATAAAAGGTGTCTACCAGTAAGGCTTCTAATCGGGAGGTTTTTAGGTGCATGGGCCCAAATCTTAAATGCTCTTGTTTTCAAGTCCAACCTGCCCCGTTGTGGGAGTACCTTTCCAAGTCCTAGCTATGGGAAAATAGTAAACCTCAAACGATATGAAAGTATAAAAATACATTATTTATACTATAAATACCAGCAATATATTTTTTAAATTAAAATTTTACCATCAATATATTTTAAAAAGAAATAATACCAGTAATATTTTTTTTGTAAAATAATTACTAATTCTCTCACAAAAATAATAATTTTGGCATTAATTAACCGTAAGAAGTTTATATGCCGCTAAACAAAGACAAAATGTAAATATATATTATATACTCCCTCGTTCAGGATAAACATTTCTTAATACAATTATAAATATTGCAGAATACTCTTCATCTATTCTTGCATATACACCCCTAAAAATGCTAACAATAAAAAGTTCTCTCACATGTGAGTAATTAAATTTAGCGTCACCTAAACGGAGAAAATATTAACATGAAATAAGATCACGGAGATGACCAAAAAGTCTTTAGCATGTGTAGAAAAGTGAAGCGTTTATATAAAATCATTACTACTGCTCATATTATTCTTATTAATATTATTAATAATATTATTGAACTATTGATTGTGTTTAAATGTCACATTCGCAAAGTGTCATTATATTCTGATAGTTTATAGATATGTTGGTGGCATTTTTTCATCAGTCTGTCTAGCCATCTCTATGAAAGAGAGCTTATGTTTTTTGAAGTTTTATTATTAAATCAGGCTCGGCCGACTTGTCTTACTGTTATTAACTGTATTATATATAATATTATCATTACTTTTACTAATAAGAATGATCGTACTAAAAAACGCACAAAAATAATCTAGATTATCATTCATAATTAGTTTTTCAGAAATATTTATTTCCATTATTATTGCCGAATAGATTTTTATTTTTATAATGAGATTTTCTCTAACGAGATTAACTTCATTTGCCCTCAGTAGATAAAGAGAAATACACTTTTATTAAAACAAACATTTTCTTCTACGATGGAGAGGATATTTCTTAGAAATTTGCAAAGTCATATATTTTACTTTTCTCAGTTACTTTTCTCCCACTATTTAACTTCAGAAAAATGTGACCCACAGTATGTTTCATCCAATTTATATATATATATATATATATATATATATATATATATATATATATATATATATATATATTGTTTAATTACTTAATTTTTGGTCATAATAAAATTAGACCAGTGCGAATTTGTAATAAAAAGTGTTCAATACAATTATATTTTAGTGCTTTTGAATATTCTTCATTTCTAAATGAGTTATTACGCGATTTAGTTTTCTAACATGTGGTGTCTTCAGGCGATTCGCAATAACTGATTTTACCGTTTACCGTTTTCCTTAAGAACGCTTACTTAACGTTTGTTTTTTCGTTTTTGTTTTTTGATTTTTAACGCTCAGGTAATGGGAAAATTTTCAACGCATAGTTTTTAAAATTAGAAAAATCAATGTTTTCATCCATGGTGGTATGAACTTAATAGGTATTTTTAGTATGGTGACAATTAGTCATAATTTTTGTTTAGAAATAGCATAATCGCTAAATTTTCTTTCTCACACAGTCAACATATTTTGCCACCGTTGTAAGGTTTGGCTGTTTGCACTATACTTCACGTTATTTTTGGGTCTTCTCAACATTTTGATTTCCATTTCCACACTTGGCGAGCCAATTTTGTACTTGTTTTTTAATTTTTCTACTTCGAATATAGATTTGTGATTGAACCTACTGGTCTTCAAGGTAAAGTATCTTTGTTTTATCCCAAATATATTTTACAAATTTATATATATATATATATATATACCAATATATATATATATATATATATATATATATATACCAAATAAATTTGGGATCAAAAAAGGACACATTTAAAACCAGATAGTTCAATTACAATTCTACTTTTAAATCTTACAAAACTGGCTAACCATGTGTGGAAGTTTAAAGTAAATATGAAAAAGACCCAGACATAACGTGTAGTATAGTGAAACCACCAAATCTTACAACGGTAGAAAAATATGTAGTATGTGCAAAGAAGAAAAATTAGCTATTATAGTTTTACCGAAAAAAATATTTAATAAATAAAAGAAGTGTAATTATGACTAATTATAACCATATCAAATATACCTATTAGCGTCAAACAACGATGTATGAATACGTTATAACTTCTAATTCTGAAAAATGCACGCTCGAAAAAAATTCCTGTTACATGAGCTTTCTTAAATAACGGTAAAATCTGTTATTGCAAATCGCTTGAAGACATTCCATGGTAGAAACATAGCTCGCGTAATATCTTGTTTACAAATGAAAGAAAATGATGTGTGTGTGTGTGTGTGTGTGTGTGCGTGCGTGCGTGTGTGTGTTATGGTCCAGAAGATATTGTATCGGAACGAGAATTTGGAGAGCCGAATTCAAATCCCGCCTTGGGAATAGTATTATTCTGACTCTTAATTTAAACTGTAGGGTAACTTGACAAATTTGGTGGTGTAGCCTTAGTGGCCAACCTGTCTACCAAATCCCAAATTACTGCGAGAAAATCTTCTTCTCACTCAGTCATGTCTCTTTTGAGATATGATCGTCCAAGTATGTATCACGTGTGCCATTTAACTCATTCATATATGTGTGTGTGTGAGAGCTTTTGTTGATTACAACATTTCTTTTATATATCCTTATCCTGGATATGACAAAATACTACATCCAGCAGCAAGGCCACTTTTTGGAAGATTGGGGGTTTTGAGGAGCGTGAAACCGCCTCTTAATTGTTGTTCCCAGATCTAACCTGATAAAAGGAGGTAGCACCTGCAAGACCGCAGGTATGGAAAAATTTTAAACCTCAAGCAAGAAAGAAAAGACTATCAAAGTATGGAAATAGCAATAGAAATTTATGTAAAAAGGTAAAGCAAATTCATATTATGGTATTTGAATTTCAATCAAAATAAATTTAGTAAAATCCATAAAATTGTATTCAAAATATTATATCGCATTAAATAACCCTTAGCTGGTTATATGATACTAAACAAAATCAATCAACCAATTTTACTTTTCACGGATGACATTCATATTACTCTATTCTGTTGCGTGCATTCATCGAGTTTTCCTCCTTTAAACTTTTTTTCTCGATTTCCATTATATTCTTTATAGCCTCTCTAAATGATGTTTATCTTATTTAAATATTTATCAATATAACATCTGCCGATCTGTCAACAACTCCGAAGCAGTTTCCTTCGCATCTCATTTGGAAAATATCTTAGAATGTACACCTTCATCACGAGAAGCATCACCCGAGATATATCAAATGTCTTTACAATATGTGGCAACGAGAGTTGCAATAGAAGCTTTACAGATATGGAATGCCTTGAACGTTCTTTCCAAATTATCAAGTTCTTTCTAACAGGTGAAATATTGTCAAATGCCAATCATCGGAAGCTAAGGAATTAATGTCGGCTCTCCTCGGGGTCATCTTTGCTCTCCTACAAATTACTTACACAACATTTATTATAGAAGTATAGCAAACAAACAAACTAACATGTAAAAGAAATAATGGCAAATGGCTAATGGTCAGACCTCAGAATATTTTTCTTTTCAAATAAGTCCCCCAAAATTTTATTAAAACTAAACAAAAACACCTTGTCACTCATCAGCAACGAAGACTGTATTTAATATAATTTGTTGCCCAAACACACACACGTATATATAGTCATCTGCAAACATATCTATTTCGCTGTATCACAGCTCATCAGTGCGATTAGACAGCCAATTGCTTTTTACCGAGGATTGAAACACGACCGAATTGGTGTCAGTCGGCGATTATAGTGTATCGAGGTAGCAAATAATTTTCTAAACATATACTGTTAAATATAAGATACAATGAATGTCTATTATGTTTAATCTTGAGCTGTTTTAAACATCGTATTTTGGCTTTAATTTTAAATGAAAAAGTCAAGAATTCTCCAACATTTGGATATTTTTTTTTATTAAAGTTGGTTCAATTTACATGCCGGTTCAGAGATTGAATCTCTCGTACTAATAATAAACCCACTACATATATTGGTTTTACTACAAACACGCTCTCCCGTAGACTTACCTGTCACCTTTCTGATTAAAGTACAATTAAACAACATTTCTTAGAAAAAGAAAGTCATGTAGATAATATCAGACAGATTTTAGTCAACAATGCAATAACCCTCACTCATGAACACAATAAAAAGAAGCTTCAGATATTGGCGGCCATCTACATTAAATCCAAACAACCCACACTTAATAAAATCATGTTTAAATCTGGCCATAACATATTACATTGCATTTAGATATATGGTTCTGTTATCATTTCGAGCTCTCGCGGTGCGACGTCATAGAACCGCATTACAAATTTACAATCTGCGTTTGCTATTTTTGGTAACTCTCATTGTTGCTTCGCAAAGTTTTATGTCAACACAAGATAAAATCGTCGCTGATGGATGTTTCTTTTGTTAATGTCCTTGTAATCTACCGGAAGATGGCTCATGTGAGCCGAAAGCTTAGAACCAACTTAAAAAATTATCTAAATGTTGGAGAATTTGTCTTTATTTTCACCTGAAATTAAAGCCAAAATTCGATGTTTAAAACGGCTCATGATTGAACATAATAGACATTCATTGTCTCTTATATTTAACAATATATAATTTATAACATGGGCATCTTATACCTTCAAGAAAAAGTAGCTATTTTGTTTCAACATTTCATGAGCTTTGTCAAGTTGAGGCGTTGATCAAAACAATCACTTGACACAACAGAATGTTTTAACGAAATAAGGACTTAATAGATGTTATAAAGTACGCATGTTAGAAATTTTGAATTAATATTATTTTCACTCATGTGTACTGAGCACTCTTAAGAATAGGTTGTTTTTTTTTAAGATACCGGAATTTTATTCAATCCATTAAAAACATTACAATCGGCTTTATGAAATAGGGGGAAATTCATATATTATCTTTCACTCTGAATATTCATTTTTAATAGGTGTGTGTGTGTGTGTGTGTGTGTGTGTGTGTGCATTGTAAAATGTATTCACGAGGTAGCATTGGACATTTTATAGAAAGTAGACACACAGGAAAATCTCAATAGAAACGAAGAAAAGGGAGCTAGACTGCTACGTGATGTCAGTTCTTCAATACGGCTGTGAATGCTGGACAATATCATCGAAAATGAGGCCAAAACTGGAAGCGGCC
Organism: Ascarosepion bandense; assembly: GCA_037127315.1. NCBI lineage: Eukaryota > Metazoa > Mollusca > Cephalopoda > Sepiida > Sepiidae > Ascarosepion > Ascarosepion bandense. The sequence continues at coordinate 1,550,613 of JBBBDQ010001401.1, forward strand.
GAAATGTGGTTCTACAAAAGGATGCTACGGATATCGTGGACTGAGCATACAAGCAACGACGAAGTGTTAGAAAGAATGGCAACAAAAAGGAAATTGATGCTGAGCATCAGGAAGAGACAACTGAAGTTCCTGGGACATGCAATGAGGAAGGAGAGCCTGGAGAACCTGATACTGACTGGACAGATAGAAGGAAGGAGAGACAGAGGAAGGCAGCGGATAACATATTTGCAGGGTCTGATCAGGTGGATGACGGAACGGGGGTTGCCAGGAGCAACAGGAGCAAACATACTAAGAGCCACAAGGGATAGGGAGACGGGGAGATCCATGATCGCCTACGTCCTGAAGGGACAAGGCACATAGAAGAAGAAGAAGAGTACAAAGTTAATCAGGAAAAGAAACATACAACTGTTTTTAAAGTATATAATTAAACGAATATCTACTAATTCATTACTGATTCAGAAAAGATTCCTTTAGACCAAATTTTTTAATAGATTCCGTTTTTTCTACTATCATTTCAAGTCGACAAGAAAATGATTTCTTAATTACTTGGCATTTTTTATTAAGATCACAATTAAGTAAATGAATGCTGATAGACATTCTTAATTCCCCCAAAATCTGAGCTTGTCTGATGGCCATATATCATGCCTTTAGAGTGGGTTAGCGGACAAACCACTCAAAGCCGATCTACGTTTTGCACAAGGCCAGTAGTTTAGTAAAATGTTTTCAAAACAGTACTTTACCTGTATAATCTCAAGATATTCTGTACCGATGATGTAATGTTATCTTCACAATATTCTGCGGTACGTTTTAACTCCCGTCACATATTTATATTTTATATCTTTGTTTAATTTATAAGTTTCAATGTTTTCTTCCATCTTACACTACTTATGCAGTTCTTTCTTTTGTCTTTATCCTAGTTCATTTTAGATTTTCATTATAGTAGACATTATTTGTTTGAACTTGACATTTTACTTTAAATATTAATCGACTACTTCTAATTAATTTTGCTTTTAAGATGTATTATCTGTTCATTAAATGATACCAAAATTTAAGCACATTGTTATAAAAACCAATTTTTACTTAAGTACTGTGGACATTATTTTAAATAAAATCTTAGGACTGTCGTCATAAGCTAGCTTAATAACCGCCATAAAAATAACGTAAAAAAATAATCAGATCTTATGTTTGTAATTTTATGAGTATCTTTATCTCATTCATTCTTAAATGATTTACTTTTAAAAGATTGTTCTGATAGTTTCTAGCAAAATTATTTGTCACTTCAACTTTCCATTTTCTAATTTTTCTTCCTTTTTTCTGTAATTTTCTGATTAACTCATCCTCAATTTTTTATGATTTCCTCAATTTATTTTATTTTTATTTTCTATCCGTTTTTCTGTCTTTCTCTTTGTCATCATTTTGTTATATATTTTTTTAATTAATGAAAAATCCAGCAGCGCGCTTTCGTTCAACAAAATTTTTTTCGCTTCATTAACTTATGCGTAAATATCAACTCTCACAGATTATTTTGATATTTTTACGTGATTACTTTCTTTCTCTCTCAAATATCTAGCTTATCCTTTCTCTCTCTCTCTCTCTATATATATATATATATAAACACTTATAAAAAATTCCAAAAATATATATTAATGTTCGATACACAATAGATCATTATTATTGTATTATGAATAGTTATATTATATAATTATTTATAATAAAATACTAATATTTCTGTACTTTGTATCAAGCGCTTTACAAAGTAAATTCTACGAAATTTAGACTGCTACTCTATTCTTACTAAGATATATACATATATATAAGTATGAGTAAGTATATATATATATATATATATATATATATATATATGGCAAAAGATAAAAATACTTTTAAGGCATTTTAGAAATTAGAACGCATAGGAATGTATATTATATCTTTTAGCGAGTTTTGACTAACTTCGATTAACATGTTTGAAACTCGCAAAATGATAAAGGGACATAGCCGTATTATGTTTTTTTACAAATATTTTCGAGAGTTTTTGGAGTTTTTAGTGAAATAATATAAATCGTCGATAGATGCATATACATATGCATTTTATTGATAATGGGTTAAAATCTTTGATAAAAATGACTTTAAAGTTTTTTATATTTGGTGTAGTCAACCTATTTTATTTAATCAAAATTCAGAAAGAATTGTTTGTACTATGTTTGAACATATCCACTTCTCGAAGCAGGTGACAGATCAGTCTTCTCGTGAACACTTGTAGTATAATATATATATATATATATATATTTAATAATAATATACGATTTTGATATGTGTTATATATATCATAAATATCCACAGCGACAATTTAATTTTTATTCAGGTTTTCTTCGACACTAAGACACTACTAATTACAAGAAATAAAGAATAAAATTGATTACAAATTCAATAAGTCTTTTACAAAAGTTTGCTGCCGCAATATATTCTACGTTCGCAGACATGTGTATAGTGTACTTTAGGTGAAAATCAAAGTGAAAAATATAGATTAGAATGTTGTTTGTGAAAAAGAATTTCAGAAATATAATCAGAACAGAATATTGTGTCATGCTAATTCCCAAAGTCTAAATTTATCTCTTAAAACCAATATTAAGTTCAGATTTAATAGCTTATATTAATATGGCCAATTAGATACAGGTGTTGATTAAATTCAGGGACTTGGCCCAAAGTGTTTTGGGCTCAATATCTGAACAAAAAACTTGGGGGAGCTGAGTTAAAGGGCGATAACCACGTAACATCAAGAGTTGCCACCGCTCAGGAAATGAGAATTGCATACGCAGTGATCGAAGTAAATGATCGAATTTCCTTGTACCTGAAGAAGGTCGGAGCATACAACGGCCTAAACCACGTACACATAACAATAAAGATGATGACAACACTTCGAACAATGTAAATAATAAAAATATATACATTTGTGTGGCAGGGTTGATTTTGTGGAAATCTTCAGCTTGTGATATCGAATCGGCAGGCATATGTTTTATGCATTTCAGAAGTGAGTTATGAGGACATAGTATAAAAAATACGTCAGTGGTAACAATCTGCATAGTAACTTAAAGAAGACGTTAATATAACTTTTAAAGACACAAACACTTCACATATTATATCCATTGTTTCGGTTTCATTTTTCCAGAATATCTTAATTTATTTGTCAGCCGCTCATGGCTTTCCCTCATCAACCTGCCAAGTAGTCTGCTGGATTCTGACTTTGACGTTTTTACGCCTTCAGTTTATTACACAATTGTGATCCGCTTGGCTGGTGTCTTGTCACCATTTATTCAATAGCAAAGCAGTCTGGCCTGATTTTTGCACGAGAGAAAACTGTAAGCTATCTCGAGTAATAAAAGATATACGTTATTCACTTCGTTCTTTAAAATGGACAAGATGCCAGGTTTTAAACAGTTCTTGATGAGAGCAACTTGTTAAGATTCAGAAATCGCCCATCAGTTTCTATCATAACTGATTGATCTTGTCAGTTAAGGACAATTAATGTTTTAGGATGCAAATATATAAATGAAAAATAACTATATTCACAAATTCTGATCTGTACTAAGTTGCACGTAACATGTAAGGCAAAGTGTACAAGAAAATCTGGAGAAACACACACGCACACACAGATGTATATATACTAGCAGTATAGCCCGGCGTTGCTCGGGTGTAATGAAAGCTTTAAAACTAATCCATGGTTCTGGAACTCAGACTAAAGAATATTTGTTTGAAGTTTGGCGAGAATCGGATAAAAATCGTGGATTTGTATAAAGGACATACAGACAGATAAACAGACGCACACACAAACATCTTGCCTTTTATATATATATATATATATATATATATATTATCGATTTTCTGCACTATTGTGAGAACTGCAACCTTGAAACTTCTGAATATCGTTTCTTACGTCTGTGTCTATGAGTATCAAATTTGATTAAAATCGGACCACTCCTTCTATAACGCGATTTTTTCGATTATCGATGTTCATCAGGGTTACCTCGACACAAAACCTAGCTAAGAACACTCGCAGACACTTATAGTACAACTGTCTAAATTTTCAAGAAATTCGGTTCAGCCGTTTCGGAGTCTATACGCAGCTGATACACACACAGACACACAAATTTCTGTATATATATATATATATATATACACACACACACACACATCCTCGTTAGGTAGTTCATGCGTTGATTTACTTTTTCAATCTCACCAATTATATGTCATGTGAATGCCGAATTTTCTAATTTTTATTTCTTTAAATTGCGTATAAATTTGAAATTCCACTCGCTGGGTCTATGGATAAATGTACTTTTCATTTTCTCTATAAAATTGGCCGTTAATCACATATTCACTCGAAGTAGCATCAGACTTCTGTTGCCTAAAGTTCCTTCCTCATCAGCGAGAAGATTACCCACCATTCATTGCAATAGAGGAGTACGGACATCATTTAATAGTTCTGTACTGATTTATTTTTATTCTGAAAAAACGTTTTTCTGTTTCTTGTTTCTTTACTTAACAGTTGGAAGGTGTGTTATTATATTCTAATGCGCCATCGAATTCGGTGTCCCATTTTTCAATCTCTGTCAAGACACTTCCTTGTTATTTTATGAATATATTTCATTTCCTAATCCGACATATTTGAATTTATTGCTTAAATGTTATTTCCAATGATTAACAATATTTGTTAAGATTAACTTTTTACATTTTTATTAATAAGTTTACTTATTTCCATCTACCGGCCTGAATATTGATTCTATGTTAAGAAATGAAACTGAGCAGAAATGTATATATAGAGAATCTGGAAACATTTCTGTGCGAAAGCGCAATTTGCTCGTTATTAGAACAGGAGGTTCTTCGTAGCCATGAGGTCAAATCACGTAAGATCAAATGGCAGCTTTAGCTTGGCGAACCCGTTTTCGAATCATGTTGGCGCGTGCATATTTTTCTAATAAGATTTTTCGAATCTTCAAGTCAGCCGATGGAAATAAAAATAGGGCAATGAATATATATAACACTGTATAGTGTTTGTCAGTTACCCGCCGAAAGTTCGCTTCAGATCATTCTTCTCCCATGAAATATCTAATTTCAAACAAGGTCCTCTGTATAAGCAATGTCAGCAATGAATTTACTACCCGGCATCAATTTTTAACTAGCATATTTCTGTAAATATTAATATCACCGAGATGTCTACACACTAATTTTAGCTTGGATTAGAACAATAGAAATGTATGGTGTAAGTACTGAAAAATTAATTCTCTAACAAGTAATATTATGTGGATTGCTAAGAATTATACCACGCGGAGTGACCAGATTTACATAATAATATAATTCAGAAGTACTATAGACGATATCAATTAATACGATATTATTTAATTATAAAATAATTAAATAATCCGATATTTAAAATAAACGCGTATTTGATGCCGGAAAAAAGATAGAACAAGAAATATGAGAATGAAAACGACGTTCACAGTTAATGAGTTTTTTTCACATAATCATTTTACTCCAAGCAAGCCAGTACTGCTACTGGCGCGCAGGGATTATATAGAAGGAAAGTGATGAGAAAGAGGAACAGGTTACAAGGTGTGTCAAGGAATGAGTAAGAAAAGGATAAGAAAACTGGTGCAAAGAGAGTTGTGTGAGAGAAAAGTGGAAATGAATAAGAACATGATACAAGTGATATCAGGAAAAGAATGCGAGTCAAGAATATTAGAGATATACGGAAGGGAATTCCACAGTTGGAAAGTGCGATAAAGAAACTAGTAGAATAGAAGCTGCAGTTACGTTTGACTGCTTTCTACGTAAAAAGGGGAAATTAGTTGCTAGTCTAGTAGCTAGAGTAAATCCATGCAGAAGTGGCATCATGGTGCTAAGCTTCTCGGAGCAGAAGCCGTGAAAGTATTTGTAGAAGAGACAGAGGGAAGCCAAATGACGTCGGTGTAAAAGTGACTGGAGTTGAGCTACCAGGTCTGAATCAATTACATAGTTATTTAACTATAAGAATCACTCGTATTATTTGTAGACAGAGAAAAAAATGTAATAACCTCATGAAGACAAAACAACATGTATTTATATTTTAAAAACTGTCACAGAAAAAAAAATTAAAAATTCCAGGGGATCGTAGAAAAGATGATAAAAGAGAGAGAAACTATTTCCTAGATGCAAAAATAAAATGAGAATAAAGACTGCGTAATATTTTATGTCCTCTTCTAGAAAAGATCTGCAGCAGTGTCATGAAGCTCACGTTTACTAGATGTTCTCAAGTCACGAAAAGATTTATACATAAAAGTTACAACTTCGAAATTATTAGTTCTGGCGTATTTTAAGGCACAGATTATAACTGCATATTAGAATGCCTTGTACATTTGAGACTCTTTTATGGATTACTAACTGCTGAATCGTTATATGAAAATGCACAAGAAGTGTAAATTTTTTTGAAATACACATTTTATCTTAGCAAGTAATGTTTGCTAAAATTCAGACGTTATAAATTATTCCAATGAAAAAAAAATAGCAATATATATATATATATATATATATATATATATATATATATATGTGTGTGTGTGTGTTATTAAAATTGACCGACAAGGAAAATTTTATTAATTTTTGATGTTATATTTCCAGTAACCTTATATTTTTCTTAATTGCGGAAGATAAGGAATGTAAAATGTTCCATAATTTTAACTTTCAAAACGCTTTTAGACTGTTAACAGGCCATTTTCAAGTGTGTTTTTTTTTGTTGTTATGTCCTCATAATTGATTCTGATGTAAATTTTTGTGTTTTAGTCTTTTTTTTTTAAAGGGAGTTTTTAATGTTATTACACGATAAGCCTAGTAGGGCATCGCGTGAGCGTCTAAGTTTTTAAAACATTCAAAACACTTGAAAAGTATTTTAGAAATTATATATATACCGTTTCAGTGTGCTATATTAATAAAATAACGTGCTCATAATCAGAGATAGAGTGTACGTAAAAATAAAAGTAAACATTGATGTCATTTCTCAAAGGCGAGAGACTGTTCCATGATAAGCACATTAATCAGGCCACCCAGATCGCCTGATGATTGCTACTAACATAAAACAGTGGCCTCTGTTGACATCAATTTTCATTTTATACAGAAATTTTATATATTTATATATATATAAATATATAAATACACATTTTATATATATGTATATATACACATTTTTTAAATATATACATTTTATATATACACATTTTATATATATATATATACACACATTTTATATATATGTATATATACACATTTTTTTAAATATCCACATTTTATATATACACATTTTATATATATATATATATATACACACACACATTTTATATATATGTATATATACACATTTTTTTAAATATACACATTTTATATATACACATTTTATATATATATATATACACACATTTTATATATATGTATATATACACATTTTTTTAAATATACACATTTTATATATACACATTTTATATATATATATATATATATATATATACACACATTATATATATATATATATATACACACATTTTATATATATGTATATATACACATTTTTTTAAATATACACATTTTATATATAACTTTTAAAAGACATGTACACACTGTCACACATATAGACGGCTACCTCTACAACTCTAGTAAGTACTGACTCCGCCATCTATTCTTTACTTTTATGAGAGCCAGATCATGCATGAAATGTACTTCTCTTATGTGTTTGGGCGAGAAATTTCCAGTGCTATTTTCCCGTTCTCAAAAAAGTATCAATCTTTTACCTTTAACTGCATTATTTCTATGGAAAGTTCTCAGACTCAGTACATTCAACCAGTTTAAACTTGACGGTGAGGATACACCATGCAACTTACATTGTAGCAACCCAACTTCAAACCTAACCTTTTAACTACAAACTTAAACTGATAAATCTAGGAGTAACAGCTATCTTCGTCCCATATTTACATAAACAGTTATGTACTGTCATCCCAGGTCGTGTACAAAAGGGGAATAAATATAAAAGAAAATTGCAAATGTTCTAACCAACAAGAATATGTTCCTGTATGCCACTTATATTGGTTACAGAGGGTAAACTGTTATCATCTTCCCAGAAAAATAACATTTTATGTAATCATCTACCGCGAGTGAACCTCAGGCATATATATATATATATATATATATATATATATATATATATACACACACAAGAATGATGAAGACCTAACCGCACATTGAAGGTGGTATTAAATGGACACGCCTCCCAGAACTACCCTACAAACGCGGGTCTCCCTCAAGGCTCTATCCTAGGTCCTACGCTCCTTCTGATCTACATCAATGATCTCCCCTATGCCATAACATCCCAAGTAGGCATGTACGCCGATGACACCACAGTTTACTCTCGCCTCGATCAAAAATCTGGTGTGGGCGACAAGGCGAACCTCGCTGCCGAGCTTGAAAAGGACATCCAATCCGTGGTGGATTGGGGTAAGAAATGGCTCGTAAAATTCAATTCTTCCAAAACGAACCTGCTATCAATTAACCACCAGAGACAACCGCACCTCCCTCGCATTAGCATGGAACAGGCTTGCCTACCAGAGAGTAAAACATTACGCCTGCTTTGCCTGACACTCTCAGTGGACCCCAAGTGGAATGACTACGTCGAATGCATTGCTATGAAAGTCGGCTCTCTGTGCAGGGCCCGGAAGTTCTTTCCGTCTGAATCTATCCTGCACATATATAAATCTACTATCCGCCCGTGTATTGAATACTGCTGCCACATCTGGTCGGGTGCCCTTGCTATTCTCCTCGGAGAATCTGTAATTCTGTAATGTGATCGATACCGACCGCCTGCAGTCACACACTCACCGGCGTGACGTGGCTTCCCTGTGTCTCTTCTATAAATATTTTCACGGCTTCTGCTCTGGTGCCCCCTAGGTATGCATTTGCACGAGATACTAGATTAGCAAATAGGTGTCACCCTTTTAAAGTGAAACCGATGAAATGTAACCGCAATTTCTTCTCCAACAGCTTCTTTTCTCGCACTTCGCGCCTGTGGAATTCCCTTTCGCATGCTTGCTTCCCCGACGGCTACAACCTCCAGGAGTTTAAAATGTAAGGTCAATAGACACCTCCTAACACACTAACTCGCACCCATTCGCTCAAACACTCTTCCTATGTACCTCCTTTCTCGTCTATGATCCTCCTTCCGACATTTCCTATATCCAATCGCTCTATGTAAACGCCTGCGCTCTAATGGCAGTGGAACGCCTTTCTTGGGGTGATATGATTAATATATATATATATATATATATATATATATATATATATATATATATATATATCTGTGCCTAATTTATAATTTCAAACTTGTAAAATTATTATTTACTCCAAAAGTGTACATTTTGTTTCGACATCGAAAAAATTTCTCATCAAGTTGTTAATAATGATGGTAATATATGTTATTTTTGAAACGTAAAAAAACAGACATGTCAAACAATTGGGCAGAAGTGGAATGCAGACAGATACAATCGTTGTTATATAGTATAAAAATAAACCTTTGGCATTTTTTATAAAAAATGATGAAATCACATACACAAACATAGGAATTATTTGCAAAACGTAAATCTAAGGATATTTAGAAATGCCACACGAAAATATAAATTCTTAGTGCTAATATAATAAATTGGTAAAGTATATTAAAAATTAATATAAAAATAAGAGGTAAACATTTACCAGAAGATAGATCATGCAGAAGTGAATATCGTGGTACTAAAATTTAATATTATAGCGGTTTATCGTTTCTAGAGATTCGAACGTTAGATTTAGTAATTTTAGCATGATTGTAAGGTTAGTTCTTTAATGCATTTTCAGTTTACACATACACACACACACACATATATATATATATATATATATATATATATGTATATATATGTGTGTGTGTGAGTGTGTTTAAATCAAAATGTATCATGAAATTTACAACTTAATATACATGAATTATATCTTTAATAAGGAACATAGGAAATAATGTTAGAATATAGATTGTTTATCTTTTTTAAACCTATTCATTCTAGAATTTTGGGTGCGTGACCGAATTGCTAGAAGGTTCGCTTTCTTAAAAGAAAATCCGGGCGGGTTCAAATCTCACCATGGTATTTCTCAGGAAGGTAAATTCTTGTTATCAGTCTGAAGGAGACGATCCCAGCGTCGGGCCTCTTTGGAAAGTGCCTGAAAACAGTACCACATGTTGACCTAAGGTTTGTGAATGAAATTGTGTAGACAGCCACCTTTAAGAAGTCGTCGATTGTTTGTTAGCTAGAAGTAACAAGTCATCGTGACCGAGGGTTTGAGCACCCTGGTATTGTTTAGACTGTTGATTCTGCTAAATAACGCTCTCTCTCTCTCTCTCGTAAATAAGATGCACTCAGCATAGTTTCAATAAAAACCACAGATCAGCTGGATGTTGGACAAATACAATGATGCCTGAGTATGGGTCTTTAATGGTAGACGCGTATCCCCGAATTCAAGTGGCCAGTCATTAATCAAGAGCGACCGTAATACCAAATAAATTGCTCATCGTTCTTTTCATAGATTACACTTTCTGCGTGAATAAATTCACATGTTTACCCTGTGTGTAACACTCTTTTTATTTGCAAGAATATTGTTTTGTGAATCATTAAAACATATTATTAAGAATATCTAACCCGAAATACGACAAATAAACAGCAATAGGCGGTCTAACAATCACTCTTTACTACTGATGCATGAATTTAAATACTTATTGGTATCATGCATTGAGTCCTGTACCTACAACAATCGAAAATCTCATTATCTCAAATAGTGAAGATAAGGATGTCAGAACGATAAATATATAAAATTGCACGGTGATTTATATTATAAATCAAATACCAACATGTGAACAATTAAGCATATATATTCCAACCAAAGGGAATTAACTCAAAATGAATGTTTTCTTGTGTTTAATTTACTGTTCTGACTAGTAGAGATACTTGTAGCGTAGGGAGCTGCTTAATGTTTCTTGGTTCGTCCTCGTGTCAGACTTAACCAAACTTCCTACAGCTTACAAGATTTATGCAGAGTTATAATCAGAAGATTTTTTTAATCATCAGAAGGTTAGTAGTCAGTTGGAATGTGTGGATTAGTGTGAAAGAGTGGAATAATAAAATACATATCTTCAATGTTAAAATAGAAATTTATTAAAAGGAGGAATAACATATGTTGTAGAAGTTAATGTTAAATTAGAAACATTATTAAGATATTCTAGTAGTTATTGTTGAAATAGATAAAGAGAAAGCTTAAAGATACATTTTAGATGTGTGTCTCTCGGCCCCCAATGACTCTCTAGCTGACTGGCATTGATGAAGTCCTTTTATTGTAATCTAGATTTTTTCGCACTTACACGCGAAGTCCTTTTGGTCTTGCAAGTCACTCCTATTCATCAAAAATCATTTTAAAACCTACTTGCGAAATCTGGTTTGGACTGTTTTGTTAAGCACATGGTCAATACTTTTTCTATTTGGGAAAACCAGGATTTCACACATCGTTGTGAATTTTTGTAAAAGTAAAGAAGAAAGTAGATTTTAATGAATTTCTTATCCGCTACATACTATTTAAATCATTTTACGTCCTAAAATAAAATATTCTCATTATAATATAAATTTAATTATAGAAACATTATATATATATATATATATATATATATATATATATATATATATATATAATTAGCCAGCTTGGAAGAGTAGACGTACAGAATTAACATGTCAACGCACAGTAAGCGAATGATTTGGATATTATATTGTAATATAACAATCTGGCCCCACCCCAGGAAGGCTGATGCAAGCGAGGGTGTTTCCGGTCGTTGAAAGGAACGGATGCCGTTTGACCTTATTTCCGGCAGCAGCGGAAATAACTACAGAGGCAAACAGAACAGGTGTCTCTGAGAATTACGTGGGCGTGCGTGGGCGAGGCAAAACCGGAAGAAAAAGTCCCGGTTCTGGAAGATTATAAAAAGACCTCGGCACACGGATTCGCCAGTAGAGGAGCAACAGAGATCGGCCGGTGAAGAGAGAGACACAACAGATAAGACTACACTCCCGTTAACCCATTAGAAGCGCGCTCTCTCAATTCTCAGTTCCCTATGCTACACGGTTCATCGTCATTAATAAAAATATAACTTTATATTTTTATATATATGCGTGTTTGTTGTTTGTCGATATATAACAATATGTGTGTGTGTCTGTGCGTGAGCGCGGAAATGTATACAGGTACACAAGGTAATTTGCATAAAGTCAAGTTGAATAATATGAGAAAATCATGTTACTGATAGTTATTTTATCTGTCCATGTGTATGTGACCTTACAAGTTTCAGATAACGCATCTTTAAAAAAATTAAGCACAATCAATCGTACGTCATAAAATATAATTTAACATTTATGTATCCATTTCACCCGGTTTCGAAAGCTCTTATTTGACGCTTTCTATCTGACACATACATAAAATGTTAAAAGCTGATAATACTCGGGGCATGAGCTCCCTACAATAGCGACATGGATAAGTCGCCATCTTTTAAAATTGGTCTGATAAACTGTAGAAACGATTTGAGGCTCTGTGCGGATCCTACAAATTTACACACGGTAACGCACTTCCATTTCACACAGTTTTTGTGGAGTTTACGACTGAAAACACCTCTTTTTATTGGTTTATAGCTGTTTCCAAAAATGATGTGCAAATGGCCACTCAGTGATTTTAAACAGTGTTAAAATTATTTTAATACATGAATTAAACAAAAATAGAATAAAGGATTCAGAGGTACAGCAAAATCCGAAGTGTGGTTTTTAATAAGTCGAAGGGGATGATTCGAGTACGTGTCTGTGAAAAGCGATGGAAAATATTCAGTGATTTCTTGATGTTTCCATAAGTATGGAGACACTGCAACAAGCCGGCTTAATGAGAGTCGGCTATCTTAACCATTTTTAAAACAATTTTTACTCATAAAACGACAAATAAAAAAAAATAAAAGACTGAAAAATTATCACATCAATGAACATTATATACAAGAACATACTGTCGTAAGTGATCTCAGTAAATTTTCAGGGTAGATTGTTTTATTACGTAGATATGAATGGAATGTTCAACAGCTATGGTTCTTTGAACATGATTTTATTTTCAAAATGAAAAACGAATTTTACAATAATATCTTTTGTCTTTATGCATTCTGCCCTCTAATTTGAATAAGAACGCAAGGAGCATAGTCATTTTTTATATCTTCTATATGACTACCATTTGCTACTGGATCGGACCACATAATACAAAATACGAGCAATATATTCCCTTCTGGTAAATCATCAGCCATTTTTAAGCGGCACTATGGATTTGGTCGGCATCTTGTTGGGGGAAAAAGAAAATGATTGCATTTGCCTTGATAACGCATCTGTAAAAAATTATATATATATATATATATATATATATATATATATATATATAGAGAGAGAGAGAGAGAGAGAGAGAGAGACAGACAGACATAAAAAGAGTTACAAAAAATCATTATATTTATCTTGATGAAATCTATCTGTAGACAAAACACATTCGCTAAGAGAGGTTTCTCTATTTTTGCTGTTTTTACGGATATAATTTTATTTGAATTTACTTTTTTACACCCCACCTAAACACCCCTAAACGCACACACATTATATATATTGAGTGAAAGTACCTAAATCGTAGTTTCTTTCATCTGTTTTACAGCAGCCTCCATCTCATAGATGATAAAAAAATAATCTTTTTTCGAAACGATTTTATATGAAAATATTACTACTTGTATAATTTGTTTTTCGCTGCACGGTTGAAAGAAGTATGCGTATTTTTTTTCTTTCTTTCAAATGTTCGTTTTTACATTTCGTAATCTGGAAGGAAGTATAGATGTTGAGTCAAGGATAATATTTTTTTCCAAACGCGTATTTAAAAATCTGTGAGAGTCTTTAATCTGGGCGACCGACACATTTTGGCTCTATTCTGGAAGCGTTAATTAAATAAAGTTTACACTGACCGGAAAGGAAAAAGTGAGACGGGAGCATGCCAATCTAAATTCTATTTGTCAAATCTTGCGTTGATGATGGCGGGATGTCACTGTTATTGTTCAACCACATATTTCGACTTAAATAAGGTGCCACGCATCTGACCAAAAAGTTCAATAATATCATTTTAGGTTATTCTAAGTAATTTGTGAATATTCAATTGCATACTACTGGGTTGAAAAAGGAATCAGATTTCTTTTTTCTTTATTTGAGGGGACACGTTTCATTGCTAGATTTTTAATCGACTGCGGGTAAGTAAAGCAATACACATTAATCGTTCAATTAAGATTTTAATAAACTGAGTCGATCTGGCAAATAAAATCTCAAAGGGTGAATGAGACAATTTTTAAAAATTGCTGCAGTAAATTCTCTATATATAACATGCTCTTTTTGTGTTGAGTTTTCCTCCTTGTCTCTCTCTCTATATATGTATATATATATAAATTTATTTATTAAAAAATTTCTGCGGTCACAATCGTAATCATGGATATAGAGTGATTATGGATGTATAACAGACAAATAAAAAAATCATCTGCATAACACATATCAGGATTTATATCGTAACCTGTCGATCTGATTAATATAAAACAATTGTTACGATGACGTTTAATATTCATAGGACGTTTTTCCAGATTTCCACATTTATAATCGATTTTGTTTCTCACCTAAAATTCAGCTCAAATTGATATATATATATATATATATATATATATATATATATATATATATATAGTAATTCAACACAAGAATAGGTAGTTAAAAGTGAAACATAAAATTGAAAACATTTTTTCTAGCAGTTCTTTACTTATTCTAATCGTCTTATCGGATTTATATATATATATATATATATATATGTGTGTGTGTGTGTGTGTATGTAAAAATGCATCGTTTAGATTAGATGTTTAGACAAAAACTTCTGAAGAATATATCGCAAATTTCTTAAATAATTCAAATGAAATAAAAAGAAACTAGCACAGCAAAACCCAAGTATATATAAGACAAATAACCTATAAACCAAAACTATAATTAATATTTATTGTAAAAACGATGAAAAAATATATGACTAAGTCAATTGGTATAGTTTCCTACTGATATATATATATATATATATATATATATATATATATATACTGATTATCGCGTGCAATGAAAATATTTAATATTTAAAAATAGATATCTAAATTTTTAAAGTTATATATATATATATATATATATATTTAGATATCTATTTATAGCATTAAATATTTTCATTGCACGCGATAATTACTGTTAGTATGTTTAGCCACATATTTTATTATTGAATTTTTTATTTAATTTGTATTATCTCAATAAATATTTTATATTTATTATTATTATTATTATTTATTTATTCTATGTTTATTTATTTTTATTCTAATTTAAATTTATTAGGTATAAAAAATTTACATCTTTTTATTGCTTTTTAATAATCCGTATTTTACGTTTAATAAATAATATATTTGCTTGTGTATGGGATTTCATATCTTATTTCATAAAATATCAAAAGATTCGAGCAGCAACATATTAACCGATGTCATTATCTGTTTGTAATCCATTTTTGCTCCAAATTTTAAAAAAATCTTAGCGGTTTCCATTGACACTTCCCTCTCGATATATTCCTACTTATTTTTCTCCTGTTTTTCTTTCTCTTTCTAAAGAATTTTTTACCTCGTACAGAGAATAAAAATCCCAAAATAAACGAAAGCGTTGTTGTAATATAATAAAAATGTTTTAAATAAAAACGTTTATTACCATCCTTGTTAACGTCCTAATGAGACATTTTTCTTTCAATATCGAAGCAAAATGTACAATTTTTAGTAGTTTGTAGTTATTCACATGTTCTAAAGTAATAATTAATAATAAATATTTATTACTCTATGTTCATATTGAACACTCTTTTAAATTAATGTTTGCAACGTTGCAATTTTATTCTTCTTCCTTATTCCTTGTGTATCTGTATATATATATATATATATATATTAGTGAAAATGTCAGAAAATTATCCTGGACATTGCATGGCCTTAATGACATTATACTTTCATATAATTTTAATAAAGAATCTGTTATATAAAGAAAAAACTGATTCAGCCGGACACCTTTTTGATTTTAACTGAACAGTGTCTTCCTACGTTCCCTCTATACCCCAAAAATGACATCCACAGATGACTTATCACAACAATGTACAGAAAAGTGATATGTAAACCCCAAGTGACGACAGATGTACATGGCAGTCGACTCGAGACGAACGAATTCTGTTAGATTAAACTCATCGAACAACATGATTGCTTTTTTTTTGACGTGCTTCGTAATATCTTAGGCCGACCGCCAGTTGGGAACAGTGTTTCATGATTGGTCTAATCTGGCCTGTGTATTGAATGTGGGACTCGTTTGTACAGACGCAATTATGATTGGAGAGAAACTTTTTTATACTGTGTTTATTCTGTTGCAAGATAGCCAGGAAAGTCCCATGACAATGCAATGTCGTGCATACGGATACGAGTTGATTCTATTAGTATGGTTTTAGTGATGCAAATTGCTCTGGTCATAATGTCAATTTTGGGAAATATGGATGCTGAGTGACTATCGATTTGTTTGCCTGGAAAATACGATAACGGAAGGGCCAGAGATGATACGCACAAGAACCCTTCACTGTCGAGGCCATAATGTCGCGTATGCGTTCACTGACGTCCCTGTGGCGGGTCAATATTTCATGAAAGAAATTCAGAAAACGGAAACAGGAAGAAAAAAACTAGAAGTTATAAGTCATATATATGATCATTGAATGGAAATTGTTTATGATAAGACCAACATATTACACGCTAGTTTTATTAATAATTATCTTTATCACTCTACCCAATATATATATATGTATATAATAGCTGAATTACTGCGAAATTAAGCAAGAATTACAAGAATGTCTTTTTACATGACAATTTCTTGGCTCTGATAATATGCCCACAGAAAAGATAGCACCATGCGTTGTGCATAATTATATAAGTATTTAATCCTTGTAAGAAATTAATGTAACACAGAATGATGTAGTTAATATAATAAATCTTTATTGGTTTCTGTATATTTGTGAATTTTATATGATTTAAAGTAACTCATCGATAGACGATTTAAATATTGAAATGTAAACCCGATACACTCATAAAACCGCTGTTACCTGCGAGAAGAGTCTGATGTAAAAATGTAGTAGGGTCATTTAGGCAGCGTCCGTGTAAATAATTTCTCCGGAAATTTGGAAGAGCTATAGCGTACCTCTTCACATTCGTGCCAGACATTTCAGAGTATTTGGGTGAAAATCGGAAGACAGTGCAGAAAATTTGTAGAAGTTGAATGAGGCTAATAGTGATTACGAATTCATGGCAGCTAAGAAAAAAACAATCTGATCTTTCTGATAATAAAATAATCAGTGAAATTTACTGTTGAGAGTCTCAAAAACAACACAGATACCTACATCAAATGACTTGAGGAGGTAGTGCTAGTCTGGGTGATGAGGGTGGCTCTTGGAAACACGTAGTATCTGCTACCTTCTACATAAACAGAAGAAACCGACAATGGTTCTCTTATAATTTCTGCGACTACATCACTCGTTAAATCGGGGCACCGACATCTTCAAACTGCAAAATATTTTATTATTTATGTATAGAGCTCAGTTAAAGGAAATATTAACAAAACTCTTTTTGACAGCAAAGGTGAACTGAAGTAAAAATGTTTTGCCATTTTCAATAACGTAAACACGGGGACTGTTCAGTAGAGACGCCAGAGATTTATAAGAAGCATTGATTGAAGCCATTGGCGATTTAATTGAATAAATTTACACAAGGTTCAACTTTATTGAATTTCATTGTTATGTCTAATAGGTTTGTATGTTAAAAATATAATCAGATAATTATCTATATATAACTTATGTAAGTATAGCTGTTTTGTAGGATTTGTTTGAATGAAATATTCTAAAAATTCATAAAAAGCAAATGAGCTTACCAAGATAGATGACACTATAGGGAAGCAGAATTTTTGTTTGTAGAAAATATTTTTAAAGAGAAGAGAAGCAGTTTTTCTAATTTTTTAAATCTATGTGTGAGAAAACTTTCACGCTTCATTTTAAAAATTGTCAATCATTTTAATAATTTTGACAAGCGTATTAATACGTATATATATATATATATATGTGTGTGTGTGTGTAAACAGACATTTTCTACTTGCATACATTTGATAATAATTGTCTATTGATTTAAATACCTAATAAGATTGCAACATAGCACTATACTGTCTCTTTGTAAAAAAAATAATTTACCTTGTTCTCCGAAGATTTAATGAAAATGAAACATCTTATATCGAGATACGTTTCCTTTATTTTATCATGCTCTTTGATTCCGATACATATATTCCACACACATTTATATACATACAGGTGCGATAGATAAATTATCGTATAATTTATGAAGAAATTCAATTACACCTGGCATCTAATTTTAACAAATATAATTACCAAAATTACAGAAAATATCTTTAAATTCTAAAGAGTATACCATACTGTGCATTCGACAATATAAAAAACGCGCAGCACATAATTTTATATATATATTGAAGGCCTTCAACAAGGTCTGGTACAAATTTTCCTTACACTAAACTCTCACGCAATGGAATCACTGGTAGTGAATTCCTTCTTAGAAAATCATTAACTGGTAGATCCCTGAAGGGAGTTGTTAATGGCCTCAGACTAGTGTTGGTCAACGTAGGTTTTCACCAGGGGTCAATTCTTTGTTATTTGCATAAATTATCTTCCCAAGAATATTATCCGATCATCTATAACTATCTACACCGATGATACGGCAATATAGGGGTTTACCACCAAAAGCCTTGAAGATCAGAGATTAACAGCGCACCTCTCTTCCGATCTAACAACATCTTCGTTGGGGAAAAATGCATAGTTATATTCAATTCATCCAAATCCAAACTGGTTACATTCCATCACCCCCAATCTAACCCCGAACTACGATTAGTTATGAAGAACAGATGTCCCCGCCAGTAAGCCACTTCCTTCAAATGGTATTAGACCACAAACACACACACGACCTACCATTTCCTTTTTATATACGATCAATCACTAAAAATGCTAATAATATGATCGGTTTCATATGAGTAACTAATAAGTAGCTGAAATCCTACCACGACCTCATTATCCAGTTTTAATAGTTCAAAAGCCCCCTTAGGGCATGGTATAGAAGAATCAGTTTTCACACTTCAAAATCTTCCTTACAAGTAAGTCTCAGAGTGTATATCACAACCCTATAGCTGCTACCATGGAATGTGCCCAGGCGAAATGCATCACCTAATTCCACCAGGTCTGACCTTCGTGTCTAAGACACATCATGTCACTTACATATTAGAAAATTACCCATATTCTCTCCATATTTTGTCTGCGAAAGTTTTCACTCAAACATCTTATTTCTAAGAACAATAACTCTATGTAATATACAAATAAGAGAATGTTTCTCCAAATAATATGAAACAGTCATGTTCAAGTTTAGTGTAAAGAATTGTCTTTCTCACCTAACCACAAAAATAACTTTTTATCTAACCTTATATATATATATATATATATATATATATATATATATATACACATACATACACAACAATTCCTATAATATATTAATTGCCCATTTCTCTTTTTGGACCTATGCCTTTTATCTAAACATTTCAAACATATGATTTTTATTATTAATTTAAACAAAACAATATTTTGTGAAATTTTAACAGTGTCTAATATAATATATTGTGTCCTTTCTCTTTCGTCCCCCGTTTTTATTTTTCCCCCTTACGTTCACTATCGAAAGTCGTCGTCAGTCGTTACCTTGTTTAAAAAAATATTGTTATATCTTATCTCTTCGTTAACTTTCCCACTACCACTTCTATCCCTGTGACACGGTTTAATTTTTAACTTTTGATTTTTCCATACATACATAATGTAAAGATTTCTTTTAATATCGAGTCATGAATCTCTGTTTATGCTTTGCCTTTTTCTTATGTCTGGCCGACAAATTTAAATAAGAATATTTTTCTTTCTTAATACTCACCCCCTTTTATTTCAACTTCCTGTGTACGGGTATGTTTTTAAGCTACTTCCGGTAAAGACATTTTTTTAAACATATTTGAATTAATAATTGTTTTGATTTCAATTGTTGCCAATGAAGCAAGAATTTTCTTGATGAAACGGCCTTTCAAAGATTGTAGATTTCGAAATTTATTTTACACACACACAAAAATATAAAAGAAAAAGAGGGAGAGAGAGAGAATTAATGTGGAGAGGTTTGTGTCTTAGCTGGGCAATTTTATTTCAGTCAGGCCTATTTTAAATTTTCTTGAAAATATTATTGTAACATATTTACGGTTCGAGATATTTTTTTTCTTTTGCTGTTTTTTTTTTTTCGTATTCATATAAAGTTTAGTAAAATTTGATCTCTTTGTATGTGTGATTGTTTTTTTTCTCTTGGCGAATGTTGTTTTAAATGATTTCGGTTTTGTTGGTAGTTATTGGCCATTTTTGTGTTGTCATTATTTAACCTTGTTTAAGTGAATGCCTGATTAATTGCTTTATATTATTTAACCTATTTTACCATTTTTGGATGGACCCATTTTAATATATGTTTGTTGATTTTTTGGTCTAAATTAATTGTTTGCTTTCCTATGTCTATGACTGTTGGTTATCTCTGACTACTTTTTGGTGAGAGATTCTTATCCGTTTGTTGATTTTTGCATTATCTATTTGTTCCATTTGTTTGGCCATCTTTGTCTTGATTTTTTTCTTTGGAAGTGATTGAGCGTTTATACATTTGCATGTATTAGCGATAGTTTTCTGGTTACGTTTTGTGTTACACTTATTTCCATTTGAATTTAAGTAGCAATATAAATAATTATTCAATTTTCTACATTTTCTTATCTTATTTTTCTTGTTTAATAACTGACATTTTTAAGTTAGTTATTGCTAATTTTTTGTCCAAACATATGTTGCTACTTATATTGCTATTGCGTAAAACACAAATTTTGATTTCTTATTTATTTTGAGGATGATAGCATTTAATTTTTTGCGCCATACTTATGTCGATAAGGTTTTGTTGTTTTGTTTTAAATTTTTCTATATTGAATATTTTGTGATTGTTACAACTTTCATTGAAGTTTCTTTACATGGCTTACGCCTAGCTATTTTCTTCTGTGTTAATGGTGTTTGTTATGATTGCTTTATATATTATGCTGTTGATTAAGCATTTATTACTAAGTGAGCAGTTGAATTTGTTGACGCCATTTTGCTGGTGGTTACTGTTACTGGCTTTTTGAACATTTTATTTTTGTTATTATTTTCTCCATGTTGCGCATGCAGCTGTAATTGATTCTGACTGTTTTAGATAGTTTTGTTGTGTTTAGGAAAGATTTTTGTCGATTATATTAAGAATATCTTTCCGTTTCTTAATTTATTATTTTACACTGTATTAAACCAGGTCATATTTTGTTTCGTCTTGATTTTATTTGTATCGTTTTAGTTTGATTTTTCAATATTATTTGAATATCTGCTGTTTCTTAATGTTAATCCGTAAATTTATTTGTTTTCTATAATGTATTATATATTGCTTGACTTCGTTGCTATTCTTTTGTTCATAGATATAGCTATGTGTGTGAATACATAAGAAGAATTTTATATATATATATATATATATATATATATATTGTTCGCTTGTTTGTTTTTCAGTATTATCTGTATGTATTACTGTTTGAATTGAATGTTAAGGAAATTACTAATTTTATATTTGATTTCATGCTTAGTACAAATGCAGCTATATTGAACTTATTTTTCATGGATCTATCGTTGCAGTTTCTTCATTAATTTGTTGATGATAAGTATGCCTATAATTTTGCATAAGAATGGGGCGTCTTAGTTCCATTATTACATCAACTTTTAATCATTATGGGCATTGTTGTTTTTATTTAGTTTAACGCTTTTTCATCTATATTTTGTTTTAATTTATATTCATTCTACGAGATTTGATAATGACTAAGCCTGAGATTTTTATAATTTGTTTCGCCAGAATTAGTGCTCTATTTAGTTTGTGTTCGTTGATGGATGGGTAGATGCATTTTATCAGCAGTTGTACAAGTGAAATGTTTTCCTTTTCTATAAATATATTAATTTTAATTTACTTTTTTGCATTTTATAATAGTAGAAATAGTAAATGTATAAATTAGTATTATAATTAAAATTTAAATTATTGTTCATGAAGTAAACATATATAAATATATATAAAAATGTAAAAATTATCGTACAAAATCTATATTTAAATATGAGGAATTTTCTTCGAGACTAGGTAACTTTGGTGGCAATGCGTTTTTAATTCTATGGGGTGAAACTACGCATTTTCCTCCACCAAAATTCTAATTTCTAACAGAATAGACGAAAGAATTAGACAACAAAGGTAACACGAGAAGAGCATAAAAGACGATGAACACGATTAGGAGCAGAAGAGAGACAAACCACCCGTAATAAATTAATACAGAAAGAATACAAGCCAGAAAGTATATGAACAAAGAAATGAGAGAACTTGATCTTGTGAACATAAGCTATCGAGTTTTACAAAGAAGAAAGTCATATAGATGAAGAAGGAAGAGAACATATTCTTGTGAAAATGAAGAAAAAAGCTTTACAGTGAAGAGATCATATAATTGAAGACGAAAGAAACTTTATCTTGATAAACAGAATTAGGCAACAAAGAAATAAAATGAATGAAGATTATTTTCAATAAATAATTGCCTGAGAATAATTAGATATTCTTAAAGAGGACGAAGTGATACTTTTTCTTTGTGACAGTAATTCAGGGGCTGAGTTGTTGTTTGTGAGTGTTGACAAATATTCATTTCACCAAAATAGAATCGTAAAGGGAGATTAGGTTCTATGACTATCAACAAAGCTCAGAGCCAGACATTTAATATAGTTACATTACACTTACCACAGCCATGTTTACTCATGGTCAACTCTACAAGGAACAGTGTGAGAGTTCAAACCATTTCTCAAAACAAATCAAAACATGTCTACAGATGAAGAATCAGCTTCATTAAAAATATAGTTTATAGAGAAGTGCTGCACTAAATGTATTTCATTTATTCTTTTTCAACTTATATATATATATATATATAGAGAGAGAGAGAGAGACAGAGAGTAAACATGTTTATTCTATTTAATATAAAGTAAAGAAGACTATAGTATTTAATAACGATATTAGTACAGCATAAACAATAATATTAACGTAATAATAATATGAACATAATCCACATCCATTGAAATTTATTTGAAATCATGAAAGGAATATAACATGATGCGTGAAATTTTTCGCTGCTTCAGCAAGTATATATTAGTTTATAAAAATATAAATATGTAGTCTGTCTGTCTGTCTGTCTCTGTCTCTCTCTCTCTCTATATATATATATATTAAATTAGTTTATGAATGACAGATTCATGCATTCTGCACTCATCAGGTGCATATTGTAAAATGAAAGTTTTCGATTTGAATTATATTTTTTTAGCAGAAATTTCTTTGACTGGAGGACATTTTTCCCTAGTCAGTCAGTCTCTTTCTTTCTTTTCTCCTGTTGGCCGGCTGTATTTTAGTTAGTTTGGGGTAGAGGTCACACTGGCTATTTAATTAACCCTCCCGGCATTCTCTGGCCAAAAATATAATGTTTTTTCAACTCACTGGCAGTAACAATGTGCGTTTTGGGATGGAATCGACTGTCTTGAATATTCTTAAAATAAAGCAATTTTTTGTTACTTTTTGCTTAATTTTTGCCTAATTTTAACCTTTTCATACCTAATTAATGGATTGGTTTTGTTTTGTTTTGTTTTTTAGCAGAAATTTATTTGACTGGACTTTAACCAAGTTAAAACTTATTAAGTCTCCAAAGATTTTTTTTTCTTTTCAACTGGAACAGATAGACTAAACAATCGCCCGGTTCACACTCCAACCACGTCTATTGAACAGGTGAAGAGTCTCATGCCTTGTTCCCTGTTTAGGATGTGGTTTCAGGCGTTCTCTTGTCCAATCTTTTTACTCTTTTCTTTCTTTTTTTCCCAATTGGAGTTGATAGACTGAAATATCTCCCGGTTCACACTCAACCAACGTCTATTGAACAGGTGAAGAAGCTCACCCCTTGTAGGATGTGGTTTCCGGCTTTCTCTTTTCCAATCCTTTCACTCTTACGTAGCCCCCAGCGCATCAGTAGCGTTACCGCCTTACTCGGGGGTGATATGTTTAATATATATATATATATATATATATATATATATATATATATATGTGGGGGGTGAGTGTATTGTTTATATATAGATAGATATGTGCTTAATGGACAGAAAAATCTATTTAAAAGAAAGACGATACTGTTTGCGACTTTTTAAAGTGTCAGCGCCCATTTTGTAGACACATCTTATTTTTTGCAACCTAGATAACTGCAAAGGCTTGAGTCAATTCATAAACACCGACGATGTCCTTTCCGCTGAATGCAAACTGATTTCCTTCTCAAAAAAGAAACAAAGCAAAACAAAACTCTTTAAACTTCCACGAAACTATCTCAATGTTCATCCTTTTTCCGATTGCTGATTTTCTGTCGTGTTGATAAAATCTTTAAAATGTCGCCTAATGATGTAAGTTATATTGTTACTCAATTCAGATGAAAATATTAATATAACTTTTTTACCCTATAAAAATAAGACCGTTTACATCATATACAAGTAATGCTATATGACATTTCTACGTAGTCGCTGTTGAGATAGATATGCACTTGTCGGTGCACAAACATAGCAATTCTAACTTTAAAGAAAACCAGAGCCAATTTTAGGATTGCTAAAACATGTGAAGACATCGATTATTTATTTAGTAGATTTGTCCGAACTTATAAATATTATATTTTGTCACAAAATTCTGATTCGACTGCAACTCACACTACCAGATCAGAAAGATTTAGCTTTTTTTTTTAATCATTTCACCCCGAGCAAGGCAGAAACGCCACTGATGTGCAAGGGGTTACATAAATGTAAAAAGATTAATTAGAAAAGAGTGAGGAGTACAAGCTAGTTAGAAAGGAACAATAGAAAGCTGAGAAAGCAGGTGCAATGACAGATACATAGGCGGAGAGAAAGTGAAGGTTATACAGGGGAGGGGAGAGAGCTAGAGTCCAGTGGTTAGTAGATGAGTATTAACTTTACATTTAAATTTCTGGAGGTTTTAGCCGTCCACCGAGTCTTGTAATTTCATCTAACCACCAAGAAATAGGTCGTCTTTACTCATCGGCAACTTCACCAACCAACAAGACAAATAGTATATATAGTGTATATGACTCATCAGTGGACAATTTTATGGTGGGTTATACCCCTGATCATAGTTGATCCACCTATATTGTGTCGTGTTGAAAAAAATCTTTTACAAAGATTTTGCATGTCAGTAGCGCTGAAAACTTACTGGGCCTTCAGGGTTGATTTTTTTTCTCGTCTGAAAACAACACTTTATTACATTTATTCCTATCCCAAGTTCCTTCATGGGAAAAAAATTTAAACGGGATGTTTTATGCCGAGGAAGAAGACGAATCGTCTGCATCCGTTTCACGTTCATAAACATTACTTTTCGAAATGCCATCAACTTGTTCGAGTGCTGCATTCAGTATGTGCATTCGCTTTTATCTCATTTAATATTAGGATGAAATTTCTTTTAACTTCTTCGTTAATGCGTCTGTCTAGAGATGGCGCGATTTCATTGGGGGGGACCTCTTTATTTTTAAAAGCATACACATCCAAATTTTTAATGAAGTTATTAATGACAGTTTTTCTACGGAGAATTTCATTTGCAAGGGCTCGTTGCGAAAAACCACAACTTTGAATGTCATTAATACCGCCTTGTTCAAACTTTGCTAAAATTTCACCGTTAGTCAAATTAAAACATGAAATCTATTACTAGAAATGAACCAAGTAGATGTCTACACGCCTGAAGCTATGAGCACACTCACTAGTTATTTTCTTTTCACACATATGACGAAACACGAAATATTTTTCCATATTTATTTAAAGTAATCAATTAAAAACTTGAAATTTTCAATTGTTCATTGACAAATTACATTTTCAAATTAAATATAAATATTTCACAAATATGTTTCAAGTAAAATAACATTAATTTATACTTTTTATTTTTTTGAGCAGTAGTAAATATGCGTGTGTGAGCGTGTGCGCACGCGCGTGTGTGAGCGTATAGTCGGTATAATAAACAAGTGAAAATTGTGAGACAGTTGTGAGTCGAATAAAAACTCAAAGATCCGTTTCGCCGGAAAAAAACTTAGTAGATCCGATGAGTTTCAACGACAAAGGAAATGATAGTTTTATATATATATATATATATATATATATATATATATATATATATATACGTACATACTCACACACACATATGTGTATGTGAGAGTGTGTGTGTGTGTGTGTGTTGGCGTGTGAAATTCTTTATTATAGTTCTTTTTATCCGTAATATGATTTGTCGTTATGAAAATGGTTATTACTTGCTTTGCTTCATAAATTTATAGCAGAAGTAATCAAACATACTATCTCGGCCTGAGTATGGTGAAACTACGTACGGTCATCTTAGCATTTTTAATATTTGACAACATGATAAATGTTACACATTCATTGGCATTAGGCGTTAATATGTTGCGTGAAAAAGGCAAAACATACACGTGACATTAAATCTCTGGCATTAATGATGTTCCAATTATGAATACAATAATGGCGAGACAGTCCGCGCGTGTATAGAAAAAGTGAAACTGAAAAACGTTACAATACTCTTTGCTAGACAAACTCAAAATTTCACTGGAATAATTTTATGCGCACCCTATTTAGAAATAACCACTACGTGATACGATCAATACCAAACATGCCGCCTATGTTCCCGACCAAGGTGACCGAGATCATTGCAATAGCACCAGTCGAGTTGGTAACTATCAGCGCCAAAGAGGTTTATCTTGGCATGTTCGCTCAGATGACATGCAATACCGCGGGGTGCGGATTTGTCCTATTTTCCTCCCAATCGAAAGTCTGCGAAAACGTATTGATTTCATACTTTTTTGTCGACATGGCACCAGCCGCACTTCCAGTTCTGAGGGATGCTCCTTGATTTACCACACCCACGTTCTCCCTTGATTCCCGCAGCCCCGGTTCGTTTAATCTCTGAATTCTTAGATCCTTTCATAAAAGTTACTATCTAACATTTCAGGTCTGATTTTTTCTTGTCTATTTTTTTAAATTGATTTCACTTCAGCAGACAGAGGTACTGTCTCTGTTTTCTTTTCATCTTTTTCTATATTTTCTCTATTGGTACACACGCAAACGTACAAACGAGCGTGTGTGTGTGTGTGTGTGAATGAGTATTCAACGTATGGATGATTGGATGTGCGTTGTGGTGCAGTGGATATCGACTCGGAACGACAAATCGGGAAGCCGAGTTCGAATTCGAGTTGAATTCATCGCATTCACTTACGCATAAATACCCTAGGGAAAGGTATTAAATAGTCTCTTCCCTCCAGTTATAGGTTAAATAATAAGGCAGATTGGATTCTATGGCCTTGGCTGGCAACCAGTCTACCGTAGAAAACAAAGGCAACTTACTGCCGGATAAACTTCTGCCCAGTCAGTCATGTCTCTTTCGAGACATGATCGCCCAAAGCGTGTATCATGTTTGGCTCTTAATTGCTTAATTGAATATTTAATAAGTAATATAAAGCTGATGAATAAAAAAAAGAATGAGTTTCCATGGAAACGAATAAAAATGCAAAGAACAAGAATGAAGTGTATACAGATTGGATGAAAAATAATGAATGAAAGAATGAAGTAAAAAGTAAAGAAAATATGTCGAATTAGAGAAGAATGAAATAAAGAAAGAACAGATGAATAAAGGAAAGAACAAATTTTACAGAATCAACTGTTATTTTCAAAATACGTACGCGATATAAATACACTATTTGCTTTAAGAAAGGAACAACTCCGCTTAAAGTACACAGGAAAGCCCACATACGGGTGAAGAGAGATTGAACATAAAGAAATTTTTAAAAGAATCACAAAGAAAATAGGCAGATATGTGAGCAGATAAAATGGTGAAAAACAAGAATTATGAGAAACAACAAAATTTTCAGATGGAAGATCAAAGTAAAAGTTATAAATCATTTAAGAAAAATAAAGAAACCAAAGAGTAAAGGGAGATAATCAAGGAGGGAAAATCAAACAGTTCAAATGCGAATTCGTAGAAAGAATGAAAAAAAAATATACCAAAGTAGAAATAAGGAAATGACAAGCGCGGAATTGATCAGCAGAAATAAAAATAGAAGTTAAAGAATTTATCAGGTATGTGTACAGTTTCTTTTGCATCTGAAGATAATTTTAGGCAGTATCCATCTCGTGTGTGTCTGAGGAGGAGAGTAAGCGATTTGATTTCGATCATCAAGCATTTCTTGCTTGCTAACGAAATATCGATAGAAGGTTATCTCGTCCAGGTTCCTTTTTTAACCACATGCAAAGTCGAGGAATGTCATAATCTGTTCGTAGGGTCTTGATCCTGTTTTGCTTCTTCTGATGTATGCTACTTTTAAAATAGAGTAGGATGGATATTGATATTCCAGTTTCTGCTCGGTGGAGACACGGATATTTACCAGCAAACGCAAATACATGCACATAAGACGTACACTGATAATATATATATGTGTGTGTGTGTGTGTGTGTCTTTATATTTAATACATACCTGTGTACAAATAAACACGCACACACAAATATAAGTGTGTGTGTGTGTGTGTTTTCACAATAATTTTATCCGCTTTATTCTGTTTGAGTGACGCCAAACGTCCTTCGACCTCTTTGCTTTCATCCATATGTAAGTGTACAGTAATTTCAATCGCTGCTTGGATTTTTCTTTCTTTGTATCTGTTCTTTTCCATTTTCCTCGAGAAACGTACGGATCGTTGCAATTACCCAGCAGTTATGGGGGACAGCGGTTTCTATTCGATTCTTACAGTTTCCGAAGTTTTCGAATTGATTTTTTTCTACTCTTTTTATTCTATCATATTCAAGTTCACCTTGAGATTTAGTGATTTACTTTCGTTCGTTTATGTCATCCGTTCTTAGTCGACAGTAAGACGTATATCTTCCAGCGTACGATCAAGGACTGTATTGATCTTTGATAGATATGAATTTCTATTATTATTATTTAGTGAATTTTTCGGTTCACTCAAGATGACGATAATTAATAGCCTGATGTCGAATGACAGTTAACTTCTCAAATTTACATTACTTATTTCAGTATCATCGAAGATTACAGAAAATTCAAGAATCCTCAATTATCAACTTTTTAAAATGTTCACATGAACCAGCGTTTAAAACTCGATTCAAGGTATTATTATTAGTAGTAGTAATAATAATATTATTAAGAGTAATAACATTCTGTCATCATTATTATTAGTAATAGTAGTTGTAGTATTCCTGTCATCATCATCATCATTATTATTATTAGTAGTAGTAGTAGTAGAAATATCGTTTTTGTTGCTGTTTTTAATATTAATAGTAGCATTGGCATTATTGCTGTTATTATTATTATTATTATTAGTAGTAGTAGTACAGCTACTCCTGTTGTTACTGTTATTATTACTAGTATTACTGTTGTTGCTATTGTCATTATTATCAATAGTAGTAGTATTGTTGCTGTAGTTATTATTTTTTTATAGTAGCTTTACAGATTTTGTAGTTCTGTTGAAACGAAAAGTTGTCTCGTTCGTGCAACAAAATATTTACATTCATGGGAAGCAAGAAACGTCCTGCCCCTACAGAATCCTATGGCAGAAAGGGATGAAATCCTTATAGAATTTGTTGCAACGCTATTTAGAGTGGGTTAGAAGTGCGTTGGTAGAAAATTGTTGGGAGTAATCCAACAAAATAATTGTCTAAAAAAGGTGTAAAAACATGAGGCTATATTTTGTTGGTTGTTACTGACATTCTTTGTTTCTTTTTTTACGAAAATCTTCGACAATCTGATAAAACGACTAATCCAATCTGGTTACTAATTATGAAACCTAACTATTTAATAATTAGTGAACAGCATGCAGTTATTTTTCAATAGTCACAATTAGGATCAAGTGAGAGTAGATATCTAAATCTACTGTTTTTTCCTACATATTTAATCCCAATGTTTTCGACAGCAAAATGACACCCTCAAATATTATGGTCCAGTAAATAACCATAGAACAATACAATAGATTATAATAACGCACCAGTAAATGGACATGTAAATACAAGTGCAAAAAAACAAAAACAAAACGCGTATGGCATGAAACAGATTGTCGCATCTGTCACAACTTCAATGTCCATTATATATATATATATATATATATATATATATATATATATATATAGGTTGGAATCGTTATTTACTATGGATCCCTGTTTGCGTATATATTCATAATTCTGCAATTGTGTACAATTACAATTAATAGACACTGTATTTACACAGCACATGGCTCACGTATTAAGGATTCACAAATTATAAATATTAGAATCTTAATAAATAACATCGGATAAAAAAACAAAATATTTTAACACAACATCCGATCTACCATTGAGTAACTGAGAAGCTCCAATTTCTATTTAGTAAGTGAATTGTTTCGGCATCTAGCAATATGTTTTATGGAGGTTTTAAAAATAGACAGACGCTCAGGCGATAATAATTCACACGCATTACGTGATATCTTAAGAGCTCATCTTTTCAAAAACACAAAATACAGAAAAATTACAATATATTCAAACATGTGGACATAATAGTATTCCCCATAATGGCAAGTGAAATGACAATATCTTTTACTCTCCTTAAGTAAGAATGCTAGAATAATTAAATAAAAAATATAATCATACCTGTGAGTCGTTTTTAATAAAACATTTTCAAATGAAAGCTTGTTGCTCAAATATATATATATATGAGCAACAAGCTTTCATTTGTAAATGTTTTATTAAAACAAGTAGACTTCTTAGACATAACATTAGACTTAATATCGAACACTTTCCAACCTTACATGACGAACAATTCGAACACAATATATATATATAAACCCCAACTAACTACCCACCATCCATTAGCAAACACATACCATTATCAATAGAACGCCGCATTAACACACACTCATCCAGTAAAGAAATATTCAATAAACACAAGGTAATTTTCGATAAAATTCTAAAGGATAGCGGATATCAATCATCAAATATAAATTTTGTGGAAAACTTCAGAAGTTCTAAGAGCAAAAATAGGAACCTAAAATCATCTGGTATAACCCTCCTTTTAATCACTCAATTAACTTTAAACTGGGACATAAATTTCTTCAACTAATAGATACGCATTTCCCAAAAAATATCCCTCTAAATAAAATATTCAATAAAAATACAATTAAACTAAGCTATAGCTGCTCCAATAATCTAGAAAAAATAATTCAAGTACATAACAACAAAATATTAAAAACACACAACAAAAATAACTCCAACACTAATATCAATCCGACCCATAATTACAACCCCTGTAATTGTAGAAACCCTAACCAATGCCCCAAGAACAACAAATGTCAAACGCAATCCCTGATATAGATGTGTTCAATCTCATCCATAGAGAACCCAAAGGATGAAAACAATGTATATCGGAAATACCATGAACTCATTTAAAAAGCGATTTTATAATCACCTGTCATCCTTCAATAACAAAGAAAAACAAAACATGACATCTCTCCCTAAATATTTTTGGAAGTTAAAAAACGAAAATAAAACACCTATAGTTAAATGGAAAATCCTTACACAAGCAAGAACACCTAAATCTATGAAGGAACTATGTTTCCTCTGTCTTCAAGAAAACATTGAGAATTTAAATATATGAACAGTAACAAGCTTTTAAACCAGAGGCATGAAATCACAGTAAACTGCAAGCACATCAGAGAACTAACATTACAATCATGCTAAAAAAAAAACAAAAAAAAAACACACTAAAAAAGCCAAGAATATGACCCATATATATAGGTGTTTATATACATGTGTATATATAAAAAAAATTTACAAGGTTTAATATTAACTACAAATAAGGTATATAACCATAATTAGTATTGACTAAAAGAGTAAGGTTGGTAACCATAATCGGTATTAATTAAGATTAATTAGAAAGTAAGGTTAATAGCTAAAATTAGTAAAGTTAATAACCATAATTAGAGTAAGGTTAATAATCAATATTAGAATAGGATCAATTATGGTTAATAACCATAACCATAACCAAAATAAGATGGATTATATATTGAATAGATATAAAAATAGAAGTTAAGAATTAAAATAAGGTGTAGAACTATTATTAGTTTTAACTAATAAAGTAAGGTTAAAAACCACAATTGATGTTGATCAATATTAATTATAAAGTATTGTTAAAGACCATAATTAGGAAGGTCAATAACCATAATTAGAGTGAGGCCAATAACCATAACCATAATTAGAGCGAGCTTAATAACCATAACCATAATTAGAGTAAGATTTATAACCATAAATAAAATTACAGTAAGGTTAATAACAATAACCATAACAAATCGAATCATATATAGACTAGATATGAGAATAGAAATTTATATGAGAATAAAAAATTAAAACTTACAAATTTAATAGTGAAAATGATTTCCAAAAAATGATCCAATTAATAATCAAAGATTCAAAATTAAAAATTGAATAGAGAAAGCGATTCCCAAACAATGATACAAAAAATTGAAAATGTAAGACAAATAACACATTCCCTAAACCCAATAAGAAGATTAAACATGCAAACTTACACCGATTGTAATGACTCTGCAAAAATAAAAAACAAAAAAAATGTCCGCACCAAGTAATAAATTCCAACGGTCACAGATTGACTACATTATCTTGCTAACACCCACCAACACAGACTAACACTCTCCACAAAAAATTCCAACTGTCAACGAAATATCACAATATCAAAAAAAAAACCCAGCCGATACCCCTAACAAAACGACATAAATGAAAATGAAAAGGATTCTCAGTACCACATCGCCTGACGAAGCATCGGTACTCCGATGCAGAAACGGACGCGCCTTCGTAGCGATTATATATAGAGAAGTTATGTACATTTTTTTTTTATAAGCGTTTCATCCCGAGCAAGGCATGTCACTGCCACTACTGCGCAGGGGGCTACGTAGAGTGGAGAAAGGATGATTAAATGTAGGAAATGTCAGAGGGTGGGTGATAGGCGAGTAAGGATACCGAGAATGAGGGTTTGGTAGTTGAGAGTGTTATGAGAATAATTGGGAGTTAGTGTGATAGGAGGTGTCTATTGACCCTACATTTAAACACCTGGAGATTGTAACTGTCGGGAAAGCAGACTTGTGGAAGGGAGTTCCACAGGCGGGAAGCGCGAGAAAAGAAGCTGTTGGAGTAGAATTTACGGTTACATCTTATTTGTTTAACTGTAACAGGGTGGGACCTAGTTGCTAATCTAGTATCTCGTGTAAATTCGTGCTTAGGCGGCACCAGTGATCTAAGATAATCGGAGCAGTAGCCATGAAAGTACTTGTAGAAGAGGCACAGGGAAGCCACATCACGCCGGTGAGAGAGCGGCTGCAACCGGTCTGCCAAGTCAGTATCAACCACATTACAGATCCTGCTTTGTATTTTGTCAAGAAGCCCAAGTAGAGCAGCAGGGGCACCCGACCAGATATGGCAGCAATATTCAATACACGGGCGGATGGTAGATTTGTATATGTGCAGAATAGATACAGGTGGGAAAAACTTCTGGGCCCTGCACAGGGAGCCGACTTTCATAGCAGCAGATTTGGCAATGGATTCGATATAGTCATTCCATTTGAGGTCCGCCGAGAGTGTAAGGCCAAGGAGGCGTAGTATTTTACTCTCATGCTAATGGGAGGTAGATGCGATTGTCTATGGTGGTTAGTTGATAACATCTTCGTTTTAGAGGCATTGAAATTTACCAGCCATTTCCTACCCCAGGCCACTACGGATTGGAGGTCCCTTTCAAGTACGGCAGCGAGGTTCACTTTGTCGTCCACACCTGGTTTCTGATCGATGCGAGAGTAGATTGTTGTGTCATCGGCATACATGCCAACTTGGGATCTAATGGTGTCGGGGAGATCATTAATATACATCAGAAAGAGTGTGGGACCTAGGATAGAACCTTGAGGGATGCCCGCGTTCGTATGGTAGTTTTGGGAGGAATGCCCATTTAATACCACCTTCACTGTGCGGTTAGAGAGGAATGACTGGATGAGGTCAAACAGATGTCCAGTTATCCCATAGCTCCGCAGTTTGCACAAGAGGCCAGCATGCCAGACCCTGTCGAATGCTTTGGAGATATCCAAGGCAACGGTTCGGGCTTCACCATTCTTGTCAAGTGCCCAGTATATGTACTCGGTAATGGTCGTTAGCATATCAGCAGTAAACCTGATGAAGCGAAACCCGTACTGTTTGTCAGAGAGAAGCCCGTTGGCCATGAGATGCCGAATCACCTCGACGTTGATAATGGCTTTGAAAACTTTGCCAAAGATTGGAAGGAGACTAATAGGACGGTAATTGGCGGGGTCTGAGGGTTCGCCAGAATTCTTAAATATAGGAACTACGCAGGAGGACTTCCAACAGGCAGGAAAGCAGGAAGCAGATAGACAGAGGTTATAGAGTTTAGAGAGGACGGAGGAGAGTTCTGGGGCACATTTCTTCAGTAATGACTGGGATTCCGTCACCGCCGCTCGCTTTGTGTGGGTCAAGTTGTGCAATTATATGTTCTAAAATATAATTTATAATATATATATATATATATATATATATATATATATATACTACTGAACCGTAGATGTGAATTGACCGTTTTATGTAAGCATCGGAAATATTTTTTCTTCAAATTTAATTAATTACAATGTTTGTTTCATTTTTAGCTTGTGCTCAAATATAATTTATAAATTAAATTTATTTCACTAAAATAAATGACCCACAAAAAATTGGCTGATTTTCTTAACTACAATATACCTTAGTATACTATAATCATTTAATTCTAATTCCAACCTAATCATTCCAGCGCCTTTACTCATAATGTAATACAAGATCTCTGAAAAAAACTGTTTAAAATTTAATTAAATGTAAGGTTCATTTATAACTCATGCTTCTATATAATTTAAAAATTAAAAATTATATTACCAAATTAAATGACCCACATAAAACTTATTTTTTTTATTTTTTTCTAAACGTTAATATATATTAGTATACCATAATTATTAAATCCTGATACTAAGCTATAAGAAAAACCACCTTTACTATTGAGGTAATACAAAATCTAATTAAAAAAAGAAAACAAGTCCAGACTACAGACGAAGATTGTTGCATTCGCATTTAAATAATGTATGACCACACAAAGTATTTTACACAGACAAAATAATTCTCACTTAAAATTTAAAAATAACTGTGTTTTATTTGTAGCTTAGGCTCTAACACAGTTTAAAAAATTAATTTATTTTACTAAATTAAATGGACCGAACAATACTTTAATATACCATAATTATTTAATGTTAATTCTAACCTAAACATTCTAACCCCTCTCCAAATGAAATATTTTATAAAACATCCAACTTGCTGTTAAAAATATTTTTTACCTATTAAATTATTGTGGTCTCACTATGTACCTAAATCAGACAAAGAAATTTAATTTAAAATTTAATCAATTACAAGGTTTCATTTATAACTTATACCCCAAAAATAAACTAAAATGTACTTAAGAATACCATAATCATTTAATACTAATTATAACCTAAATATTTCAGCCCCTTTACACATGAAGTAGTATAAAAATCTACTATTTTATAGAAGTTATAAAATCTAACTTCCCTTATTATTATCTACCTATTTTAAAAATCTATGTCCATATATCAAACTTGTTCAAACAAAAGTAAAATATAACATGTCTAGACACCAGGTCATCCTGCTTCCTTTCGCGACCTAGATCTTAAAACTCCATGGTTATCTAATTTTTATGTTTGATTGAATATTATAGACAAACCTAACAAATTTTCTACAACTAGCATTAACAATATTCTAGATTAATATGAATTCCTCTTATATTTTTAAAATAAATCATTTTCAGCATTTATTTTAACATATCACCTGCAGAAGAACAGTATTGTTCTGAAACATGAAAATTTTGTGTGGTGATATAATGCTTTTATAAAATATTGTAATTAAAATTACTATATATATATATATATATATATTAGGAAACATGTTTTATATATATATAAAACGATGTATATTTTTATATATCACGAAACACTATTGAGTATATTTTAAAAGAAAATGTAAAAATTTTACTTGTAACGCTTTTAATCCGTTAGGAATTCATAATGTCTATGTTGACGTTCATACGCATGTGTAATCATAACAACGTAGGCAAACCCTGTCTAATAAAATTCTAAGGAAAGAATTTTATATATATATATATATATATATATATATATATATATATATATATAAACAAGTGACTAAGTCTAAAATCACAAGACTTGCTAATGTATAGACTTGAAGGGACTAAATAGGAAATTAAATGCAAACTAAGTAAAAATTACAACAACATAACAGAAATGGAAATATTAAGAGAATATAAAT